>JAVJGG010000039.1:6250556-6260696 GCA_035590195.1 Aviceda cuculoides | reverse complement strand
ATACTTATAATATCATATAATATACTTATATAAAGGATATATGTATTTTATGCATACAGATAGATCTCCACTGAATTCAAATCCCCACGGAAAGAATAAAAGTTAGACCGATATTGACTCAGTTTATTTACAAGGCTAATTTTTTATCATCTTGAAGGATTTGATTTCACATATGTTAATGCAACAGCACGGAGCAAAGCTGCACTCACTGCTTGCTTCCTGCTTCTGCCAGAGAAGCTCAGTGAAATTCCAGCCTGTGGTGAATTTCTTCCTACGTGAGCAGGTCAGTCCCTGGTTTAGTCAGAAGACATTTGGGGAAAAGAAGACGAGTGTGTCATTTACTCAGCCAACTGATGAAGCAAGTGTAAGGCAATCCATTCTCATGGCTGAAAAAGAAGAATGGATCTGCCTTGAAGTTGTGTACCACCAATAATGCAAAAAATAGAGATGAAAGACTTGATTTGCAGATCTCTGAGTGAGCGAGGTATTGACACTTAAATAGCAATTTGAAACTCAACACTCATAAGGAACCCATGAAACCACTTCTATAGGATTTATTGTCCAGAACAGAATAGTAATTCAAGCCTCTTTCTGATCCTCATCCCGATATTTAAATTCTAATTTTACTGCTTACTTGCAGTCTTTTAAAATACGTGGCTCTTGACAAACACTGTAAATAACCTCATACAGATTTTGTGAACAATACAAAGAGGATTACTGCACTTCACCCGGAATGATGCAATAACCAGGTAACAAAGTACCCTCTGCCAAACCCGTCTGACAGCACTGAATAACAGAATATCCAAGGAAGCTAGAATAGAACAAATAGTTCTGTTCATATACTTGCACTGTGCTTTATATACCTGCCTGCCTTTATTATGGAATATGCAGACTGAGTGCAAACAAAGCAAATGTATCAAGGAGGTGGAGGAAGGAGTTGGCAATAATACATGCTATAGTTATCTTTTACTAAAGAGGATGGACAGAATGAGTGAAGATCAAGCAGGCAGTTTCAGCTTATGCAATTTCAAAATGACCTTTTAAAAGTAATTATTAGAGCTGCATTGTAGCATTCAGCTGAAGCCGAACTCTTCAGGATTCCACGCACTTATGAAGTAGAAACTGTGGAAGAAAAATGCATCATACGCCTCAAAAAGCAGGGTGCCACTCAGACACAGCTTTCCTCCTCCTCCAGTTTGTTTTTTGTAATCTTACACTGAAGAAAAAGCAACACACCACTTATCTATCAAAATAAAGCGTATCCTATTGTAGAAAAAATAGACGGATGAAAAATGTATGAGTGAAGATGTCAATGAATTGATTCCAACTGAAGAAAGAAGAACTGAGTATAAAGATACAATCTAAGACAGCTGTATGGTACTTCATAGTCCAAATTCAGATGAAAATTTTGCTTAACGTAGGAGGGAATATCAGATGGCTGCAGAGACACTCCCAGGCTAGTTTACAGCCTGTAGTGATCTCCAAAGCTCTAATTCTGTCCTGTTGATTAGACAGGAAAAAAAGAGGGAAGGGAAGGATGTGTCAGCACCCGTACCCGCTCTGCGTGCTGCCGAGCAACTGCACTGGTCCCAAAGAGGCTCCGAAGAAAGAATTGGTACCGTTGCGTGGGACATCTGCTGAGCTAAAATTCATCTCATGCGAATATCCTTGCAATTTGATAGCACAAATATGATTCTATTGCTACATCGTTTATATTAAAAGCACTGCTGCGCATTACACGTGACAGCATAGCTAACGCAGAAACAACTTCTACTTCATGAGACTGAACTAAATGACCGAAACTGTACTTGACATTTATGGTATTGATCAGGCTCCAACATTAATACGAAGTCAAATGGCTTGGGAAGTTTATTCCTTTACTGATTAGTGATTCATCTCCTTCCAGATGATCTCCGAGTACGACAGCACTGTCTATGTTTGCATTCTTCTTCACTGTCAAGCATTAGCTCCATTTCACGTGCTATAAAGGCAGCACTAAAATTGCCATGCTTTACCTATACAAAACTAAACACGTCATGCTGCTTTGAAAATGACTCTATCACCCTAAACTGCCCCCCTCAAACACCATAGCAACAGCAGCAAACTCCATGTCTACTAATATAAGCCCCCCCTAAGGCATTAGTCAAAGACAAAGCTGTTCTATCAGGCTATATTAGTAGAGAATCCTTGGGTGGCTGCTGTTAAAGTGAATAATGTTGTCCATGCCATCACCAAATATGTAAAATCACCTGGAAGATTTCCAGCACAGATTCTGTGAATGATAAGAAAATTCTGCACTCGGTAGTACCACAAATTCCAGGCAAAGCGGGACTGCAGACAGCTGCTATATGGAGTATACAGAGAGCACGAGCGGTCCCTGTACCTACCAAAAAAAAGGGGCAAACTCTTGTCACTGGAGCTCAGACGACGCACTGAGATGCTCCCTTCCTAAAGCAGGAAGGGAGAAGCACAGACGAAGTGAGACACTGTCTTATTTTCCCTTGACATAAGCCAGGTGAACGCAAGGGAACTGCCAAGCGCACCCTCGTGACGGGTCGTAACACATTCCTCCTCTCTCAGTCTCTCCTGGCGCTTCCACCGGTGCAATGAAGCTCTTTATTTTCTGTCCCAAATTCTTACTGTCAAACAAAACTGAGCAATGAATGGAGATACAGTTCAGCTGAGAGCAGAATTTGATTTAATATTCCTATAACACTTTGAATATAAAAATGCACGACAGAAGTGCTAAGTCTTATTAAGCTTGGCGGTAGCGAATGCAGGGTGACAGCTTCCCTAGACTTGACGGTATTGCTCACCAGACTCCAATGTATATAAGCATCACCAGGCAATGCAGAGAACACTTCGGGGTAGGAAACAGAGGAAACCCTGCTCCTCACAAATCTAGAAAGCCAGTCTTTACGGCTTTCATCCGAGCGTGGGAGGCTCAGCTTTATTTGCTCTGACACAGGCATGGGACTTGAATCGTAGGCGCTCACACCACAGACCTAGCACCCGAGACTCGTCACTCTTCGAACGTAGTCGGCACAGGGACTGGAACTTCCGTCAGTCACGTAGCGCAGGAGCGCCTGACCACCGCGCTGCAGAGCGCGTCGGTGTCTCTCTCTCTGCTCCAGTAAATGTTTCGTTATTTATATGCCGTGAAGTAGCTCGCCGGAGACTAGGAGAGTGGAAGGAGAAAAGACTAATTGTGTACCAGGTGCGAGGGTATCATTTTCAATCCTCTCCTTCACCATTACTTGACTTTCCAGGTGAGTATCTTGACAACTGCCTTTCCTCTGCGAACCTCTTGCTCTGATGAGGAATTTCACCTCCAAACAGAGATCTCTTCTTTGGGGAAACATCACTGGAATTGACACTTTTACTGAGATGTTGGGGTTTCGGCACACTTTCAAAGAAACGGGATTTTACTTTTTAAAGCTCCATGGTAGAGATACAGGCAACACTTGAACGCGAGGCGTTAAGCCGCAGCGGCAGATCTCTCTCGCGCAGAGGGCGGGAGAAGGCTGAAGTCAGAGGAGTTTTTCTGACGAGGCGCGGGAGGCTCCTGCGTGGCGCTGGCTCACGCCGGGGGCGGCACGTCTGCCAGTACGGAAACGTCGCCAGGCCTCTGGTCATTTATTTCTTTACCTACCAAAGCCAAGGTAAACAAAATGTAGGCTACATATAGCCAACGGCAGCTTCTTGCCAGTTGCGGTAGGAACGACGTAAAACTGTGTGTGTAACTTCAAGTCTGTTTAAAATAGCGAATAACCAATTTACCATTTTTTCTTCATATACAAGAGAAAGACTCAGTGGATTCTGAATGTATCCACACACCGCTGATGCTATAAAGACAGACTAATTCTACCGTATAGCCCAATAAAAGACAAGATACCTGGTAATCTGCCTCTTTGTGAAGCATTACTTCTCATCTCACACAGGAGAGAGAAAAGACAGCATGGAAAGCTAAAAGGAGAGCACTTCATCCCTTTGTTTGAAAATTTTCAATAGACAGCATTTAAAAAAAAAAAAAAAATTAAATGGGTCCTATTCAAATGCATCACGAAAGAAAATGGTGTCTAGTTCAGGCTGGGCACAGTGACCTGCCCTAGTTTGTAGCTGAACAAAGGCATAAAAGCAAATGATAAATTTCCATTTTGTTATACAATATTCCATTAGGGAGCTAATTAAACAGGCTGTACTCAAATGCAGCATATAAACAATATTACACATGAAGGGGAGCATTTCTGGGAAGATATTAGCTGATAGCACTAACATAAATGATTTAATTTTTTTTTTTCTTTCCTCAACAGTTAGGAACAAAAAGCTTTTTTTCCCCATTACCTCATCCTAAGTAGTTTTTCAAATCAAGCCCATGTTCACATTCATGCTGTCACTGATAATGGATCTTGCGTCAAATAAGAAGAGAGTAAAGGACCTGATAATAAGTGCAATTATAAAACATCAAAAATGGTAGATCAAAGTGGATTTCTTTTATTCCACTGTGTACAGTCACTTCACAGCTTTTCAGTGTTCCCGTCATGCGGTCCTGACAGGATGTATTAATTTTCTCTATTATCATAGCAACAAGAATGGCACACTTCAGAAAGCAGCTGACAAATGCAGCTCCTCATTATTACTCTGTCTTACTTTTATTCATTTTGTTTATAAAAACACTTTTAAAATCCCTTTCTCTTGAGATTCTCAGGCATGATGATAGCCATCAAATGGTTGATAACCTTGTGATAAACAAAACTCTGGGACAAACTCTCAAGCCTTCTAAGTACTGCCACTCTTCAAAAAGGAACTGAAAATTCAGCCTCCAAAAATTTCAAAGCCAGGGATGAGTTCGCGTTAGGAGAGCTTGAAAACGTCACCTAAGTATTCCCACTCTAATTCATCTTGGAAGAGTATCCATTTTCTGAAGTTTTACTACATTCTGTGTGGGAATTTATAGCACTGATTGGTAATTTAACATAAAAATTGCATTTGAAAAAAAAAATAATAAAGCTCAGGAGTTAAGCAAACTAGCTGAGCTTCATTCCTCCTGCCTTGGCCCCACGGGTACCATGACTCAACTCCTAGTGCAGACGCTCAGGTCTATCACTGCAGCAACACTTAGAAGCTTCTGAAATGAAATGTGCATGACAAGAAAATAGTTTTACAGCATTTTCCCACTGGAAAAAAGATGGATAGAGGCTTTGAGCTGGTGGTCTCCTTAATAAACTATGCCTACCCTTCCTGACATCAAAGCTTGCAGGAGTGTTTGCTTTGACCTGGTCACAAACTCTTGCAGCAAGTATTGCTAACATGCAGAGGAATACAGACTCAAACACAAAGAAAGCAGAATAAGAGTCAAGGAAATTGCATAATATAAACAAGCACATGCCAAAGAAAGTTCTGGAGCAATACATTGTCCTATACAATTGCATACCTCTGCTGAAGGGAGTAAACCATAACAATTTGCACCAAGTGCAAATATAATATTCACACTAAAACCTGAAAACTATTATATTCGACATGTAGAATTTCATAGGATAAGTTCTGCTTTAAGCATGCATGCTAATGTAAAGCATCATATTCAGCAAGTCTACAGTGTTATTTCGAATTTAGAATATACTTGACCAGTATTGACTTTCATGACTAGTTTGAAAAACTAAATCTAAATTCACTAATTCCATTCACTATCACATGGCCCTATGCAGTTGGAAATAAACTGAGGTACTATACCATCACGAAGAGTAACTATCTTGAATATTAGTATAAAAGTGGATGCAGCAGTTTCATAACCTATCATATGAATATTATGGCAATGATGCGTAGAAGTGATTTACATCTTCATTATTTCTAGACTGCAAGAATCGCTATTGCTAGCACTTTGTAGAGCCATTTGCTAACATTTAAGCAAGTTATGATTAATGCAATTTGAGTAGAATGCATATTGGACAGATAGATTATAGCCCTGCTGATACTGTATGTACAATAATTAGTACTGTGACAACAGCTAATTATTTTTAATTTTAAAGCTGAAGGATTTTATCCATAAATATTATGGCTGGACTTAACAGATCAGTTCTTTCCATAGCCAAAACAAGGTGACAGAAATTGTGCATTAAATGAATGATTTCCTATCAATATTTAAAACTAATGGAATGCCAATCAATAACATCACTAGACATTTAAAGCACTGCTGCAAAGTATTACTGACAAAATTAGTATATAAAGCACCCACATCATCATCCTACCCACTGTGCTGTGCAACACAATGAAACTTATTAAAAGACAATTGAAAACATAAAAACTACCTTCTTAAAATTCAAGAGATCTAAGATACCAGCATGAAACACTGTTCCAGCTGTATGGAAGACCACCTGTCTGTGTAAGAACTGGAGTGAAAAAGCAGATTCTCAGATGGACTCAGAAGGAATTAATTCATTGATTTTGATAGTGCTACTCTAGAAGGGCACATCCAAACTGTACAGCCTGCAGTTAGCATCAGGACCTTGCTTGCCTGCTAACAGTCAAAGTCAGGACCTTACTCATTTGCTAATGGTCAAAGTAATTTTCTGAATAGCATGAACACATACATCTAACAATTTAGATAGCAGAACACCAGGGAAATTGTGAAGAGTTCACTTACGAACAAGCACATGGTTTATTTCAGACTGGAAATTCTGAGTTTAAAAATTCCAGCAAGTTTGAAACTTTAGGAAAAGTGATTTAAAGATGTTAAGAGAAAATTCCTAGAACCGGGGAGGGGCATGTGTGTGGAAAAAAAAGAAAAAAAGTGTTTCACTGGCACATGAAGATGATGCACAACTTGCAGTAATGCATAATGGGCAATGAAGGACTTATTCCAGTATATGGCACTACTCAGGTACCTCGGCCACAGGTCTAATACGGGAGCAGACAATAGCACTGAGGTGATTCCTTCAAGCATTAATACCTACTTTTTCTGCCCCGGGGAAGTCCGTCAATCACCGAGTGACTGATCTGTGCACAAACAATAGCTACTGGCAATAGTAGTGCATAGCAAAAACCAAGGCAGCCTACCGCTCTACCCGAAGACTAAGACCTGGGCCTAAGCTGCGGCCAAACCGCGCGGACAAGTCCAAACATCGCCATAGCCTAAATCAGTGAGGCACCGTACATGATCTAGGAATGCAAACAGTAGTTATCACCCAACTGTTCAGAAACAATGAAATAAGTCCAGAAAACAAAAGATAATTCTAAATTACGAGATTTTCTTAAACCCTTTTATCCATTTCACTGTGAGTTCCTTCAGTCCCAACGGGAATCATTTCATGCTTTCTTACGACCGAGAGGAACACTATTTTACTTGAAAAGAAAGCTGAAATCCTCACATCATCCTGTCAGCGCTGCCTCCCCACGTGCTCCTAAGGGAGCAGGCAAAGCTGGGGAAGGCTCTGCTTGCAGACTGCCTCAAGTTTTAGAAGAACCTTGGGTGCGCTCATCATTCTCTGAGGTCGGAGCAGCATACCGACTTTCTTTTAGCTCTTCCAATTTTCTGGCAATACAGAACATTAATAAGTGACGTTTCATTGATTTGATTATTTTCTTCAGAAAGTTGTACAGTTCTTCCACAGCTAAGAGCTGCAAAATGCTCCCCAAAGCATTCCCATTTATCAGTACTTCTCTGACTCACTCACTATCAGTTTATTAGCCTTAATTTGTACCCTTGTGTTTAACATCAAGGAAGTTACTTTTTTGATTGACTCTGACGAAACAACCCTTAAAAACAGACACTGAAACAAAAGCTTTCCCAGCAGAACGATTTTTAAAACTTAATGATACTAGAACAAACTTCTTGGTTTCATTTACTTGGGTAGTAATTGCTTAGTGCAACAAAGAAGCCATTTCTAATAGAAGACTTGTATCCCTAGCTCCTTTAAGTGCTTTTGGTATCAGATTAAATATTAATACAAAACAAACTGTACTGTTCAACTACTTGTTGTATTACTGTTCTGTAAGGGATCACACTATGAAGCAGATGTAATACTGATGCCAATATTAAATGTACTTTGCTTTTCTTTAAAGTCAATGTGTCAATTTATACAAACAGAAAGGTACGCATCTTTTGGCACTTCAGATTTTCTTGAGCACCTACATCTCAGAATCATCATGAGATGAAAGAACTGGTTAGAAATGCAAATCATGTACTTTATTTGACTGAGGTTGCATTCCATTGAGAACAGAAGAACCTAAGAAAGCAGTCCGACAACTACACCTGACCATGAGTCTATTAACAGATCTGATAAACCAGCAGAAGCAGTCTTAATTTCAAGGGATGCTGTACAAGTGAGAAAATAGTTATTATAAAAGCTGCACATCTTAATTGTATGCCTGCCACAAACACGTATAAATGTAAATATTGCTACAAATACCTTATTCACCATCTTTTGCCTTATGGGGTAGAGAAAGATGAAGAACCAATAATTTTTTCCAGATACTTAAAACAAGTTCTTGGCAGCATACACTTGAAAAAGTAGTAATGTTTCCTGCCCCAAGTGGAAAGTGAGACATGAGACGCGAGATCAGCAGCATCCAGCAGAGTCCCCGTGTCAAAGAGTCTGAAACTTTCCAGACAGCCGGGATAATACCGGAGTGCTGCTCAACAGAAGCGGCATCTAACCCTTCAAAACAGTGCACCAGTGCTCGTACTACCATACATAGTAGTTTTCTCGCACAAAGTGGTACCTGATAAAAAGTATTCTTTTAGCAGTTTGTGCATAATTTGACAAATGCAAATGTCTAAAGATGGAATGTTTAGACAGTCTGCCACATAGCATGCTTACGTCCCAATCCCAACTCTTGCTGGGTAGAGCAGAGCTCTCTGGCAATGGAAGAAGGGTACCAGGGGACTGAGACCTATGAGGGACACCAAGACCATTGCAGAAGCACAGGTTTCTGTGAAGCTGTAGCCCAAGTAGAGTAACTCCCATGAATTTTAAGCACACTAATCAGGATATTACCAGTATTAGCTTGCCTTAAGCTCAAACGTAAGCATACTAAACCAGCATACCCAATAGCAGTAACATTTGACGGCATAGCCGTGCACTATATAGAAGCATTTTATTTAAGTATGTGAGCAATATAACCAGCAAAGGGAGAAACTACAACTTGCACTCAGGTGTCACAGAAAAACATGTAACCAGTGACCCAAGTAACAGAATTTACAAGGTAAAGAGGAGGATAAGCACAAGGTACTGCAAACTGACAGGACATCCTCAGCATGAAGTGCATTATCAGTGACTAAATCTAGTAAAGTTTTGTTTTCAAGTCTAAAACTGGCTTATCGGAAGACTTACCATTCTTCTAAATACTCTCCCCACTGCTATCTCCCTAACTGATGCATATATGTACACACAAATGCAACTGCAACAGAGAGGACCCCAGCTTCCCTGTGATCTATGAGGCTTGCAATAGACCTCATGCCCTTGAGATATATAATAAAATACAGAGTTAAGTCACACGAGGTGATTAAATACAATCTGACCCGAGTTCCTCTTTCTGCATTATTATCCAGTCTTTTCTCTTCACGCACCTAACCTGTCGGATGCAAACATCAGCTTGAAGCCCTACAGTAATCAAGACTGAAAGTGATAACAGATGCCTAAAAAAAGAAGTTGAAGTAGTAAAAGACAAAAAAGTATGGGTGACAAACTGTGTTCCTGCGGATTTTAATGTTTCTTTTTAAATTGTAATTGGCACTAATCGCACTATTTACATGTTAATGCACAACACCTGGTCTCAGCTGGATATAAAGAGGCTGAGGATGTTTTCCTCTCACCTCATTGATAAGGAATTGAACACATACAGTCTTACAGAGATGGGCTTCCCAAATACAAGGCACCAATAATTAGGGCAACGTGAAAGCAATCTAACTTATTCACAAACTTTAAGTAAGTGCAAAGCTACTAAACATTCATTTTGAATTATTAAAGAACTAGACTGAAATTAAGTCGGAAACACACCAATACAGGAGAAAAATAAAACCAAGAGAAAAAGCTTGATTAAAGAACTTGTCTTTCCACCTAAAAGAGGCGCGGGGGGGGGGGGGGGGGGGGGGGGGGGGGGGGGGGGGGGGGGGGGGGGGGGGGGGGGGGGGGGGGGGGGGGG
>JAVJGG010000039.1:6224198-6244854 GCA_035590195.1 Aviceda cuculoides | reverse complement strand
TGCATAGATGAGGTACTCTGTGCCATGGTCTAGTGGGCAGGGATGATGGTTGGACTCGATGATCTTGTAGGTCCTTTTCAACCTAAATGATTCTATGATTCTAACATCTCTCACGTGCCTTGACAGACTTGTTAGATATTTTTATTTAGCAGATCTGTTAAGAAAAATTTTAATCTAACAAGTTGTTAGGAGTCAATTCCATCACATTTTTGAATTGGTTGCTACAAAAATAAATGAGGTTTCACAATACAGTAACAGAACTGCAAAACCTAATGGGATAGATTTTCCTGTATTGTCTATTGTTAAGGATTTAAAAGACCAGTGTGCACAAACACACAGAAGAAAATTATGCAAATGCCAATTTGTAAACCTCCAGCTCTGCTGCTTAGCCTAACTGCTAAGTGATATCCAATGGTATTGCCATCAGCAAGGGAGAGGACTTTCTCAGGCAGGCACTGGCTGCGGCATTTTGTGAATCTTGAAAGAAAAACAAAGCAGAAAAATAAAGATACTAAAAAGAGTTGTAGGGGTGAATTCTCAAGAGTCCCCTTGATAAGATAACCAAGACCTCTGTCTCCACTGAGATCAGAAATATGTTTGCAAAGAGATATGGTTATTTTACAATTATATTATTGAAACAACTGGACGCGGGCCAACTCACTCAACAAAATCTGCCATTCTTTTATCATCAGTTTAATTGGGAACAAGTGTATGGGATATTTATGTGTTCTCAGAGAAAAGAGGGGATTTTTTTTTTTTTTTTACCAACTGACCTTTTAAAATACCTCTGCAGAATAGAGACCTTGTGATAGCTAATCTTGAGGATCTCTCATGCCAGTGAAAAGACACAGAGGCAGTTCCCATCTTCCTGAGACTGAAGTCACATATCAGCTCTTACACAGTCAGCCAGGCCCAGCTGTATAACTCTGTTCACTCAGAAGAAATTATAAAGGTTTCTGTGATTTAGATGATTTTTGTGTGACAAATATTGTAAAACTATAGCCAGGACTCAGGACCTGGTAATATCCATTGATGTGTCAGACACTGAAAGCTACATAAATCACTTCTGAAGAGCAGAGCCTTTATGCAGGCTTATTTCACTTGCAAAAATCATAGAATCATTTAGGTTGGAAAAGACCTTCAAGATCATCGAGTCCAACTGTCATCCCTGCCCACCAGACCATGGCACAGAGCACCTCGTCTATGCGCTTTTTGAACACCTCCAGGGATGGTGACTACGTTCCCTTCTGTATCCATTACAAATAAGGGCCTGAATCTGGAATGAGACATCAGAGCAGCAGTGTTCAGCAGAACATACATATCTATCTATCTATCTATACCTACACCACCACCCCCCTCCATATATATAAAAAAGTGCTAGTGAGGCAATGATAGCCAGCTGCAGTGTCTAGAAACTATCGTAGTGATACAGGAGAAACTGGTACTAAGCGGTCAACCTCCAGCATCCATTTCCAAGCCTTCAGCCGTAATGTGAATGTGCGGGAGAAGAAAGGAAGAGAGCTTCAATGAAAGCAACTACTGGATACAAGACACACACAAAAAAAGTAGGTCATGAAAAATAAACTTACATGAAAATAAGTATGACAAACAAGCCTTGAACTGACAGGGACAAAGCCCAAGTTACAGGAAAAGCCAAAGCGTATTAGGACTATTTCTTGCCTCTCTACACCTCTCAAAAACCAAATGGAAACCAGACTAGTAAGCTGATCTGAAAAATGGTAACACAGCAGTGTGAAGAATCTTTTTTAGGGTAGGCTACAGTTAAAAAGAAACTTCCTTGTGTGTAGCTTATTAATAAGAAGCATGGTCAAGCCCGAAGGTACTGCAGGAGCTTCAGACACCCCATCTGAATCAAAGCAGATTATCATGAAGAGAACCATCTGTATTGGCAAAGTGCAGTCAAGACTAATGTTGCAAAATTGAGCTTGTAGCCTTTTATACTTTGAAAATCTATTGAGAGAGTCAAAGCTTCCTGTGACGCAAGTGTTTACAGTTTCATTAGCGGTGCTAGAATACAAATAAATTGAGATATTCATCATAACAATTAAATGCAAGTCAAAACTCATTGAAAACAAAATCTAGTGGGCTTTCCAAATGTGATTTTATCAGTACATGTTGCCACAACTTTTTTTTTTTTTTAAATCACTGCCAACTTTTCATCATCCATCAGCAGATCTTCAACATGACATCAGCTATCGCATGTCAATTAATAAACGTGCAAACAAGCTGGATGCTGTAAATTAATTTAACGTGAGAAAGAGAAGTTGGTGACTCTGCTTAAGCTGTTACATCATTCCTTCACCTTAATACTGAAGGCGTAGCTGCCTGGCAATTTAAGTTAATGTAGCTCGGCGAAGCCGTAATTCTGCTCTCCCTCACATCTCTGGTTACTTCACCTGGCCTGGCTCCCCTGCGCAACTGCATAGGAAACTAATTCTGCACCGAGAAATAACCTCGCAAAAGAACTGACTATTTTTTGCATAGGTCAGCTCTGACGCCTGAGAGGGGTCGGGGACACTAGGTAGCAACAAGGAGATGGCAGGATCGTGGCAGTCAGCGTGATCGCTGGTGTAAGTGCATTTACGAGCGACGAAAGAAGAGCTTCAGGGTAACGTAAGGAACGGCAGCCCTCCCACCCTGAACCACCTCCCCAGCGCTGCCAGTCAGAAACCTGCGAATACTTACGAACTGACTTCTAATCGTGTCCGCAGTACACAAAAAGGAATTTAAAAAATAAAATTGAAGAAAAAGGATAAAAGTCAGCTGGCAGATACCTATGTACTTAGTTGTTCAATTTCAGGCTGTGCTTACCAAATTAAAAAAAAAAAAAACCAAAAAAACTTAATTGAGCCATGGACTGTCTGTGGAATAAAGGCTGACAGAATCGGAACCATAAAGAACTACTAAGGGAAGTCGTACATTCTTTTTCTTTTCCTCCTGACTCTTCTCTGCTATCCCATTCCCTATGCAAATATGTAAGGAAACAAGAGGCCCCATCCTGTGAGTGTTTCCTGCCAGCAGGACACTCACTGAAGGCAATCACAGCTTTGTGTGTCAGCTGGTAAGACAGGGACCCTCGTGTAGAAACGGTTTCATAAAAAAGTATTTTAAAGCAAGAAGATTTATTTTTATTTAATCATCTCACTATGTATTCTCGCCATTCTGGGCAAACAGCCACGAAGGCAGGAGGAAAAAAAAATTATCTCCTGCAATAGGAACACCTGAAATTGGTAATGTTATGCTTCAGCCATTTTTTCTACCTTCCCCAAATACAAAACAGTACATTGTACTCGTAATTTGAAATAGGCTCTATTTTCTGCCAAACGCAGTGAAAACGCTTAAGCCATACCTCTTAAAGAAAGACTCGACGTTGCAGACATGATTCCCATTAATACCTTGTCCTTGAACTTCAGTTTTGTGGACTTCTTCGAGAAGGCTGCAGCGCTTTGGAAAAGGATGAGGCTGCAGCCCTGGCGCCTCAGCCCCACCTCCGGCTGAACATCCCCAGGCGCCCCTTTGGCCGGTGTGCGGTTAGTGCCCCGGCGCGGCGGCTGCTCTCCGCGGCTGACACGGACAACCAGGGCACCCGTTAGTGCCAACTGCGGTTTTCCGATAGGAAACCCAGATGGCTAATTATGAGCACTTAAATGCCAAGATCCCTTATTAACCGTTTCGCTTTAGAATTGCATAACGGCAAAATCGAGGTAATGTACTTTCTAACGCAGCAAGATATTCTCATGTCCTGACCTTTCATTCATTTGGAAAGATGTTCTGCGAGAACCAAGTTAATAATGTATTTCTCCCTTTTTGGCAGCATTTGTAAGTACACTTGTGAATATTCAGACAGGTGTCAGCTCAGGCAAATTGCTGCCTAAGCTAGTTGTTTGGCAGGACTGCATTCACCGGTCGGTGAACGCTGGATGGCATAAAAACATTTCCTACATGTTTCATCAATGGAAAAAGAATGGATCACTGTAATAGCTTATCTCAGATTCGAAGTGCACAGTGTAAGAGTATGTTGTTTCCTACATTTCCTTTATCATCATTATTCTTTTTTAAGGCTAGCTTCCATAAGCTCCATACTCTTCACAGTAGTTTCTCATAGCAACCTCTTCCCACAATTACAAAGATTGCATGTACACTTTTTTTTTTTAAGCTTCCCTCTATTTTTCCCCTCTTTCTTCTTTCCACCACAGTTGCTTTCTGGGTACTCCCCATCTCTCTCACCTTTAATGTGCATTTCTGTTTCATTGGACGTTGTCCCCGTTTCCTCTGTCACGTTCTCACGACATCTCCACAACCATTCATGCTGCCCTTGACCACTACATCATGCTAGTGAAAAGTGTATTTCCGATCCAGAGCAGGAATGCACACACAACTGTGCTGCTCGTGAGTTAACCACAGCCACCCGATGCTGAGTTGAGGCCAGTCCTACACTTCTGTGTCAATGGTTTCAAACCATAATACCTTGAAACTGAGCAATCTGTGCATTATTTAAAAGATTTCAGTGGGACACTGCAAAAATTGCCACCAACTATCCTTAATTCTTATTTTAACGCTAGTAGTACAACAGTGAAGAGGCATAGTCTCCAAGTAAGGAACTGACAAGAAAAAAAAATAATGAAAACAGTTACATGTATAATTAAATAAAATGAAATTAAAAGTAATTTCAAGTATGAACTAATATTCCGAGGCAGTTCCTAGCTATTTGCCATTTCACACACACCTAAAAGCATACTCCAGTAATACAACACAATGATTGCTCAGCTCCTTTGCAAAAACAGAATTCAAAGTGCTATCACAAATTTTAAAAAATGTCTTTTATATAACAAAGACATTTAAACTACAGCTTAACTAAAGCCTAGTTTGTGCATGATGAGCACAGAGGGAGTAGGAAGACCAAGCTGTTGATAAAATGTGAATTCAATTTATGTTTCTGTTACCTATACAGGATTGCATTTCAAAATGGGGCTCACTCATGACAGAAACAGTGCTGTAAGTGAAAATAATTAATTATGTGTGTCCAATGACAACAACTTTTGAAATGACAATTTAGTAATGGGAAAACATCTTATTTTCTAGGGTCAGCTTCTCCATGAGGGTAGATGCTTTACTATTTACAAATATAGAGTAGTAATATTTAAAGTTAGTATCCAAGTGAGGAAAAAAAGAATTTTCTACTCCCTAATTAACATAAAGCCAATATATGGACATTCACATACTTGAGTCAAACAGTTTTGCTTCTAATAAATAAGGCTTTTAAATGATTCATTTTTACTACTTTAAAAGACTAATCTGGTTTATAATCAAAATGCATAGCTTTTAGTGAAGATCATCAGACTTTCTCAAGTCCAGTATCTTCTTACCTACTAACCTGGAAGCCAGTCTGCCCTCCAAGTCAAACAGTGGCCATTTTCCCCTGCAGCTGTTAAAAAAGCAAGCATTTCTAACTTCAGTAAGTCATAACAGATCACAAAACTGCCTCTACGCCAGGAACACAATACTGTGGGTTTTGTACTTAAATGGCATGGGAAAAATCCTCAGGTACAGGAAGACTGCAGAAATTTTGCTTATATTCACAGATTATTCGCCCCCCGCTAGTTTTACTGGCACAAAATCCTAAAACTGGTAAGAATGGTGTAGATAGGCTTGCTGGTAGCCTCATCTGCCCTTCCCTGGTATTATTAGCACATCATGCGTGACCTCTAGGAAGACCTCAAAGTGATCTGAGGACCCCTGAGTTCCTTAAGAACACTATATTGAATGTTTACAATACATCTTTTATAAAATATTTCAGCAGCCTGGAAAACAGAAGAAAAAGTATAAACTGAGAAGATTTAAGGGCTGCCACAAAAACGCTAACTTAGAAAGCTGCGAAACAAGTTGGATGGAAGGAAAGTATTATAGCTGATAAGTTTGAGATGCATATTCTGTAAGAACACAAAGACGTCGGAGCCCACTTTCTTCCATGTTCAGAAACTACATTCCTCTTGAGGAGAAGTGTCAGGAAACAAAGTTTTAAAACACACACAAACAAAACAGAGGTGTGAAGTAGGAGAGCCTTTCTTACCTTAAACAACGGTGCGGGAGAGGAAGGAAGCAGCGTTAGGGTTGACGGAAGGCCCAAGACAGAAATACAAAGAGGAGCTACTTCCTCCTCAAAGCATGGAGACGGAGAGAAAAAAAAAAAAGAGGAGAACAAATTCCTCTATAGTCTGGCTTGTCAAAGGAGGAAATGTGGCAATGGTTCTCTTATTATCCCACTGGAACCACGGCTGTGTGCCAAGTAACCGTGGAATAGTTGAGGTGAACCCTAGCAAGGCCTTTTAGAAATATGCTAAAATCTGCAGGAGCAAAATCATTTGTTCATTACAGTATCGGTTCGTAGCTTTTAGTAACCACACAACACAGAATGTGGGATTTTCACTGTCTAAGAGCATAACTCAACCAATAAAACTGAAGATCAAAGATGTTTTCTCCATTTTTCTGGTCACTAAGTGGCAGCACATACTTAATTTCATAAATAATTCAAGCTAATGGGAAGTATTAACTTTAAAGAAATTATTAGCAAGAATAGTGCTTTCTATGGGAAGCACAGCCAGCAGTATAAAAAAATACTCGTACTCATGGGAATAATTACATTTATATTCATTAAATGCATCTTTTCCAAGGACACCAATGTAGATAAAAATGGGTTAGTGCATAGCATTTCTTGCAACTTAAGTATGATGCTGCATGGAAAAATGCATTTGGCTGAATCACAATTTCAGAATGGAACCAGGGTGAGACAAGCTGCAACAGAACTACAGGTAAGTGCAGATGTCTTAGTAATAGAAATTAAAAGTCAGACTGTTGTATTCTTTTGTATGATATCACTCAGTGATTTAGAAGCACTCTCAGTGCTCCTAAAGAAAGTTGATTCTACCAGGAATGGACTTTCTTTTTTTCCCCAAATGTTAAGACAGGTTCTTTAGAATACTGTATTCCTCCAACCATCAAATATATGTATCAGAACAAATGAGGGTAATCCAAAAGAACGATTCATACTCCCTGGTTAGATTATGTGTGTCATCCACATCCATTAATAAAATAGAACTCTTCAGGAAACTTTGGATAATGCTCAATTCAGAAACAAGGAGATACTGGGCAGGATTTGTCGTAACTCTCTAGCAGAGCAGGTGAATTATTTGGTACACAATCAAAGTGACTGTTTGGTGAATGTGTTCAGACTAGTGGAATATTGCAAGTATCAGACACTAATGTAATACGTTGTAATATGACTGTTCACTGGCTATTCTTTTAAATTGAAATCACAGCACATGATAATCACTACACAGCTGAAAATGAACAACCATCACATTACCTGTAAATTAAAAACCCCTTAGGCTATACACCACATCTTTTACTGACTCGAGATCTATATGTCTGCACACATGTATTTTTAACACTGTCAATCAATTGTTATGTACCGCATGCAGAAATTACATTAACCAGTGTATGGATTTACAAAGCGAGCCTAAAACAGCCTCTGAATGCAGCACTCTCCAACTGCTATGTCAAGGACTTAACCTCCAGAATTAACACACCCTGCAAACGTATCCTTTCAAATCCAAACCAGACAAGCAGGACAAAATGCCAACCAGCAAAACTTGCACCACTCCCAGAGGGAAAATCTACCTGTAAATCCTAGGAATGACAACAGCTGTCCAGCTGCTCCTAGAGACACTCATCCTGGAGCTGAGCATCTGGGTTCCTAAACACACAAGCAGTCATAGCTCCTTTGCTGAAGCAAGCAGAATGGGAAAAGAAAGCAAAGCTTGCTAGCTTCCCAGAGAAATGCCAAGGTAGTATGGTAATTGCCTACATCTGGTGATGTAGGAATGACAATGCTATTTTAAGAAAGCCTAAAAAACTTACAAAAGAAGCAGATCATAAAGAAGTTTAACTTTTATAGTGGGCAACTCTACGTACACACTGAAGTACAAATGAATATCCTTTAAAAACTTAGGAAGCTTACATCAGTTAACGTATGCTTTTAAATCTGATATACACTGAAGATTTGTATCTGCCCTTCTGTAGGATAAAAAAACCAACCCAAAACCTTATGGAAAACACTCCAGGATTTTCCTTCATAACTTTCATCACACTTTATTTAGAACATTAACTGACTATCTTTGAACAAATGTTTTTAGCAAGGCAAGCTATAAAAGCCTTGTAAAACTCAATTCTCTATTATTGGGTAGAGATACATAGCTATCTTTTAACTACATGATGAGATATGCCTAAATTCACACACTGAAACATGCATGCACGTGTATAGGTGTGTACAACTTACAGGACTTGAATCCATCACTTTGATCAAATCAGAAATGTCATTCCAATCAGGTCCATGTAACAGGGATTATGCTAGAAAATTTTGGGGGGAAAAGGGTTGCAGAATAAATTGGTTACAAGGGAAGGATGGTAGGGCACAGATCACAAATTTAATGTTACAGAACTTCAAAAACTGGATTATTTCTGAAAGCATTATTTTCAGGGAACAGTTGTAGGAAGCTGGTATATCATTTAGGCTACTCGTCTAATCTTCTTAAAACATCCTTTACTGCAACATGACATGTGGTTGCTTTTTTCTGAAATTTTAACCATTTGGAATGAACCTCTCATACCAGGTCTCCACCTCAGGGTGTTCAGGGAAGCGGGGAGGGTTATTTGGATTCACCCAGACATCTCGGAGGATGATGTTAGGGACAACGTGTTTTACATATGTTGCTGAAGACTTTTCCTCTAAAACGCTCCAATGCCCCTAGCTGTTGCTGGAACAAGACATTTGCAAATTGTCATAGCATTAGCCTTTATGTCAGTCTTGCATCCAAACCGAATGCATGCAAGTCCTCAGAGGCCTCTGGGCGACCAGAACGTGCTGGCACCACATTGTGGAGAGGCTGAGAAGACTTCAGCCCAGGGCTACAGCGGTCAGGGCTCTGCTTTCGCTGCTACACGTACTCATCCAGAGGACGAGTCTGCGAGCCAGAGCTTTCCTCCTTCTGTGCTCCCAAAGACCTCTGCTTAATGCCACTTAAGCATGGTGGAGATGACGGACGGCTGATTTAAACTACCACAGAAGAGAGGGGATCAGATGAAACCACCTGGACAGAAACCAGATGAAGGAAGGAGTTAGAAACAAGAAGCGAGCGTGAATCATTAAAACAGACTAAAATGCAAAAGGAGAGAAGTGGGGAGCACACGAGAATGATTTGAGCAGGAACAGTGAGATCCGATCTCTTGAAGACTGCTATGGTATGATGACTAGAATTTGAACGGGAATCCCTGAAAGAAGAAATTAAGTAGGAGAAAAGCTCTGGGGCAAAACTCAGGGTTGGGAAGAAAGTGACTGGGACCAGATCAGGGAAAGAAGTAAACTTCAAGGAAGGTGGCTGGGGGGTGGGCGGAGAAAAAAGCTGTCAGTTAACATTTGTGAAACCCAACAGCAATACATGGGTTTCTTTTCTCTCCAGTGTTGGTTTCAAAGAGAAGATGATAACTTGCTACTGCAGTCAGAAGTTCTTCAGTTCAAGTTGTATAAATCTTTATATTAAACCTAGATGTTAGAAACAGGTCAAAAATTAACTGATGTCATGTGATAATTTCACTTCTTATTTTGCCTTTTCATAAACCTACAGAGATGTAGCTTAAGTCGGTGAGAGTTATTCTTAGTATTGTATTGCACTAATGTTTGAAATATTCTGAAAAAAAATCAGGGGTTGAGTCGTTCAAATTAGATGCCCAAGTTTAGCAGGTATTTTTCACTTAATTTGTGTGTATGTGAATTCACCATCCATAAAATGGAGGTAATACCCCCTTCTTTTCCCAGGGTTATTGCAAGGAGAGATACATTAGCATATGTGAAGTATTTGAATACTGTAGTGATGAGCAACACAGAATTGCCAACAGGACATTAATGTTGCTGTAAGAACAAGGATTGAATAGTGGTAATAAAAAAGGCTTAAGGCTACACATTGAACAATTAAAATAAACTAAAATATTGAATAGCTTGTCATCATACTGGCACAGTCTATTCTGTGCACTCAATATGGAAGGGGTCCTAAGGGAAAGGGCACAAGCAGAAATTGCAAGTAGTGACTGTAACATAATGCATATGCATACACACCTTTAATTCTGACACTAGAAACTTTTTGTCAACTAGGTTTGATATTCTCAGAATAATGATCATTATCATAAGAGAGAGAACATAAATACAGAAAAGCAGCATTGTTCACACGAAAAAGTAAACAACACTGAAAATGTACCTGTAGGCAGATAGGAATATTCAGTACTGCTGTAAAGACTCAAGTTTAACAAAGGTGGTGACACATTGTAAAACTGTTTTTGCTTGAAGCTTTTAATTTACCAGCTGAACTGATGAATACAGGAACATGAGTTTCCTCTGTTTCAGACCTTTTTGCCTTTACACATGTCTATACACAACTACGGAAGATCATTACTCCAATTTCTTTGGGAACATATTTTGTTTAATTTCATGGCATAATAATTTACACAATAACACACACATACACACTCTTACTTCACTCACCTGTTCACTTCTCTGTGATCTTTGCTTAACATGAAGAATAAAGGTAGAGATTTCAGTATCTGCTTTAACAACATGATGAAGCAAATTCTGCTCCCATATAAATGGGATTATACAGCAGGGCTGAAACCTTCTGATTCATTAAACGTATGGATTAGTTAGCATGCAAGTGATAGCAATAATTAAATTAATTTAGACAGATGTATTTACACATAATGAGTGCCTTCGCAATGAGCTATTATTAGCACTTATAATCTAATTCATAATGAGGTAGCAGAACTAAGCAGGACGATGCTAGCACAGTGCTTGTATTTTAGAAGTTAACTTCTAGAGGAGCATAAGATCGTGTCTCTTCCTATTTTGTCAATTTGCTCAATATGTACGTCAAATCATGCAGCCCTTCCTCAGGTAAAAATCCCGGTTCAAACAAATGTTTTCACCCAAGGAAACAGTCAGGAGCCAAATAAAAGTACTGCAACTCGTATAAACAAAACAAATTTTGACTGGGCTTTGCCACCAGGGCTGAGTTGGACTGAGCAGCTCAGATGCCCAGTACTCGCCAACTTACAGAATACACTGCCGGTCAGAGCTGGGTGCAGTCACATTCGCTCACTGCCCTTTTAAAACAAAACCAGACTGACATATAACTCGAATTCTGGACCTCGTTAAAAAAATTCTAGGCCAAGGGTCATTGTTTCATATGCCTTAATGTTGATGGGGCAGTCATGAAGTGTAACACTCTAGTGTGAGATAATAAAATGCCTTTAGCACATTCCTCTGCCTCACCAGATGCAGCAGTCACAGAAGAACAGTAAGACACAAGGGCAATAGATAGTAAAAAAGAAGGTAGCCTGTTACACACTCCAAATACTTTTGTAAACTTATTTAAAAACACTGATCTATTGCAGTGAAGTTAATATACTGTTTTATATTCACGTTTAAGTCCAATTTCTTTGGCTCTCAATGAACAATGACAGCACCTGATTTACATTTGCTTCAAGGCAATTTAATTTTTTCCACAGGCGTCAAACTAGTCATATACCAGTCCATGGATAAGAAAATCACTGTTAGTTCTCTTCTAAAGAAATAGTCTGTAAGGTTTAGACAAGCAGAACTATTTCTTCACATTAAGTTAAGGATAAGTAAAGGACTGACTGCTAAAAGAGAGTCAGTCCCGCGCAGTAACTAGAAGACCCATCCTGTAGACAGTCTTTGCAGATACATGACTTGGAGGGGAAAGAAGCGACTGTGATGCCAGCGCTTTGTTAAAAAGTAGGTAACACCTGAGATGATGTGCTTCACACCTGTAATACACCCGAAATAAAGACAGATGAGGACTCATCTCATGCACAGCAAGTGTTCAGCAGTATGCAGAGGAGAACCACAGATGAGTTAATCAGACTGTATTTAGATCATTACATTCATAAAAGCAAAACAAGCTCTACTAATTAGTAGCCACTCCCAATATTTCTTCCTTGTTAAAAAAGGTGTTCTTGCCACAAGGTAGCTAACTTGAGATAAAAGTCTAGTGAAAGCAAGACAGGCTAAATTTCTGAATCAGTGTGCCAAATTACAGAATAGTATGCATCAAGTTCCCAATTTATAAGAAAACTGCAAAATCACCTACTTGGATTTTAGCTTTAAGCTAGTTAATTTAAATACGAAAGGATGTAATGTTTTTCTTTACATAAGGCCAATGCTAAAATTCTGAAGCAAAGACAGAAACAACAGAAGATTTTCATTATCTGTATCAAGTGTTTCGCAAGATATACAGACATGCTCAAGAGACTTACAAAATCCCCAATTCAAAATTTTCCAAAGCTAGTATTTGGCAAAGCCTGTTTCTTGGTAGATGAGCTGAAAACTAATCACAGGTGAGACACGCTGCACTGACAGAGACTTTGGGGATCAGCCATTCAAAATGCAAAGTGGATTAATTAGCAGTGTCCACACTTAATCAAGAGTTCTGGGAACCAAAAAATTAAATCTGCCTGGACCCATCGGAAGACTACAAACTCCAACTAAGGCAGAAAACAACACGCTGGAATAGATGGAAAACTGTTATAAGAAACAGATGCTGCCATGCCTGGAATCTGAAGTGCAAACTATACAGGAGAAAAGGAAGCCACAATTAACACCTCCTCAGGGGAGGGCAGCGATGTGCAGGATAATGAAGGGAAGGTTCTGATTTAATCTTGGCACAGTTTGATTAGATGTGTATTTCTTTAATTTCTTTACTTAAACCTTTAATAAACATTCGTCTATTTGGGTTACCACAGATAAATATCTTGACCTGCACTCCACCTGAACTCCTCTTTATTTAATGACTAACTGATTATTGCACAAGTACTTCTCTGATGTGTTGGCATTATTATTTTACAAATGGATTCTACCAGCTCATTCCCAGATGTATAGTCTTCAGATTCAATAAGCTTTCTGTATAAACAACAGATTGAATGGCCTTTGTCCTTATTAGCTTACAGAAAATTAATTTCTTATTGTTAATTTTTGGGCTTGGGCCAGTTGCCAAATCTTTAGGGCAGCTGCTAGAACTATAGACAATATCACGCAAGTCAGAGATGGAAAGATCTATTAGGTTATTCCCTTTGACTACAAACTGATGAAGAACTGCAATCAATGAGTCACATGCCTGTCATGTCCTCTATAGCATATACTCAATTGTACTGGCTAGTTTTAAACAACAGCCACAAAACCTATACCACTTCATTTATTGCTTCATACTACTCTAAAACAGACATGTTTGAAAAAATTAAGAGTCAGTAAAAACATAATAGCTTTACAAATTATGAAGCAAAGAAAGAGACAATGTACCCATCCAGTCTGATCACCTTCACAACTACAGTTTCAACCAGCGACCCTCACGATAACCCTCACAACGCAAGGCTCGGCTCCAGCACGTTTTGAAAAACATTCAGACCCTAAGGGCTCCAAGTACTAAGGACTTACTGTCCCTCGGCAAATTATTCCCATGTTGAATGACTACCCTGTTTTAAAACTGTCTTTGAGTTCATATTTAAATTTCTCAGACTGCCAGTTACAGCTACTGAACCAACATTGCTGGGTCTATGTCCGCTAGCAGATATATTCTGCTGTATATTCTGCATTGTATTCTTAGCAAAACACCTGCGATGCTATATACCTTTGAAGTTCTTCTCTCCCTGTTCCCCATACTTGTTTCAGAGTTATCTGAGTGACAACTCAGACATTCTCTACGGATTCACACCTATTAAAAAAAAAATCTTCCCTTGAATAACAAGTCCCAAAGACATAATCGCATTTTGCACTCCTCTGAGAGTCTCTTCATTTTATACATTCCTGGTGTTGAAATGCCCAGAACTGACTCGTCAGAGAAGTCTTGGTGACATCTGCTACATTTCATAGATCCTTGACGAGATGCATGTACACAGGCAGCCCAAAGTAGCATTTGACTTGTTGGCTCCATTTATCTCATTTACTGGCCCTTAAGGTCCCTTTCGGCATTACTGCTTTCCAAAGTAGTTCCTATTAAATATTTTATATTTGGTTACTATCCCCCGCACTGAATCTCATTCGGTTCCCTGTATATCCTTGTGGATCTTTGAACTGTTCTGTATCGACTTCTGTGTCAGCAATGATGTTTTTAATGTCTGCAGCTTCAATATCAGATAAGAAGCACATTTCTGACATCTTCCACTACGATTTCTCATAAAGATCTTCATGTCCCTAACACAGATACTCTGGCATGCTACGCTCCCCCCACCCTCCACATTTCAGATATTAAAGAGGCAACCAGCTAAATTTTAATATTGTAATAAATATCTATATTAGCTATCATTTAAAAATTAAAAAATATTACATTTAACTGTATTGGGTAATTAATGTATCTAAACATAGACAACAGCAATACAGGGAGCAAGTACCACAGTCTGCTCCACTTCCCTGTTTCAACTGTTATAACTTCTATGCTACAAAATACTATGTGGGAAACAAAAGGTTTCAATAAATGTGAAATATAAAAAATTATTATCCTTGACATAATAAAAGTTTTCTTATGCAGAAACTAAACATTTGTGCAAATGCTGACCTGATACCATCTAAATAACACATAAGGATAATAACGAAGTTCTTCACAGTTAGTAACAAAATTTTGTACTGAAGAGCTTTATGCTTATTATGAGGCTCAGGGTGAACCTGTGAAAGATAACAGAGATAAAATAATCAATATATGTATACCTTTTGGGGTCTTCAGAGGACTGGCTCATCTTTTAACCATATCTGTGTAATGTGAAGTAAAATAAGCCTTGATTTTGATGAGAATCTGTTAGCATTCTTATAATACAAATAATAAAATTCACTGCCTGGAAGTGCTGTTTAGGAGATTAGAAAACTGCCAAGTGATACGGTTAACACAGTTAACTAAAACCTTCACTTGTGACCTGTGCTTGTGACAGCGTCTTATTCTGATTAGGCTTATTTTTTGCATTTTTCCTACTATCCCATTAACTGATAAACTTCACTGCATATACTGAACACAGGTAAGCATTTCAAAATAAAACTACACAACCTATAAAGAAGAGGCAATCCGGTGTTCCGAGCACAACCACAGTATTTCCAAATGTTTTAAATTCCACCCAGCAGAATGAGAGTAACTACAGCTTTCTCAACACTACAATTTGTCATGTTTCAGCCTCTGAAACGACAGCTCAATGAAACTGGGCTTTCTACTTCTTCTCTATTTTCTTCTAGGTTGACTACAAATTTCAGTCACAGTTATCAGCTTATCACACAACTGAGGTGGTGCAGAAGCATGCCAGAAGCATGTCTCTAACTAAATCTCCCCTGGGTGCCCTTGTATTGGTAGAAACAAGCTATATTCAAGTGAAAAGTCAAGACATTAATTCAAAGCTGTGGAGTTGTGAAATGCCATTGAGTTTGGTAGGCATTTAAAATCAATCAGGTCAGGTTAGTAGAAGGTTGTTCCTTGTTCAGCTGTTCTTAAGGAAATAAAATGACCAATCAGAAAAACAAATACATTAAAATACTTGTCATCTGTTTTCAGATCACTATCTCAAAAACAAACACAGAGAAAATATTTTTAGAAGTAATTAAATCAGCCAAACACAGTGAGCCTGTAAGAAAGACCTACTTGTAGTGGAGAATTTCTAGGCAACTGTCCCTACTTGTCTTCTTCCTGTTCTGATGGCTCATTGGAAGCATCCAAAGAAGGGTGCAAATCTGAAATTACCAACGCAAGCTGCTTGACATACACCAGTTGAAGAACTCCTCCAAATACAATTATTATTCATATGAACAAGCTAATGCTCGACTGCCCGGTCAGCCACTTTTTGGGATGTTTGCTTTTCTTGTATTTGCACATGAATCAATACATGAAAACAAGAGGAGGAATTCTCTCATCTGATGAATTTTGAAAGACTTTTCAAATTAATTGAAATTCTGATGTATCAGTTGTGCAAGTCAAGCTAAAAACCAACAGCAAATTTATCAACTGAGATAAACAAATTTCACACTTTCCACCTGCTTACCTTTTTAACTTGAGTAGCGATTGATTTCGGTGCAACCACTCACATTTATGAGGTATCTAAACGCTGCCCACACTCAAACACTTGAAGCTGTTACAAGCAGCAGCTGTACTGAGACAGAGCAGGTGTGTATTTGCCACCTACCAGAAAAAGCAACACAGCCAACCCCAAACTTGCATCCTAGAAGGCTATGCACGAAGAGGCTGACATACACTTCAGAAGATCTCGCTCGGCATCGCAGGAGTATTAGTTCTCCAGGAATGATTGCTTTTCAGAATTATACAGATGTTTTAAAACTAATTTAACACCTCATGTTTTCACTTCTTGAGTTAGCTTGGGTTTTCTTCTTTATCAGCACACTGATACTAATTTAGGATTCAAGCTTCAGAATATCATCAAAGACTTTATCAACAACATCATCACAGAAATGTGTTGATGTCCTCAGAGGACACAGGAGACTTTAAGAGAGGGAAGCAACCAGAGAACATGATGGCAGGAAGGAGGGAAAGCAGCAGGATGAGAAGCTCCTGCCCCATATTTTTGGCAGCTATGTTGTACACCTGAACTAGACAACTATACTTCAAAGAGTACTCGACTGCTGGTTTTTTTTCCCATGAGCATACAAAACTGCAAATTACATGATAATATACTGAAAGGGCAGCAACAACAGGGATAGCAGTGCAGGAGACTATGGTTCTTTGGCGATACAGGGAATTGCTGTCAAAGATTATCATCAAAACACGATCTGAGCTGGCAAAGCTATCAGCCAAACATCTCCGCTTTGTGGACTACCCGGGCTGTTTCCAAGCTGGCTGCAGGTTATTTCTGTTTCCGCACTCTGACTCCTAATGCAGATTTCCCCAGTGGGAACCTACAACCTGAGCTCTGCCAGCTGTCTAGAGCCCGGATCAATTTACAGGAGTTCACAGCCAGGAATTACATTTTGTTTCATGACCGCGCAAACCTTAAGCTTTGGAAGAAAATAATCTGAAACCATTTAAAAATGGCAACTCACTGCCATTTCTTTTAACAGAGGCTTCTTGCCATAAATTTGACCAAGATTCAGTATCTTAAGAGCTCTTGCTGAGCCTCAGAGAGAAACCCAACGGAAACTGCAGGCTTTGACATTGCTTTCTGCAACGTGAATGGATACGCTTTTTTTTTTTTCTTTTTTCCTTTTTCCCAAGCAGAGGTAGATAATAATTCTAATTATAGAAGCGATGAATGAACAAATAATTCTACAAAGATTTATGAAAAAACTCAATTGATTTAGACTGTTTACTTATTATGGGTCTGTCTTTAACATTAATAAGCATTGTTTAAATTCTAAAGTAATGGCATATAAACATGTTTATTTTATTGTATGTACAGCTGTAGTACTGTTTAAAAATGCATTCAGTATAAAACAGTCTTTCTACTTTTTTTTTTTTTTTCCCCTTTTTATTTTCCAGATATTTATGATTTAGGTCTTTTGCCATTATTAGCCACCAACCAATTTATAAGATACCTACAAGAAAGCTCAAAAAATTCCACTATAGTTGCCTGGTAAAGCACAGAAAATGCTTTTGATTTGATTTTGTATTAAAAGGAAATTGGATATCACAAAACTAAAATGGTGATGCCAGCCTGAAAGATATTTTGAGACAAAATGCAGAAGACTGTCTTCAGAGAAAAGATGTAAACAAAAATGAGTGACTGAAACAATGTGGACCACTTCAGATATGGACAAGAGGTACTAGGGATCAGAAATGAATTATTATGCTCTAAAATGATCCAATAAAAATCAAACTGTAGTGCAGTAATCAGAAAACGTATTGGAAAAAAGATAGGTTAAAGAAAAAGGAGCTTTCAAGTACTGTAGGTTATTAGCTACTATGGAGGAATCTGTATTCAGGAGATTATATTTCTAACAAAACATGCACACAACCAAACCCAGCTGAATTTGCTGTTCAAAAGGAAGTGAACTATAAAAATTAAAAAGCTAGAATGGAGACAGAATCACAAGCTAGAATAAAAATAATCAATGCAACCATCAATAGGAATGTCGAGATGAACATTGTACTGACTGAACACACAGCCAGGCAGGCTTGAGGAAGAATGACTCAATTATATTTTTCCCCACGGGCAAAGACATAAAAGATAGTTGTAGACACATTGAGCGCATCACAAAAAAGCATTTGGGCAGCGCCCCTTGTTAGAAAGGAAGAACTGCAATTCTAAACAGTGAATAATTACAGACGCTCTGGAAGAAAAGCGGTGGGGCAGGGAAGCCCTGGCAGGCTGCAGCCACGGCGCCCACCTTCACAAGCGCTCACCAGCACTTGCTAGCCCACAAACTCCCCCAAAATGGGAGGGAAGGCCTTCCCTTATCAGAGCAATGGAGAAGCACTGGGACAGCCACGTTCTGACCAGTTGCTGAGCTGGGAGAGGGAAGGGCTGAGGATTTTTGAAAAGGGCACAAAGCCCTTTAGTAGTCTGACGTTAACCTGGGCAAGGGAGAGGTGGGATGCAAAGGCTTCCTCGTGCACCTGCACCACAGATCACCTTTCATGTCCTCTTCCTATCAAAGTAGGCCGATTTCGCAGGATTGCAGCATCCCTTATGCCACTGGCACCGAGAAGACACCAAAAGACAGCAGGGACTTGGCAGAACACCAACAGCTAACCCCAAACACTGACTACGTATGAGCAACCCTACACTGCTAACAACTCAGGGTGGCATCTTCCTCAGAACAGCAGCTTCTACCTCCTCTCTCACTACACCACAACAGTATGGCTCCTTCAGTCACGTTCAGGCTTCCGAAATAAAAATGTATCTTGACAGTCAGGATAGCACGTTAAGACCTGAGTAAGTTGACTATATTGTTACACCATTCCCCAAAAGAGAAATCTAGGTTGCAAAGCCGTGCATAAACATGGCTTTTCATTTATGCTGAACTAATTTGAATGAGCTACTACAAAGAAAATGTACGTCACCTTTCTTACCAGGACGTGACCTTCGGGCAGGTGCAAACCAAGCCTTTTATAACTATACCAGGTGCATATTCACTACCTCTATCTCGACCTTTCAAAAGCAGTTTCTGTGACTAGAAACGAGACTTCATCACTATCATCTTCCTTATAAAAGGAAATAATGTAATATTCCAGCAAGTTTTTTAGTCTCTTGAGAAAAATTCTCCAGTACATAAAAATAAATTTGGAGATTTTCCCTTCACCAGGAGCTTTATCCCTTTACAGCAAGAGTTCCGCCCCTACCTGTGATCAGCAGCACAACCTAAAGCAGCATCCCTTTCTGACAGCATATGAGAGAATGCAATCCGTTGCCACCCCCAAAATGCAGCTGTACCGCAATCGGTAAGATCTGGCACATGCAGACCACCAGCTAGAAGAAGTCACAAAATACACCACTACCTTATGAAGGAGTTTGAGAACCTGCAACAGTAGCTATTATTCAGGTATGTTCTGCTTCTCAGATTTTTGTGGTAAACAAGATGCAAGCATCCATAAATTGTTTTGTCACAAAGAACACAAATGATAGCTGCCCCATCCCTGGCAGTGTTCAAGGCCAGGTTGGATGGGGCTTTGAGCAACCTGGTCTGGTGGAAGGTGTCCCTGTCCATGGCAGGGGGTTGGAACTAGATGATCTTTAAGGTCCCTTCCAACCCAAACCATTCTGTGACATTCTACAATAAGAAAAGTCTCTAGTGCTGAGCTGTAAATATTGCACCAGAATATCATCAGATCCCATTGACAATGCACGACTAGCAGGCAGCTCTATTATGGGATCCCAACATCAACAGTTCAAGCAGATTCAAATCAAATAAGATTCAACTCAAGTAAACTACATCAGATACTTTCTGACTGTGCAACTGGAGGTATGTTTATACCAAATTATGCAGAAAAACATAAATTCAGAGCGTGCATTATGATTCTGCCGCTTCAACAAACTACTTGCTCTAAAAGAGCATAGCATGACTAGACAATAACAGAAAGTTTGCTGTCTCCAAAGCACTGTTTGGGGAAAAGGTAATCAAATATGATGTTCTCACACCAAAAGCACCACTTGAAATTGCTGTTGGACAAAGCAATGAAAAGGGCACTTAAGTCTAAACAACACTTACTGTGGCTTTGGTACATATAAAGTGCACGTATTCATTTCTGTTGCACATTTTGTATTGGGTCTGCGTGGCAAGGTTTTGGTAGCAGGGGGGTGCAGCTACAGGGGTGGCTTCCGTGAGAAGCTGCCAGAAGCTTCCCCCACATCTGACAGAGCCAATGCCAGCCGGCTCCAAGACGGACCCGCTGCCGGCCAAGGCTGAGCTAATCAGCGATAGTGGTAGTGCCTCTGTGATAACATATTTAAGAAGGAAAAATTTGCTGGGACATGGAAACGGCAGCTGGAGAGAGAGTGAGAAGATGTGAGAGGAACAACCCTGCAGCCCCCCAGGTCAGTGCAGAAGGAGGGGAGGAGATGCTCCAGGCGCCGGAGCAGAGATTCCCCTGCAGCC
>JAVJGG010000039.1:6203321-6223753 GCA_035590195.1 Aviceda cuculoides | reverse complement strand
TCCCCAAGTCGAGTCTGTTTTGCCTGTGATGGTAATTGCTGCATGATCTCGCCCTGTCCTTATCTTGACTTATGACCCTTTTGTTATATTTCCTCTCCCCTGTCCAGCTGAGGAGGGGAGTGATAGAGTGGCTTTGGTGGGCACCTGGCATCCAGCCAGGGTCAATCCACCACACATTTACTCAAAAATAATTGTAGGCAGAGGAAAAATCATATTGCATTTACACTTTAAAAGCTACATTGAAAGATGTGAGTAATGCCCTTTTGATCAAATGTGTTTTACTCCACTGACTAATTATGGAAAACCTGGGGTGTGTTTGTGGCACGAAGCCCCCCTTTTGTTTGCTGTCCTTCCATAAGACAAAGGCATTGCCTGAGAGTGTAGGAGAGAGCCACTTAATACTGTTACGAACACTAAACTACCCACCAGCGCGTTATAGCTCAGTGGAGTGACAGTATGGTGAAGATCCTACAGGCAAACATACCACACCACAAGGAAACTCTCTCTTTAACGTCAGGTTCATTAAAGAAATGGCTTTTCCCATTTCTGCAGAAAATATAGCTTTGACTCTTCCTTGGCTGTGGTACCTGATTGATAGGAAATGTAACAATATTTTGGAAAAGACAAGAATAAAGCCCCACGAATTATTTGAAGCTCATTTACAAATGTGAAATCATTTCAGCTTCAAAGCAAGTGACATGCTTATTACATTGATGTAAACAAGCCCAAAGCAACATGTGGTAATGCTCATTACAATTACTAGATTCAAAAGCCAAAAGAAAATTAACAGTTCATCAATAACATTCAACTGTTCCACAAATATACCCCTAAGATAAGACAACATTGGCTTCATCAAACTGGAGTCATACTCCGCGGTATTTATTAGTATAACCAATGCTAAAACTATACGGGATCTTCAGAGAAAGAATAACAGGGAGAAAGTCTAGTAGCTGGAGTCACAGAAATTCAAAATCATTGCTATTCATGTGTCCACACTTGTTCAACATGCAAATCATTTGGGGATAGGAGGACATTTAATAGATACAAACATTTCTCTCTTGACTTGCCTGTAGTTAAAATATTGATGCTGCTTCTTCTTTTAGTTCCAGTGCACCATGCCGTCTTGATTACATTTCTGACGATGTCAGAGAAGATATAAAATCCCTCTAATGTACAAACCGATGAGATGGGGAGGGAGGAGTGCTACGAACCATAATAAATACTATATACAGTTTAGAAGTACCCTTAACTTTTGTCCCTTGGTTTTCATACATGCTTTTGGTAGCTTTTAGCAACATTTCTAACAATAGAGCTGAACAACCCTGACCTGATGTCCTAAGCCATCCTCACTCCCAGGCATTTCCTCCTACGTATAAATCTTTTAGGAAGTGTGGATTCATGGAATAAAAGAACCTCCAGAGCACTGACTTTCCCCAGCTCCTTTTCTGGCTAAAACCCAAGGCAAAGGAATATAGTTACTTTACAACATTTGGTTTCTGTTGCCCGACGGGCTACTTCTCCGTCCTGCCAATACATCTCATGGCGAACAACTTCGGATCGCATGCTGACACATGCTGCTCAACTGAAAATCGGTGTTGTGAAGCACTGTATAAAATCTACATTGCAAATCACCTGGAGTAGAAACTTAAGATAAGAAAACAACACTGGCATTATAATTAGTCATCAGAATATGTGAATCTAATTAAGATATTACTCAAAAACATCTTTTAGGGAGAGGAAGCAGCCTGCAGGAATTATACGGTGCTCCTAGACCCATATTGTAGAAGAGCTAATTATACGCAATTCCTTTTGTGCTCATATTACAAAACATGAAGTCAGGGTGTAGAGCTAGGTATGACTAAGGAAAACAAAATTAATATCCAAAATACTGAATTTCATTTCATAAGACCTGTATATGAAAGCAAGTTGAAACAAGCAGTATTCAAACCTGCATTATTCTGTACAAACTAACTGTAATTTCATATACAACTTCCCATTCTTATCCTATTTTCTACTGCAGAAATAAGAAATAGTCTAATATGTTTGGTTTAGCTTTCACTTTTAGAAGACTATGAATGTTGCAGCCATGGGAAGCAGCCACTTCCTCCATTTCCTATGTCTCTTCTAGATGGGCTGACCAAAGATATTTGCTACGATCAGTACTTCCCACTTGTAAGATGAGGATATGCTAATATTTGTAACTCTGAATAATACAGATTTATGCTGATCTTCATCTTACTCCTAAGCCCAAGAGGAAATGAAATACTAACAAATTTGAAAATGGAAGATAAGACTTTCTCATGTAATTTAATTCACAATGAATTAAACGGGTAAAAATGAAAAAAGGCTGAAGAGGAAGAAGGAGCAATCTTTTGTCATCCATGGTAGGATGACAATAAATTCTTAGAAGATCTCATACTGTCAAGAAGAAATATATTTAGATTAAACCTTGCTAGACCCTAAAAGGCTAATTTGTCAGTATTTTCCACTTTTCTACCAATCCTGTACTCATTTGCTAGACCTCTTGTTTTTTTTGTCTCACAATATTACAGTTTGGAATAGCTGAAAAACATTTTGCTAGCAGGAAGAAAAAAGCTCTAGACATCTTTTTATTTAAAACCAAACTGGCTGAGGGTATAAGGAACCAAATAAGAGTAATTTGATCTTATTTATCTAGTAGCTTTAACTATAATCTTGTAGGGTAAGTAGTTTACCAGTTTTCCTGTTAGCCTAATGATGTTCCACTGGCAGCTTTCAGCAGAACATCCCAAAATTTGATGAGAAACAGGTTCCAACTGTCAGGAATATTTACATTTTAAGACATATAAGTGAGAACTGCTTATATTTCAAAATAAGTATTAAACTAAAATAAATAATTTATTCTATATAAAATATGACTGTAGGTTGTTTCTGTAAAGCAGATATCTGATCTTCTAATACATTTTAAATTTTAACCAACAGAGATGAGAAATAAAACATATTATAAACTCAATAATAGAAAACCATAAATAAAATATCAGGATAGGCATGTGAGTGTTTAGAATGGAACTGTTCCCAGCGAGACACTAGTCCAGAGATGCCCTCATGTAGAATTCATGGTAAATGTTTAAGAACAGAAAAAGTATTTTGTTCAGCGTCCCCCTAGTCTCACAAAGATTGCTGAAATGAAGAGTCAGATAATCCCCTCACTTTTGCATCGCAGCACTCTGACGGCAGGCAGGTGCCTTGCTGCCTATCCCATCTCATCTCTCCTTCCCTGTGGCACGCTAGATAAACTGAGTTCCGAAGAATTGCAGCAGCACTGCAAAGTATTTGTGGAAATACTTCTCCTGCATGCTCATTTCCATCTGAGAAAGTCAAAAGTATTTAGAAGAAAGAAGGAGCAATAATTTACATTCTTTCAGGCTCCTTAAGCGTAACACAGGGGAGGAAAGCCAAGTGATTTTTTTTGAGCCCTAATGCCAAGTTACTCATTTCTGGGAAAAAAACTAGACCTGACTGTTTTCCTCAAGCTTCCCTCCCTCCACGATATTACAACTGAGGTGATGTTACAGTGCTCACAGAAGCATCTCACACTTATCCAAAGCGATTCAGATGACTTACATGCTTCCTTTGAGACAGCAACATTGCCAAAGGAACCACTCTGAGGTCAACAAAAGCAGCTTACGCTCTTAACAACTCCAGCAGAGCAGTTCCAATGTCAATGTACACTCCAGTGCTCCTCAAAAGGCACTGCTACGTTACTGCAGAGGTTCATGCGCTTCCTTTGACACCGAGGAGGCTTCTTTGAAACAACAGCAGAAGCAACCGACATAAATACCATCTAAACACTAGAAAGAGAAAAAAAAAAAACCACAACAAAAGCAAATGAAGTCTTATTAAGGGAAGATTAGTGGCCCTTTTCTGTGAAATATCTGAGAGTATCATATATGAAATATCTGACAAGCTATAGTAAACCCCAGAAGTTGACGAAATTTCACTGTGGGAGTTTTGCATTTTAAGCGATGAGGTTGCCTTAACATATTAGGTGACTAAAACCATCCAACAGACAGGAGTGTACAAACATGAATGCAATCCATGCCACAATAAAAAGGCAAAGTAAAGCACACTAGGAATGAAGAGAGAAATATTAAATGGCACAGATGGAATGGGATTAAGACTGATACCTACCTTTATATTTTCAAGGCTTCTAACACATATTTGACCTAACTGCTCTACTTGCAGATTAGTAACTCAATTTCTTAATTGCACCGTTGTAAATAGAGTGACAGGACAGGAGCTAATGGAAATACTTCAGATATAGCCATCGTTATTACAGACACAATCCTGCATAGAGTGTCAGTCACATGCATACTTCTTCTCAGAGCATGTATTATGATAATGTAGCTGTTGGTAATAATTTCCTGGAGAAATGAGAAAGCCAGAGATCAGCTTTAATGCCTGGCTTGTTTACAAAATAACAGTAAATAACAACAACATTAATCCCAATGCTCTCACTTTCTCGCATTAAACACAAGACTTTTATGAAGAGCCAAATTCAAGTCTAATTTAAACAGGTGTGAATTCACAGTAGGTCTATTGACACACGCCATAAATTAAATCAGAACCTTGTCCTTAGCTAAATCCTCCCCATGTTTGAATAACTACAGCATTCACAAAGCTGTGTTTTTCATACAGCATCAGCAATTCCAGTATTTTCTTTACTAATTAAGCATCTTTATCCTTTTAACAGATACTGCGAAGATACTGAATCTGAAGTGCAAATCGCTGAGGTGACTTGCCCAATAGTCACCCATCTGCCCAGCAATCAAAGTGAAAAAACCCCAGAGGTTTAGGGAGAGTCAAAAGCTCTGTTAAATGGACCACTGCTCACAGGGTATAAAACAAATACTTCGGCGAATTACACAAGATTAATCTTACATGTTTCTATGTCATTAAACTCAGCTCTGATCCGCAACCTACTAATCTACTACATCCACTTATTAATATATGGCTAATATTATCATTCCATCTTTGCACTCTGATGTTTAAAATTATTGATATTATTAAAGTTATTGTTCCAAATAACACCAGTGTATAGGATCAGATTCTAAGAAAGAAGTTTCCCAATAATTTCTGTGGGAAAAAGGAAACAACTACATTTTTTCATAGCTGGTTCCCCCCCTTCCCCCTCGTGCTTTGTTTGTAAAAAGAGAAATACGTTATTTAAAAAAATCCCCTGGCCAGATCTCAAGCGTTCTAAAGCTATATTCCATGACCAGTCTAGTGGTATTTCAGCCTGTACTAACACCTTAATTTCTTGCCTACGAGTCTCAAAGAAGCTGTTGTGAACTATAGCCAATGCCTAGTTGTCATAAAATAAAGCAGCCAAAGGAATTGAACATGAATCTGGCTCCAAGACTGAGTGTGCATTTGACAATACACTCACCCAGTATTGGGAATCCAGTACTCTGCTATAGGTTCTCACTACTTAGTAGAGAAAGAATAACTAATTGCATAAAAACATCTAAGTATGTGTCAGGAGTAAGCCAAACAAGTCAACCTCTAAAGTACTTCAATCTGACAACCTAAAACAGGTTAAAAATTGTGTTATTGTAGAAATGGCTTGAGTTCCATACTAGCTCTCAGCCGAGATGTAGTAGCTAAAAGCATAAGAGTCGATGGTTGTGCAAACAAGCCATACGTGGATTAAAAATGGATTATGGCACAGCATGAATGCACTTGAGGTAAAATTCACCGCTTCACAGCTGCACAGACATGCTGTAAAGCAAAACATACGAACTGCATGAACAGGTTAATGGGGAAGAGTATATGGATACAAAATGGACTGCAGGCTCCTCTTTAGTACACTAGCTAGTGTGGGACGCAGATCCATGTCACATGATGTAGTTTTAGATGATGTAGTTTGGGTTTTTTTTTCTACATGATGTAGTTTTTTTCAGGGCTGTAACCTCTCCTGGACCATAGCTTTACTCCGGAAAAAGAAAAGAAATAATTAAATTAGCCAGCTCGGTAATCTGGCAGACTAAACCACTGAACTCAATGTTCTGATATGCTGCAATGACAGATACCATTGTTTCAGTGAATTGAGGGTAAATGTAGGCTTTTTCAATAGCATAAAGTAACTATTTTTGATATTGTTATTCTGTAGTGTTTCTGTCTGAAATTTACATTCATATATTGTAGAGTAACACTGTTCATGTTTAAATAGAGCTATTTATACTATACCACAGATAAGCAATGATCCCCAAGGAATTAGTCATTCATTACTTGCAGTTAATATATATTTTGCTTAGCCTCAGGCAAAGCTGAAGGCAGTTTGTGCACTAATAGGCTATTATTAGTTGCCATTAACATTGACAACACTAATTTAAGGGAATGTTGGTGTTTCACACAATCTGCTCAATGCTGCCAAAACAACCAGAGTATGTTTAAACAGTGATTATGACAGAGTTGGTGTGTCTGTGAAGAAAAAATAATCCTCAAATAAAGCCCTTAAATTGGGCTACTCAGAATACATAATGAAGTATATATCCTGTGCTGGGGAACCTCCTGCTAGAGCTTTGAATGAATATGAGAAATTCAAGGAATACCTAAACAGAATGAAATGTGCAAAAGTGTATTTGCTTCAGATCAATGGAAAGCAAAAAAATATCCCGAAAGCACGTCTACCAGAGTCCACATACTTGGTTGTCCTAATGTTATCACACAAAAAGCTATTCTGCATTTGTGGCAGAATTGTTCTGATAGATGAAAAAAAAAAACCCAAACCAACAAACAAACAACAACAAAAAACAACCCAAAACCAAACCCCAACAACAAAACTCAACTGACCTTTTCAAAACACAGACAATAATAGCAATTAGTTTTCTCAAACAACGCAACAACTGTATCTTCCTCATTAATTTTACTCCAGTTACAAATAGTTGTGTTCACATGCCATTTGGTCAACCCTTCGAAAGCCAGAATTTCTAAATATTGATTTTTACAGCAATTAGACAGTATAATGGAAATGAACTTCCAGCAACTGATCTTATGCACTCACCCATTTTCACACCACAGAAGTTACTGGCTGGCACAAAGAAAATCTACTTCCATAGCAGGATCTGACAAGGATAAATGCAACACTTGTGGCTCTCTGATAAAGCCCCTGGCACAAGTGACTGCATAGAAAGAGAATGATGTGCCATCTATTACTTCATTTAAGTAGAGATTTATGACTTTCTGGATTCAAAGAGTGCTTTGTTACTGAGTACCAACCCAGACGGAAAACACACTGCTCTCTGGATCAGGAATCTTGACTATGAACTTACCTGTGAAGTACTAGATAATATAAATGAATACAGCTTGAACCATCACTGTCTTTAAAATTATCCACATTAACTTTCAAGACCGTAATTATTATAATGACTCAATGCCACTGGAAGCGCTGACACATGCTCTGTTGACCCTGCCTGGAGACAATTGAAGAGTTCAAATGAGCTTGTGCTCTCAGTTCCTCTCTCTTCCAGCTTACTCTCGCCCTCGCTTTCCTCGCCCAACTATTTAGTTAAAATTTGTAGTCAAGTACCTAAAACACGAATCCCTGATTAAAAATTTGTTATAAAGCTAACAAAGAACCAAAGCCAGATAAAAAAGGACTACTCTGTTCTATTCTAGACCATGCAGGAAATGAGTTTAAATTGATTAAAATCAGTCTCCGAGACAAACATTTAGAAGAAGCCACTCCATTCTTCGTTGGTGAAACACAATGATTATGTGTTCCTATCTTAATGCCACTTAACCCATGGTTCCTGCAATGTAGGACGATGAAGGTAGAAAAAGCATTTCCTTAACTACCTACAATAATTTTCATCTATAGCAAGATGACTTATTTAGTGCAACTTGTACGGCTAGCAAAACGTCATGAATACCCAGCTGCACCACTGCATTCCAGGTCGAAATACATAACTTGGTTATACGCTCAAACTGCTTTCAATACATCAGCTTCCCAGCACCTTAAAACATAAATGACCATCTGTATTTCTTAGTCTGAATGGTACAAATATGCACATTCCTTTCTCATGTAGCATTCCCTTTAAAACATTTTCATAGTTAAGGGCCAACCACTTCCAAGCAGACCAGATTCAATTCCTTCAGCCACCATGTAAAACCAAATGTCTTGGGAAAACACGCAAAAAAACCCCCCAACCCCAAACAAAAAAACCCTACTCAACACCACTTTACAGAGGATGGATCCCACACAGAATGCGGCAGAAGCAGGAAGCTAGAGGGCAGGCATCCGCGGACCATCATGCAAATGGGGTGGCATCTGAAAATTAACTGATTCCATCAACACGATACAATGTGATAGCGCAGAACTCTTAATTCTCAAAGGCATATTTAATTAAAAATGAGCTGTGCACTAAAACTTTTTTTTTTTTTTTTAAACTCATGCAGATAAACTGATGTCTTTGAACCTATACCGGACATTATCACTGGTATCGACAAGCATGCAGATGAAATTATAATTAAATTACCAGCTTCGTATTTGACAAATTCAAAACACATAATTGTAGAAATGACATTCGTGACCAAACTCTCTTCATCTTATGACTACAGATCTACTAAAATGTATCACTGTCAACACTGAAATGTCAATTTGCTACTTTCCCTGGTTTCCCTATCTCTTTACCGAGTTAAAAATACATATTTAACTACATTTAGACCTGTCATAACTTGTAGCTATTAAACACAGAAATTAAAATATGAGCTAAGCTTGTTGATGTTAAGCATGATAAATTTGTTTACTTATAATACTCTTTAAGGAAACATTTAGAGCAGATTTTCATCGATTTTGATACAGAGATAAAAAATTATTAATTCCCCCCGTGTTACTTAATTAAATACACATTTTCCCCTTCTGTGACACACTAAACCATAAGAAAAGCAAATCAGTAAAAAGATCCTGAAAGAAAACAAATATTTAAAAAAACAAACAAACAACCAAACAGAAAAACACCGAACCCACAAATTGCCCCTCAAACCTAAGCCAGAAACCCACCCTCCACGTGCAGAGGAATACAAAACTGAGATATGACAAAGACCTGCTCAATCTGTCCTACTGATAAAGGCATGTCTTCAGGTATAGCCTGACACTACAGGTAAGTAGAGCATTCGGGATTGCAGGTTCTCTTTCTGAAGTCACTTGGCTGTAGAGTCTTAAAGCTATGCCCAGAAGCCAGCACGTACAGGATCAATTCTACACAAAATGTGATATAAATGTATATCTATAGATTTGTTTTAGAATCTAATTCATAGACCACTAAATTCAAAAGATAAATGTCCTATGGCATAAAAATGAAGAATGTGGGAAAGTAATTGGTCTCTAGAAGAATAATATTTTAACAAAAACATTGTTTCATTTTTTGTCTTACTTTCCATCTACACTATAAATACAATACACATACCAAAGAACCCTTTCACCTTTCATACAATAAAGAGACCTAAGAAGGAAGAGGAAAAAAAAGTAAGAAAACAAACAAACAAAAAAGGAAAAGAGAAGTGGAAGAAGAAAGTTTCAAATAAATTACTACTTCTATTCAGTACATTAGATGCATTTCTTTATTACCATTCTCCCCATCAGACTTCCTTTCATGGTCAGTGTCAGTGAGCGACAACGCAGAGTTCGCCCGGCTTGACAGACAGGAGCTGTGTTCCGATTTCATCCCCCTCATCCACATCCTCAGGGCATGATCCGGGGACGCACCACCTTCCGTCTCAGTGTCCACATCTGAGCCCACCTCTAGTGGGTAACTGTGCTCAGCTACACCGTGTAAATCCGTTTGATAGCCAGAGCACAGAATATGGGGAGTCTCACAGAATTCCATGTCTGGAAAAAAAAAAGTTCAGAAAAAAATTTAGAAGTGAAAAGCAATATACCTTTGATTTTCTTTTGGAGAATCTGTTTTGAGAATTAACATTGTTGATACTATTAGAAGACTTTTTTTGGTCAGTGACTCACTCTGCTATCTAATCTACTCTATAATAGAACTAAAAGAGTACAACTCTGTAGAATATAATACTGCACTGTCGTCGTGCCTTTTTGTCTGATAGAAGTATATAGTATAGCTCAAATATGTGTACACACCCACACACTGATAGTAGTACATCAATTTACAACTGAAGTGAGTACTTACAAATACAGATACTCTCTTGCTCTTTGCCAGAAAGGCAGAAGCTCTAAAATTAATCTCAGTATGTTTTTATCGTGGGAAAAGCGTAGCAAATTTGCAACTAGGGAATTTACAAAGTAACATTCGAAATATTTGGTTAATCACAGAAGACAAAGAAAGGGTACTTACCATTGGCTTGCTCTTTGAGAGTGCTGTCCTTGCATATTCACACCAGTGGGTTTTGGTTCTCCAGTGCTGGTGACCTACAGGAACCTCCTAGAAGAGCAGTGACTACTAGGACTGTACAAGTGCCATCTCATGACACCGACCGATCAGGGATTTTAATGAGCTGTACAGTGCTCAATACTTCAGTTATACTTACTAAACACCGCAACTGTAGGGCAGCAGAAATCCGAGGACAAACAGAAGGTGGGCAGGACCCATAATGTGAATATGCAGAGGAAACATTCTCGAAGAACTACAGGTAAGTAACACACATCAGCAAATTACAACTTCCCTTTGAGGTAGCCTCTGCATATTCTCACTTGTGAGAATCCAATTACAAACGCAACTCCCAGGGAGTAAGACAAGGAGTTCTAATTAAATAAAGATTACAGAACTGCACACTCTAACTGAACATCAGACCTGGGATGCCATCTTGAGAGACTAAGTACAATATCAAACATGCATACAGTATTCTTTCCATTTCTAGAAAGGAAACATTAGAGACAAGAGTCATTGATTGAGACTGAGGACGAACACTCTATTCTACTGTCATCCTAACTAAAGGTTTAATTTGCCAAACTAATCCACTTACCAGCCAGTGAGAGGAATGGTTCTTATTTTAAGCACACTCTCCGAAATACCAAAAAGCCCAGGTATTTTCTTGAAGGTTTCGACCAAAATCTACAAACCAAATGCTAACCTAGAATACGCTGAGGTGGCTCCCTTTTTAAGCCACCTCTCTCTGTATATCTTTCCTTTGCCATCGAAACCTTCCTGAAGGTCTTAGTTGTAGTGACAGCCCCCGGGGGCTGGCGTTCAGCGCAGGGAATGGCAGCCTCTTTTCTAGAGGGCAGGGGAAGAAGGTGGGCAGCAAACAGAAAGAAGTGGGCACGTCCTCGCTTTCCTAGGCAAGGGTCCTGGCAGGTCCCCCTGGTGGTGTCACTGCACGGGCTGGCCCACCCCAGCAGCACTGGGTATCACGGCTCCTGCTCCTTCCAGAGCAGCAAGACAGACGGGAGGGCCCTCCGGAGCACCCGTCACCGCTCTGATCTCTTCCCCTCGTTCACGGGAGGAGGACTTGGTCTCAGCCTTACACCTGAGAAGCTGCAACGTACGCCGCCTTCACTAGCTCCCTTCTCCAAGTCTCTCGAAGCCTTGAGGCTGACTATGAGGTTTGATGGAGGCGGCTCGGAGAAAAGAGCCAATATGCTGGGAAGGAGCTGCGTGGTTTCTGCAGTAAAGGGAATATTTGGCATTCAAACTTCATCTAACATTACAATGCAGTGTTCTTCATGCTCTCTGGGGCCAGTTTAAAACTGGCACTTGGCTGATTGGTAGAAGGAAGGAGGAAAAGTAGTTCAAGGCAGTACTTGCGGACACAAGTAGAAGCTGAGACTGGACGCTACTGGTTCTCAGTCCTACACCGGTGCTTGCAAGAGAGACTTCAAAATCTGTAAGACCCTCTGGAAAAAACTCTCCCTCCCTTATGGCTAAGCTGGTAAACACAAAACATTCAGTCTTCAGAGAAGTCCTGTTTTCCTGAGACTTTCAAAGCTCATGGGGCGTGGGAGACACAGAGGCAATCTCACAGAAAGTTACTGGATATAACTAAGTACAGTATTGCTCATGCAATACCCTATTTTTAAGTGTCATTTTAATTATGTATTATATACATAACAAACAAGCTGCACTTGGCTTAACCAGACAGCATGGACCAAACCTTTGTAAGACACGAAGAGTACAGATATTGATACTGGACACTGAACCATCACAGCTGCATTACACTCCTTTTACTTTCTTTTTGGCAGCACTAAATGAATAAAACCACCTTTATACAAAACATGGTTCCAAATGGAACCAATTATTATTTTTTCTTTACCAAATTCGAACACTACTTGTACATAAACCAAGAATTAAAAAGCCAGCAACAGTCCCAGATTACTAACCGAGAGCCTAGTATCAATGAAATACAGACTGAATCATATCAGCAGGCCGATTCTACTCCACCCTGAAAGGACTACATTGTTCATTTAAATTGAGGTTGTGGCTGCCACTATTTCACCAAACAGTTTTCAGTAACAAAGAGGTGAGTCAATGCTCTCATGTGAAACAGCCGATTTAAAGTTCTGCTTAATTGAGCTGAGCTACTATAAAAAAAGTGACAGGAGCTTCACTCCACGTACTGCACCCTGTGGTCTGAAAGAAAGGTGAAAGTAGCTCACAAGTAGCAATGAGCTAGGTTGTCACATGCAGGGTACAGTTCAGGTTGTCCACCCCATCAAAAATTTATGATGGTTAACACACACTTTAGCAGAAGACATAAAAAAGAGGAATAAATGTATACTGCCATTTCAACAATGGGAAGTATATTATCAAAGTATAAAGTAGAAGTATATTATCAAAGAAGTATATTATCAAAGAAAATTAAGATTTAGCTGCTAAAAATGTATAAAATTCAAGGAAAGTAAATTAGGCTCATACATTTGGACAGTTGTGTTGAAAGACACTAGTAGGTCTTTAGTGCTTCTCATAAGCGCTAATGAGAAGGTACTTCCAGAGGGGGATAGTTTATTGATATACATCAAGAACAATTTAGATTGAAAAAACACACTTAATTCTTTCCTCATGAAATAAGAGAGCCAAGAGGATGATCAGCCTTAATATTGGTCTCAATTTTGACTGGGGCTCACACTGCAGAAATAACCTCCAACGAAACTTCCCGATAACTTTATTTTTTTAAAATTCTCTCAAAAAGCAGTATTATTCTTAATTTTTAACTCAGATTTCTGTAAAGTACTACAGCAACACAGGGTTCTTAGAGTATGCCTCTGTCAACTAAAGTAGACCTTGTGATCTCAAGAAGCACCTTCTGAACCTCCTTCCCCTTCAAAGCAGATTTCGACTTATTTTCACCAGCCGAGAAGCTTCCCCATAATTACAAATCTTCTCTGAAGCGCAGGAACCATGTCAGCTGCTGCCAGGTCCTCAGAGCGCCAGGACGCAGGCACTTCTCCGCACGGCGTCCACTCCGGGCAGACGTCTGCCCCAGCAGCCTGCAGCCCGTGCTCCCCCTGTTTGCAATTGCGTATGCCAAGGGGAAAATTCATCCCAGTAAATCTCACAAATGCTAATTAGATTGCACATGTTTAAGAAGCACAGAATTTACCCTTCAGTCTATATGCTAATTCAAAATGTAGCAGCTAACATATTCAAATATTTTAGCTAATTTTTTTTTTTTTGGTAGGGAAAAAGAAAGTGACTTTTTGATACTATAACTCATATTCAGCTGAAGTCTAACACAACATATCGCCTTAATAGCCTATTTCTTAAGTACACAAGCCTTTGTAGTATTTCAACTCCCACGGGATGCATTTTCTGAAAAGCACTTAGAATGCCAAAAGTAGCTGCTTTTACTCTGCATATCTAACCGTGTTACCTAAAATATCACATATTCCCACAAGGAGATAAAGTTCAAGTGGATTTATGATAGATTTAGTCTTACCAAAAAGCCACAAGAGAAATGAGGGAACATTAATATGAAATTTAAGTTTTTGCATGAACTGTGGACAGAGAAAAAGAGGTTGCAGTTATGAATGTATATAGAAGATCACGACAGGATTTTCACCTCTGGAGCCTTGTGGAGCCTACTGTAACACAGCTGTCAAAAAATACAAGTATTTTATCCCTCATTGATATTAATTTCTTTTTACAAAAAGTAATGGATAAAGAAAAGTAAAATATTTAATGATCGAGAAAAGGAAAGAAGGCTGGGTGCATTAAAAAAATAAATCATCATTTCAACTAACAGATCCCTTTCTTTCTACTTTTAAGCAACTTAATTTTCCGGGGAAAAAACAAAACAAAACAAAACAAAAGCACTTCAGAGATGAGCCATTAAAGAGAAGTTTGACCCCACTGGCCAATGGTGCCTTTGCTATTTAAGATACTCATGATGATATGAGAATTAGGCAGCCGCGCAGGCAGACGGCTCTAGCACTGCTCCGGCTTTGCTCACCAACAGAGCGCTACTGGAAACCCCAGATACACTCACCAAGTATTTATTTACTACAGCATCAACTTAGGCACCAGTATACTTAACAACTTACAGTTAGGATTTTCAAGGGTACATAAAGCATTTATCCCAGTGCATCTTCAGGACTATTTCATTGTCCTTTGCATAGTCAGGAATAATTGTGTGCCAGCTACTCTTTCCACAACTCTTTTGTTTTTCTGGCACAGGCAGGGGGGAGAAAAAAAAAAATAAAAAAAAAATTACCCAAGTGAAAGACCACTGAGGTCCTGCTCTTCAACTTAGTATTTCTGCAAACTTAGTGGATTTGCAGGATTTGCGAAATTTCCACGCTGTTGCCATTTGCCAAGAATTTTGTTAATTTCAAACAACTAACTGGGAGAGTAAATAAATACTAATTTCAATAAATAAATATTTAAAATAAAGAGAAGACTGCCCAAACAAAATACATAAAAGAGAATCACAAAACTATTGTATAAACAGAGATGAGCATAAAAACCTTCCTTTCAAATTTTCATACTCCCTTATGGAAAAATATTATTTTCTATTAATAACAGAATGACAAATAATACTTATTTAAATTACTTGATCAACCTATCTGTTCAACTGGAGAAAGAGCTTACAGAAAAGTGTAAATTATTTATAAACTGGAATAGTTTGACAAGTTGCTATTACGTGCCTTTTATGAACCTATCATATAATTAAGCAGTTCTGACTTACATATCTTACAAGTCTCTTTTTCTCCAGAAAGGCAAATAATATATGTTAATCTCAATAGTGTCATGTTTACTTTAGTTACCAAACTGGTGCCTGAAGGAGCGGTAGTGGGAGTGGAGGGGAAAAACCATCCCAAACACGCAGTTTTGAGCTTGGTGTAGGGTTTGGGATTTTCTAGTGTTACCCTGCAAATGTGGGTATGTTGTTTCGCACTCTGAACTTACGCCAAAGGTTTAATGAGCAAGTGTTTCGAAATGAGAAGAAAGGCAGGCCAGCCACCCACGGCATGAGAGACTCGGAGAGAGGGAGGGAGGGAGGGGGAAGGAATGTAAATCCAATGAGGAAAGTGAAGTTCACATTCATGAATGGAAGCAATATGTATGCACCCTCCTAAATGAGAAATTTTGAGGGCTGTTGAGCACTCTGCTAAATTCAGTGTGTTCAACAGCCCTTAAAATTTCTCATTTCTCACCTGAGGACTATGGTTTACTGTCTGTACACTGGACTTGAGAATTAAATGGGCAGAGATCTTAAGCTACTTTATGAAGTCGTTCATATAATGTAATCCGCTAGATAACTTTGTGAATGTCTTTGTGTGTTCACATTTCATTTAGTCAAAGATCTTACTTGCTTCCATGTTGAGAACATGCCACATCTTTTCTAGGACAATATAATTCAAAGACATTAAATTCAGCAACCATTCATATGAAAATCATTGAGCAAGAAGCCAAAAATCAATTAATTTGCAAAAGCACATTACACTGACTATTAATTTGCTTTAGAAATCTCATGTTTATCACCAATTACACTATTACCACAGCTCCAAACAGATTGAGTTGCATTTATTTTAATTAAAAAAAAAATTGGATATACCTATTACACAAAATAATATGCACATAAAAGATACCATTTAAGTTTTATACTTGTATCTCAAATGCATTGTATCGTACATGTTTTCTTTTACTGTATTTCAACTTTTCCTTGCATTCCCTTATCTATGTAGTTTATTTTCTTACAGTAATCTCCAGTTACCACCAGAGATGCTAGAAAGTTAAAAATAACAGTAGTAACAAATAAAGGAGGAATAAAGGAAGAATCAGTGTCTGCTATAACACTAAGGAGTTTCATGAAATTTGCAGATCAGGCAGCTAAGGGATTAGGAAAGGAGACTGCACTTTCAGAAAACTCTTTGGCTTGTGAAATTTATGAGAAAAAGAAATTCTTTATTCCTCAGGTCCTTCCCCAGAGGAACCAGCAGATGAGGTTCCAACCCGTGCCTCATGGCAAATATCTTTCTAGTCTCTTCTTCAGACTAATTTTTCAAACTTAAAGAAAGAGGGCAGGAGCAGACTGAACCTATTTTTAAAAATGCTCCTGGAGTTCTTGGATATTAATTTTTATTACTATCAAAATCAACATGAATAAGGAAAAGTAATTCTCAAACTCTGCACGGAAATCATCCTGATCCTATGAGGACATAGACAAATTTTCTCTCGTCCCAGAAGTGGAATATTCTTTTTGTAGATCACTGGAAATTTTTAATGTTGGAGATTTTGTTTTTAAAGAGTAACTAGCAAGATGCCAGAAAGAAGGCTTTTGGAGCTACAGTGTGGATGCAGTGGGACTTAGGTTTAATTTAGGATGAAACATTGTCATTATCAGATTGACTAGGAATTTAATCCTTCAAGTTCAAATACATTTTAAGCATTGCTGGCTATAACCTTTCTTATTCCTAAAGCGTGGCTTTATGAGATAAAGTACTTCCATTCACAAAATTCTGTTAAAGAGAAATTTCTATTGTAGGTATTCATAAATTTCTCTCCTTTAATGAATTTTAGAGTTATAAAACCATAGCAAATGCCAGGAGTTAGCATTTAACCTAAATTTCTGATAAAGGAAACCTACTTAATCTCAAATAATGACCACACTAACTCTACCCTATTAAAGAGGGAAAAAAATAAAATCTAATTATCACAGATGAGAAAGAACCTCAATATAATTTGTAAGGATAAATTAAATTATTCTAATGCTACAGTTGAAATAGAGTTTGGAAAGGCTTGTCTTAGAATACATTCAATTACAATTTCATTCTCCATATGTAAAAACCTATTAGGAAATGAAGAATTTTCAAGAAAAAAGATTTTCTGTTTCTAAAAACTCTATTCTAAGAGAAAAGCATTACAATTTTCTTTTGAGAATTTTAAAGGGTCCTTGGTTCTGAAATAATTTTTCAGTTGCAAGTTTTGGCATTTGTGTAATGTGTTTCAGGGAAGCAACAGATAATGGATGCTTTCTTCTTGTCATTAAATTTTCAAAACTAAAGCTAGCCACAGCCTCAGCCTGTAGATTTTCTTAAGTTTTTTATTTAAAAAAAAAAAAAAAAAAGGCAAGATAAGACTTTCACAAAGGACAGCAGAACTGTGAATCAAATCATCTAGAGCAGATTAACTGACTTTTCTCTTTGAGTTTCATGTGAACAAATATTCTTCCTCAAGATTAACCATAGTGTGAGAAACAGTGGAGTACTGCTAGCTTTAGCCCAGTACGTTTACAATTCTTAACAGGCAAAGTTAAGGTTGTGGTTCTAACTTGTCTCAAAGTCTGTATGGCACTTAAAGATTGACAGAGCTGTATACTAACAGTCTTCAAAGTGAAATTACCCCCAGATTGTTGCAATATCCTTACAAACTTGACTTCAACTCAGAGATGCTTTTCTGGTAGTAACTTCTGAATGCAGTCACATTTAAAGCAGAATCACTTTTATTCAAACATCAGTCTTACAGGTTTCATGACAGGTATCACTTTCTAATAGAACTTAAGATGGAAATATGAAATTAATTTCTGTGAACAGTTTTGATTCCAGTTTATAGAATATTTTTAATATATACCTTTTGTTTGTAAAAATGCTGAAACTGTTTCTCTTTCAAAATTCCAGTCAAACCATTGACTTAAGATACAGGAGCATCAAAGCCTTTTTAAAATAAAAGACGTGCAAAGCGGGTATATTTTTACATTTCACTGACAGTGTTAGAAGGCAACACATTTAAAAATTCAGAAGTCTAAAATCTGACTTAATTTACAGTGCTCTAAATCCAGAATTGAATTCTATGAAGCCAGTAGAGAAGGCTTTACGTCAGTGCAACTGCCTCAAAGTAAGCATCTGGCAAGCGCATATCTTTGTGATGACGGAAATACTTTTAGAAAGCTGCTATCAATAGAGATTTACCAGAAACGTTCTCCTTCCCTGATGGAATATTCAACAGACCTGAGGCACTCGGAACAGACGCTGCTCAAAAAGAACAATCACAGAGTAACTCGACTCCTCTCCTTAAGTTTCACCAAAAAAGACGAAGCTCTAAAATAATTTTAAAATTGCTTAAGAGAGTATCAAGGATACTAGTACCCATTTTCCTTCAAAGTGATGTGAATGGAGGGCAGGCAGCAAACGGAGGCAGGTTGGAGCAGAGGAAGGTAGTTTGCATCACCCTGTGCCAGTTTCACTGAATACTCAGTGAATGAGTCGCTTCAGATCTGGAACAGTGCAAGTGAGAAGAAGGATCCTGCGAGACTGCACTGGTGAAGTTGCACTTGGTTCACATTCCGACTGACAAATTGTTAAAAATACTGGAAATCAGGAAAAAAGTATTTGCAATGGAGCAGGCATTCCAGAGAGGTCTAAGCATCTGGAGGCAAAATCCCTTAAAAGAAGGGGTGACGCCTCAGGCAGTCGCCAGCATCACCGCGTGCGTTTACAGACCGAACGGGAGGACGGCGCCTCGCGCACGAAGACCAGTCGCTGCCGTCGCCGAAGCGAGGAGAACGGGAGCAAGAGCCTCTCCCGGGGCGCGAGGTCCCGCGTGCTGCTCTCGGCGAGAGGCTCCTGCCCTCCGTTGGGGTCCGGCGGCAGCGCGGCAGGGACAGGGTATAGCCGCCTCCGAAGCAGAGCAAGAGACGTTCTGTTTGACTGGTTTGGTTTTCATCTCGGGGGCTTGCGAAGAAGTTTGTAGGTGAATGGCAGATCTACGCCGTATTTCACCTTCTGCTTTTAGTCTGTTGTGGTAGTAAGCTGCAGAAATGAGTAAATAAGGCTTTACTTCCCTCTCAAACCTCCGCAAGCAGACGGATTAGGAAGACTAACAAGCAACCGGGACATTTCGGCAAAGAGTGTGTAGAGAAGTAGGGTGCTGCTTGTTCCATGTTCCACCACCCCCAAGCATGTGGCTGGGCCTGGATGGAAAAAGGTGAAGCAGGATTTGAGGCAAGCAATTGCCTCCCTCCAAACCAACAAACCTCAGAGAGGATTAGTATATGTATTCTTTCCTTTTTCTTGGGCAAAAAAACCCAAAGCCAGAGCAGAAAATGGCTAACAGAAATCAAAAGAGAAAAAGCTGCTAGTGAGAGTCAAAAGACAGCAGCAGCAAGAGTGAGTATCTTTGTAAATCTTGACTGACACTCCTGGCTTTGAAAGGTGAGCTATTTGCTGTGATTTTTGATAAGTCCGGAAGCATAATGAACCAGAACACTTAAATGCTTGACCCTTTCTGATTACTCGGGTAAAAGTTTGACAAATCCCAGCCTGCACGCTTCCAGTGTCACCCAAGCCGGCTGGTCACAGCAAGCAGACACACACATACTGCCAGCCAACCTCTCCAGATCTTGGGGATCACCACCACAAATGCTGTCAGTCCCAAAAGTACATCTGATACCTCTCCCAAGCATTCAGAGCTAAAAAGACTCTCTAATGGAGCCAAAATTTGAATTTTTCATCCATTGTTTTCTTGGTGGGATGTCTAACATCTGCAGAATACTATACCTAATTTTATACTTCTTTCCCTTGCTTTTTTATGTACACACACACACACACATTTGTGAAATATTAGAGATATATAAACATAGATACAGAAGTATATAAATATAGAAATTGTAGGATCTTAAAATAAGTGAAACTGGAAGGAGTTTTGGCAGTCAATAGCACATCCCCCTGCTCAAAGGAGGGCCAAGTTAGATCAGGGTGCCCAGGGTTCTTAATGAAGAATATCGAAGTCCTTCTACAGAGCAAAGACTGCTGGCAAGACTGCTGTCGTGGAACACAGAGTGCTATGAAGCATTTTAAAGCCATCTCTTAGGTGAGGTTTTCAAGAGACACTGGGTTATGCCCCAACAATAAAGCTGGAAGCCCAACACTGTTTCCATGATTTTGAAAATCCAGGCCACAAATTAATTTTCATGGTTAAAATATTCCATTTTCCCCATAAATTCATTAACCACTTTTTAGTGTGTAATCACTTTTTCCCACCAAAAAAAAA
>JAVJGG010000039.1:6173569-6197589 GCA_035590195.1 Aviceda cuculoides | reverse complement strand
CCCCTAAAAGAAAACGTTTGCATGCTAGAAGTCCTCAACTGTTTTTTTAAAAGTTAATGTAGAAAGCAGACTGGACTATTTTGAAGGACCTTTCCTTTCATGACCAAAATGGTAACAGAGACTTGAGAACACAGAAAGGAGTCCAACAGGACAATGAAGGAATAAAAAGGAAACACTACCTGTATCTTCTGGCTCCAAAACAGCACGGAGCGAAGCTGTTACAACCCTTAACTGCAAACAGCAGTATTTAGGGGAGTCTCAGTAACCAAACCTATCCTGCGGTAAAGGCCGCGGGGCAGAGGTACACACAACGCACCACCAGCCGCACGGCTGCTCCGGAGTCCTTGGGCAGGCAGGTGTGATCCAGGCTGCCCACCAGCGCCATCGCGGATCTCCTGTCCCTGGGAAGCAAGCCAAACTTTAACGGAGGGTAGTACCATCAAAGGAGTAAAAGTGTGGGGAGGAGCCAAGAGATACTTTAAAAACATGCACCGAGGAGACTTCAGAAGTCTGGTCCGGCAGCTAGGACGTAAAGATGGACAAATAATTCAGTAAGTAGGTTTGGCTTTTTTTTTAATTGTCTGAAAGCAGATTCGTTTTCTAAGCATAGAATGAAAGCAAACTATTAGCATCCTTCTCCTCAAACACCTAAACTCTACAGATCAATAGCCAACAATTAATTGCAAACATTAAGTAATCACTACTACAATATCAGCTTAAACTCATGTCACACCTATCAGCATAATTCTCACTGATACCAGGAAGAACTGTATCCCTAGAATCAACAGTTCGATTAATCCTTTGAGAATCTGTACGCAAACCAAACCAACCAAATAAATACTACAAATATTTCCTTTCCAAAATCGCTAATTATACACTTCTGACAAAACATTACTGAAGGTTATGTATTGACACATGCTATAATACATAGTTTGCAATGTACTCTTTTGTTGTTAAAGACAGAAATATTATTTTCTGATTTACCATAGTAAACGACTAGCAGTGAACGAACTGATTGTATACAGAATTAGCATTGAAAACAGACTCGTGCTCTTCATATTTTTATCCATAAGCAGAAATATAAAATTAATTTTCTCCTGTATCTTCACAGAGAAATTCTACAGAAAAGAAACAGTCTTAATCCAAACACCAAAGCAAAACACAAAACTGCGTGTCAGATAGTTTTTCTTAAGACTAAAAAAGCCAAACCCATAAAAAAATTAATGCATTAGTTTATTAAGCAATTTAATCAATGGGAAATGAATTTGTAAGATCAATAAAACCCCCAAAATATCTTAGAAAATTCCTCAAGCTAAGTTTAAATGTTGAGGAAGCAACGAAAACCAGCAAGCAGCATATCAAAATATCATCTTGGCATAATGCATTCCTGAATAAAGATGCCTAAGTTAGTATATTCAGTTTTAGCTTCACCTGTCGAAGTAGCATAATGCTGAAAGTTTTGCCTGTGCTAACTGGTTAGGTGAAGGGTATGCTTTCTCCTTCGTCACAGACACAAATTGAGTGTGTCCTGACATTAAACTGTGTTGTGCTCAATGAGATCATGGAAACAGATACTCCAGTAAATTTATTATTCTTTTGCCCAATTTACTTTTTTCACTAGAACTCACTAAATAGTAGTGAATACAGAACTGACTCAGAAAAGTTGGATACACAGGAGGAGAAAAGAAATATATTTAAAGGAACAAAGATACACTTTATGTGATGGCAGTCACAACGGGAGGAGTGCTGTCCACGCAGATAGGTACTGTGTGTTCATCGTTCTTTTTACAATAGGTAACAGACAAGATGGTCATCCAAGATATGCTCACATGAATGAAGATTTATCCAGTAAGGACAGGCAAATAATTTCCTTTTTTCCTTTCTCAACTGAAATGCAAGGAATTTTTCATACCATGCCCTTCTCTTCATGAATTCTCTATTTCCTTCCAGAGACACAAAGATAAACAAATTTTGTAATCTGTCCCCAAGTATGAAATGAGAAAAGGAACCACAGCAAGAGGAAATTACTAACACGTTTTCCAATCATCACAGGGGAATACCTCTGGGGCCATCAGTAGACAACATTTCTAATATTTATCTATTTAAACTCTTAGTAACTGACTCCAATTACAAAGAAAAACCCCAAATTGGTCCAAAGTTAGAATGCATGTGTACACTCTTCTTATTTCTGCATTTCCTTTAATATACTGCATCTCCATATGTACAACGAAATCTCAGAAAAAATTCTGGCTGTTTTTCTGGACTAAATAGGGTAGGGTACAAGACTGCACATTGAAGTAATGCAGGTAGAACTTGTATTGTATTATGGCAATACTACATGCATACCTTTCTGTATTTATACACACATTTGTAGTAATGAATATGAAAACTCCCACAGAAATAACAAAAGAAAAACATTATTGAGAAATTTTAAAATTAATTCCTGCCTCCAGCTGAACAGAATAAGTAATTTTATGTAGGACAATATACAACCCTTTGATTTTTACTAACAATTAAGTAACAATCAATTTATTTAATTTCATTACTAGGAAAGATTCAAATTATGTGCCAAAATTACATTACAGATGACCACATAATCAGTGTCCAGATATAATTTTTTATAAAAAAATTAGAAAGTTCTCTTGGCTTGATTACAGCAGCATATGAAGTTATAGAATTGTTTTTCTTCAATAGATGGTGAAATAAAGAGATCAAGCTAGCAGATGTCATTAATTTCATGCAAGTGTTTGAAAAGAAGGAGGAAGTTATAGATATGTTCAAATTGAATTGACTGCAAATGTTTTAAACAATATTTGAAGTTGCTCTGATCAGAATTTAAAAATTTTCATCCCTAAGAGAAGTGCAGGCATGTTTCACAGGCCACAAAAAGACATCTGAAAAAAGAAAACTACGTATTTTCCACACTACTGTTGTTAACTGTGTTTCTAGTTATCATGAATGCTTACTTTTACTATTTACCTCCCTCTTGAACGATATTGAAGTAAATCATGCAAGCCTCTTGGCATGATGGGGGAAGAACAAAGTTCTACAGTTAATCAGTGAAAGCACAAGTGAGCTTCCATTTTTAAGACTTAGAAAAAAATTATAACTGATAAATTGAATTACAGTTAAGAAAATAACACACCTGTAAACGATCACTCACTATGTTATCTGCATTTCCATTTTTATAACTTTTATAAATAACAGAATTTACTTCTAAGATACATTTCATTACAATATGCTATATTAAGAAAACAATATGTGAATAATCTTTGCTCTGTAATTTAAAATGAAGAGGAACTCAAGTTTTTATGTACCTCTAAACACCAACCACTTTCCTCCTATAAACATATTTAGAAGCGAGGGAGCCTTAAGAATTTCTGGCAATTACTTTGCTGCTTATGTTGTTCTCCATAGGAACTGTACACCTGTACCGGGAAGCCAAAACCACCAATATTAGAGAACTGTTAGAAAGCTTAAATAAAACCCTCTGATAAATCATGTAGTTTAAGTACATTGGGACATTTATTTTCTTGCTTACGTCACTTTTAGACCAACGCATCTTCATTTGTTTGAACAGAAGGAATCTTAAATTACGTATGAATTAGTGACAAAGTGTGTGGCAAATCCAGTGAATAAAGAGTTCTCTATTCAGTGGGAGAACTAAAATTCAAATAAATTTAAAAAACAGATAAAAGTAAAAATAGATTAACCTCAGTTAGCTTAACTAAAATCAATTTCATTAACAGAAGTTTTGCAGAACAGTTCACGAATCTGCAGTGAATTTTTCTCAATGTTTAAGATTACACTCGTTTTTCCTTCCACGGTAGTCTCCTAAGAGCAAACACCACATATTTTTGTGAGCGTGAGGACTGATTACATTCCAGCCATTCTAGCTGGCCACTTCTATTGCCCTGCTGCTTGTCCAAAAGGCAGCAGGAGCACGTTCACGTGGTCCCATTACACATGCTTCGTGATGTTTAGAAATGCCAGTTGCAAGAAAGTGCAATAACCTTGAGCATCCCTCGTTTTTTTAAAGTTGATTCACTCTTTTTTTTATTATTTGTTTGCTATTATTTTAACTCCAGGAAAAGTGTCTTACTAGTGAAGCGATATAAACAACGGCTGGATCGCAAAATACAGCGCCTCCCATTTAGTTTCACTGCAAGGAAAGCTCTACCCAGTTCACGCTCCGCTCCTGGGTTCAGGAAGCGCTAACGGCGGGAGCTCCGGGTCCTTCTCCACTCCCAGGTACCCAGGAAGGTGGTCTTGGAACTTCACACTCCAAGACAGACTTGTCCCGCTGGCAGGGGCCACGGGCAGCATAACCTGCTGCTGCTTCTCTTGAGCTAACGACAGCTTGCTCCGCAGCTCTCCGTTGTCTGGAAAGCACGGTAACAGCCCTGGCTCGCACGATTGGGTTTTTCGTGGCAGCTCAAAAATCACGTGCGAAGCTAAGCACCTGAGGTCGATTAAGTCAGCGGCAACGCTGAATCTACCTTTTCAGATACTACTGTTTTCAGTTATCAGGAAAAAAGACTAGGATTTCTGTTACGGCCTATTTCTGAGCACAATATTTAAGACAGTCCAGTTGCTAGTGCTCTTTCTTACAGATGCAACTTCTGTAACAGTTATGAATTCCAGCACATTAATACCGAATAAAGGATCTTTCAAAAATTTTACAAAAACTTAACATTTATGTCTCATTAGTCACCATGCTAATATTATCATTTGAATTCGCTGGCTTTATAATCTCTTGGTAATTTTCACAGAAACTGTTTATATTTTAACATGTGACTTTTCTAGGTCCTCAAACTATCTTTCCTGAGGTTAAAGCTGGAAGTGACTGTATCAACCTTACTCAGTATTCACTGTTCTGTTACATAACTAGTGCTTGGGCGGGGTGGTGATGGTGAAAAAAAAAAAAAAATCAGTCTGCTCGTGTTAAACATTACGTTATTCCTTCCATGCTGTTTTTTCCATCTGAGCTAAGGATACTCCCATCTACTTGCAAAGCATTCCTAACGAGTGACAGTCAGCAGGAAACTGATTTTTGAGCAGCTTCCAATAAAACTGAAACTTCGAAAGGAGAACCTTAGATTTTAAATCACATTCACAATTTATTTCACATAATTACCTACAGAACTAAGTTCAGAACTATTTCAGTCTCATTCTCAAAAGAAAAACTAATTCAAGCTCTAAGTGAGTTAGGGTACACCCACCCTGCTGTTTACCCAGATACGCAGCAATGTCATCAACTCACTGAGCTCTTCTTGACAGCTCTTTATTTTGAGAAGTACAAAATCTTCTGACAGATACATAATTGAGAAACCCTGGGAAGAAATGTTATTTTGTTTCAGCATCTGCTCTGTAAATGAAGATAAGCAAACCAGATTTCTAGGTGCAGAAAATAAGATAGCTCTTTGTTTTAAAAAGAGTAACATCAAAGACCCAGCCAGAGTACGTATAATATACGTACAACGGCCTGCAGGACAAGTGCAGAGCTGTTCTCTGGGTCCCGTGTTCTGTAACACTCACTTCGTCACTCTGTCTTGATGTTTGTTCATATCTCGGTTTTAACTTAAGACACATTTTCTTGGGCACTTTTAAGTGTTATAGGATGAGGCTCTATTAATATAGCAGGAACATTTTAGAGCTATAATTCCAGGCTTGAACAAACAGAATTCCAAAACATATTAACTCAAAAGTTTAAGCCTCTGCTGTAGATACTCCATTACTATGGGGCACAGGTTATGTAAAGATTGCTGTATCTCGGATTCTGTTACACTGGCTGGGTTACTCTCCCCTTCTGATTTTTATTTCTATGATTTCTGTAATTTTACACCAAGGAAAACTGGTGATTCAGAGAAGAGAATGGAAATTAGGATTGTCATTTGCATCTGTACACTGACGAATGGATTGTTAAGCTTGTGTAACATTAGCACAATGCTTTTTTTTATTCCTTAGATGATATTTGTTAGCAGGGGATTGGAAATGCATTGTGATCCTTCTCTAGGTTATTTCCTTTCTCAGTAGTTTTTTTTCCCCTCACTTTTCCCCTCTCTTGGATATCCACTTTTTAAATCAAAAGAATTACTTATGAGAATGAAACTATTTTTGATCATACAAGGCATTTTTTTTCCACTGAGATGATGGCAGAACTTATAAGATTGGCAGCAGCATTACGGGAATGGTGACAGCAGGTTACAAGCTTTTGTAAGGCGGCTGTGATGTCGGAAGGGAACACCCACTTCAGCCTTGTGGGAAAAGCCTCTTTGCACATTCAGTTTGCTCATGTATTTTGATTTGATGAAGGGAAGGAAAAGTATTCCCTCCGTGAGATTTTAAATGAAGCCACAAACATGCAGTTTCCTCACCCCAGCTACTCCAAGAAGAGAAATTTCCCATTACTTGGCAAATCAAGAAAGAATATCCAGAGGGGGTCTGGATCTAAGTGCAGCTTTTCCTTTCCTTAGAGTTTGCAGATACTCCCCACCTCGAGGAGAAGGCTGCAGTCCAGGAAGCCACAGGGAACTGCTCATCAGGCTGTTTTTCTCTGGGAGACAGTAACATCGCTGTGATTAGAACACAACCAGCCAAACAAAGCACAGCACACCAGGAATCCCTCTTTCTGCAAGGGAATCCTGGAGGAGACAATGCACTAAAGCTTTAGGAGCGCGGAGTCTTTTACTCTGCCTCGTATGTAATTTTTTTTTGGACAACGTGAAGCTCATGAACACTCAGACCAGATGGTGTAACATACAGCAGCAGGAGATGGAGCTTATTAGCTATCGCTTCCTTCCGCTAGTGTCCAGCCCAGAAATCTGAAGGACCTTTAAGCACCCTCCACTGGAACCGAGTCCCTCTCACGGGACAGTACGAGGGATATATTGTGTGCCCTTACACAGACATCACTTCATCACGCTTCGAGTCCCGGCTCTGAAGTACGCAGGCACAAAACATGCTTACATTAAGTTCTCGGAAGATTTTCTAAAATTAGCAAAATAATGTTGTAGACAACATTAAAAGTCTAAAATTTACATGTCTGGCATTTGAAAGAAGTGAAAAAAGATTCTAATAATACAAAATACCTCAACAGTTTTGATACAAGCCCTATCTAGTAATAGTATGTTACCAGAAGTCTTCGATGTTTTTTTTGTATTTTCTTCCTTAAACTACAGAATATAAAGAAAAGTGCTTGCAAAAATAATTGGCTTCCTTTGTTATCAGCCTGTTCCTAACTTCCTCATCCAGAACTCAGGAATGCTTCATTCCACTGTGCTACAATCACCTTCCACAACAACTCAATACACAGCTCTAAACAAATTATGCAGCTTAAAGGTTAAAAAAAAATCCCATCCTTCATTAACCCACAAATCTCATCATAAAGAAAACATTAGGAACAAGAGAATTAAATAACTACTCAGCTGAGGAGTTCAAAACTACCACATTTCTAAAAGCCTGCATAGTAGTAGTTTTTTTAAGAGAGATTTTTTCACTTTAAAGTTTTTCTTGTCCTTTTCAAAACTCATGATCTCCCCCCTCCAGCTACAAACATAAAAAATGCATTTTACTGTGTCCTGTTTACATGTCAATAAATAGCTATTATAATATTCTTTACTTTGATAGTCTTTATCACATGAGTGCTACTGGCAAAGGCACCAAAATATGCAACTAGCAAGTTGAGCTATATTGAACTGTTCTACACTATTCCATCGACCACCAGATTAGCACAGATAGTAATTGAGCTCTATCGTCTTCATATCAACAAGGAGTTTGGGTATGCCCCCTGATAAAATTTTCCCTTCATTAACTGCTCTTTGTGGAAGTTTAAAAGCAGAGAGTCCTAAATTCACCCAGATAAATGCTCCAAACCTCTATTAAAATGCTGAAAAATCTCAGCCACTCTGTTGGCATCAATTTCCTCCTGGAGGGCTCACAAGACCACAAACTTATGGTATGTTAGAGTATTATTCTAGTGTTATACATAACGGATTAAGGGGAGAAGCTAATAAGACTGGCTTATTTATTTTTAAATGACATGTAAAGGTAAAGTAACTGAAACAAAAAGCACATGCTATACACAGCCCCAGTTCAACTCTCCACGGCCCTGGTACTGACACAAAGCAGATCTGCTGCCCCGAATGGATTTACATAATTCTGAAATCAGTGGAGAATATGGCTATTATGTAAAAAGCTTTTGCTACTTCACAGATGACAAAAAACCACCATGACATTTCCTGACAGGACCATTTCCTACCAGTGCTTGTCAGCACGCCTTATATTTATGTCTATGATGATAAGTAAAACTGTTTTTGACTGGTCATATGATGATAAGAGCTACATGTGTTTAAATCTTCCTTCCTGGTAAATCTAAATTTGCTGAACTTTACAGCAAAACAGACCACCAATTTCTGCACCCCACTTGTAGTTTTTCCTTTCTAGGGAAAGAAAGTGCTTTTCAGCACTGGAACATTTCTATTGTCTATATATCCTTACCATTGCTAGAATGGTAACAGAGAGCAGAAATGAGAATCAGATTGCAACAGCAGTAAGCTAAAAAAAAACCCCCCCACCACCACCAACAACAAAAAAATCAAGGCTGAAACAGAAGTGGCCTTAGGCCGAAGAGCACAGCTTTCCCACATTGTGACCCAGCCACTTCATGAAGCCAACGGAGTTCATTCCAGGAAGATTTTGAACATTTAGCTGGATCTGTTTACCTACTGCTTCTGAAGATAATTTTATATACCTTCTCTGAAAAACATTTAATGTGTTATCAATCTGCAGTTTTTGTCCTATAAAAACGTTTTCCTTACTTCTCGGGCTAAAGGCAGAAAAGGTCAATTCTTTGTGAAGCACTTGAAAACATAATTTCTTAGAAGACTAGTAATGCTGAATTTTTTTCACACAGAGTTACCAGAAAATATTTGCTGCTGGATCCTCCTGCTAGGAATAACTCCAGTTTGCCTTACCTATAATGCAGTTCAATATATTTAACTTGCCAGGAAATACACGTTTGTCTAACCAGAAATTTACTGCCGTATGTTCATATTATTAACGATCAATAAACTTTATCATGCCAATGACTCAATCCCAGATGCTTATCCTATCAGGAATTCATTCCTCTAAACTAGTGTTTTCTGTAAATCTGTAATTAACCTAAAAGCCATAAAGCTTTTTTGTACTGCCAGTATTTGTAGAGTACAGCTCCTTTTGTATTTACTTTGGTGGAAACAGAGAAAACTGTGGAAGAAAACAGTTCTAATTATGTAAACATGTCACAAATAAGCTAGAAGTGCAATCTATGTATGGTACAACTACGAGAATTTTTTTTCCTTGCAGCCAGGTCCATCAATGAGTTTCCTAGCAAGAACAACATTTCTGACGACTTCTGCCAATTCTACCCCATCTCTTTCAAGTACAAAACATCGTGTTTACCAATTCTTGCAAGAATTAATTTACTACGTTTGCCAATATCCCCAAACTATATGATACTGGGTCTGCCAGGAATTTACTTCGTAAGATCTTCTTGCCAGGATGAGATATTGCAGATTTGCATATCTTCAGATAAACAGGAGTTTGAGCATTCCAGTGACTAAGGGAATTCATTTTCAGATGTACACATTATGCAGTTAGCACTGACTCTTCAGGAGTCAATGACACTTTGTCAGGAGAGTTTTGTACCTGCTCCCATTGAGTCGTTAGGCCAGTAAAACTTAGCTCGGCTTGAAACAGTCTGGGGTGTTATTTGTTACATCTGGAATTGTCAGATAACTACAAGTTTCTGATGCAAATACCCCAGACACACAATTTATTTTCCTCTGAACTCTCTCCATGAGGCACATAGCTACTAGACCTCAAGAATAACACCTAGAAATCATTGCTTAATCAATAGATTAATTCTGTACTTACTGGTTTGTTTGGGGTTTTTTTTTGTTTGTTTGTTTGTTTCGCGTTTTTTTTTTTTTCTTTCACATTCCTATCTATAAGATGTGTGAAAACAACCAATCGATCATTCCTCTTTGAAGGGTAAGATTTGATATACAGTTTCAGGCATTGTAAGGCGTACAATAACACTGAAGCAGTTAAATATTCTATATTTGGGTATTGTTTTCAATCTTTAAAACAAAAAAATTTGTAATTTGCAAGATCATATGGCCTTTCAGACTAAGCTTTGACACAAAAAATGTTTTGCAAAATACTAACTGTGCTATTCAATTCTGTAGGATACATATGAGAACTGAAAATGTTTCCTTTGTGTTCATGCCATGTAGAGTTCTGGTTTTTACAGACTGTCTATGTATGCAAACATATAAATACCCACATGTAATGATTTTACATAATCTCAGATTCCAGTTGAAACTTTACATAGAAATAAATCCTCAATATTGATAGAAACAATGAAATAGTCAAACTGCTTGTCACAAAAAACTTCACAGAAATGGCTGAGATATCAGTATTTTGAGCATGAAATCACATTTTACTCTGAAGCTGTTTCCTAAATTCAGATGACTGCTCAGTCTAATTTATATAACCTACCATGCTTAAGTAGCCAATACAAATTCTTCCAGTTTCCATAAACATTAAATTGGTGGTTCTTTTCACAAAACTAACTGTATCAGTAGATACCCCTACAATTGTTCCTGTTATAAGCTTCTCCTCATTAAATTTTTATTCTGAAACAATTCATCTCACATTCCATCATTAGAGCTTGTTTGATTGCTATCTCACCCTTCATCATTATCACTTCATTCATGACTGTTACTATGTGTCTGTCTTCTCATCTGTTCTCACACCTTCCCTGGATGAAGTTCATGAATTTTATCCTCACTGTGCAATCCACTAATTCATCACACATTAAGTACAGAGTACTATTTCACTTGTACCTAGTAGCTAGGGAAGAATATTATGTCACTACCTAGGGATAAAGCTGTGCATGCCCCTTTAGCTTTAATATGTAGATTTTATTTATGCAGTAGTCTTAAGCAACGTACAGCACTCTCCTTGCAGAATAATCCTCTTTGAAAAGAGGCACTGTGGGGTTTTTGGTTTTGATTTTTTGTTTGGTTTTCTTTTTTTTTACACTCCAAAGGTGTGAAACATGAGAAAAACTTTGTTAAAGATTCTGATGAGGAATTTTAGAAAAGAATGGCTTTAAAACAAATTCCATCTACAGTTTTATGGAGTCATGTCAGATTCAGAGTCCAAAAATGAACCTGATTTTTTTCTGGTGTTGACTGAGCAACTACCAAAAATCATCAAGAACTCTCCAACTCCCATGCCCCATACTGTGAAACCTGGTGTCCGTTTGGAAATAACACACTGGACCTGCAATCAAATCAAACTCTGGCTGAAGTCTGAAATTTTACACTCAGCCTTACAAACTTTTTTGCTCTTGTTTGAATTTTGAGCTCAACCAGTTTTCTATTTCTAATTATCATTTAAATCACTAGAAATACATGGGGATGAATTCCTAGGAAGCCAGACATACTTAGCAGTGCAATTACTAACTCAGTTATACCAAACTGAATTTGTCACAGGAGAAAACTATGATTTCTAGTGCAAGAAGCAAAATTCAGCTCTACCCTTACAAACCAGTACACAAATATATGTTTTTAACAACGCTTTTATGCTCAGTAACACCATAAAGCAAGCAGTATATATTAAATAATAATATACTGACCTAGACAATTCCGGAAGGAAGGTGCCTAGAGCTACGCAAGTATTTAAGTGCCGCCCTGCATATTGACAAACTACTGTAGAGACTTAAGCGACTTTCTACGAACACGGACATCAAGCCTCATACTGCAGTTTGAAGCAGTACAAGACTGTATTGCTTCCAAGAAGAAAAATACCAATGCTTGTAAAATAGAAGAACTGCAAATTCGTACAATATCTCATAAAAATTAATTTGAACGGAAAAATCTTGGGGCATATATTTCCAGTAAAATCATCTTACAACATGAGTGTAAAATACTTGTTGGTCTGCACAAGCGTAAATCTGATTCCTAACAGGCCGGTCCTGAGTAAGTGAGGTAAGTTCACGCCTGACAACTTCTTGCAGAAACGCACGCTAATTCGACCATTTCTCCAAAATCATTAACGCGATTGCTTTCAGAGGCACAGTTCTGGAAAAATAAATTCAATGTACGACACTCGGGCTGGTTCCTTATGCCTACGATAGTGACTGCCACCCTTTTACAGGTGCCCAAGGTAGTGATGCTACAGCTAACATGAATAGCAATAGCCACAAAGCTTTGCGAACAGCGAGCTCTTCAGGGGCCCAGGTCCATGCGGAGGTTACGCTGTCATAGCCACAACGATCAGTAATGAGGTAGTTCCTCTACGCAGATCTACAAGTACGTTTATATCATCTCCAGTTACAACAATATAGCCGTATCTTAGTTAACCAAACTCTCATAGCATGTTCAAGATCAAACCATTTCTAAAGAATCAAATATGTAAGTCGAATTTTCTATATAAAAATTGTTGCAATTTGTATTCAGGACTTTTTCTTTCCCAATATTGCAGTTTTGTAACTCTTTGGAGGGAATATATGTACATGGATTGAGGCTATCTCTGGCAGCTAGGTATTATTCTTCCCATGAATTATAGGTAATTTCAGACAACACCAGTATTATGAAAGTGACTTGATTCAGACTATCTGCAGTAAAAACAAAAAGGCTGCAAGAGCTATGTAGCACAGCTATTCTTATTTTTGCATTAATTTACACATCACAGAGGAGACAAATTTTCTAGCTTCAAAAAGCCTATCTTTTACTTTCTCGTAAAAAAAAAAATCATTTTAATATTCAGAAAAATGGAGAAGGCTTTTCTGAGTGAGTGGTGAGGGACTGGGTTGCTTTGTGCGGGGGGTGTTTTGTTGGGGTTTTTTTGGGTTTTTTTCTGGTTTGGTTTTTTTTTTTGTTTCTTTTCCTTTGTTTTGTTTTAATAAGTACCAAAATTTTTAGCTGCGAAGTACTGGCCACACTCTAAACAGATCTATTTAACCACTTCCTTGAAGAGCACGGGGTGACTGTTCCTGGAACCCTTCTGCCGTCACCTTTAAGGGGGCAGGACTCGCTGCTTCTGACATGCACTCCAATTCCTAAAAATGTTCTCCCTGCCCCACCACCCTGCCCAAATTTGTGACAGAGCTAAAGGCAACAGGCAAGCCACTTGTATGTACAAAGTGTGTTAAATGCAGCATGTGGGTTTCCATGAGCAGCAGTCTTTCATGTAGCAGCAGCAGGGAATGCTACAGTAAATCCTGCTCAGTTCCTTCCATTATTTTGTCTTAGTCTTTAGCTTTTACCTCTAACCAAACAGTAGCTTTTCCTAACCTTAGCTCAACCACCATAAGCTCTCAAATATTTGTCCTAGGCTTCTGTCTGTATCGCGCAAAAGGCTAAAAAAGAAACAACAGTTGTTTTTTTCATACAATACACTCATCTTCAGTTTCTAAATGACTTGGTTATTTATATGATTAGAAATTTTGTTATGAGAATTGTCGCATTTGAATTCATTCATAGGCTTTGTAAGCACATGCAGAGATAGGCTACAACCCAAACACTGATTTTAATACCAAAATGCACACGATATATGCAAAGGTAGTAAATAATTAATCAGTCAACATTAGTAAGAAGAGTAGCTACTACTAAAGAAATATTTATCTATAGATATCATGTGATGGCCTCCAGAATACCAGTGAGTCCATCCTGCTAGAAAAGCCATTTTACTTCAAAAAAAAAATTTCCCAAATTTCTGATATTACGGTATGGTTAAAAATAGGTAAAAAGTCAGTTGTCACTACAAACCTTTGAAAACAAAATGTTTGCTTGTCTGTTGACAACATGATATCGTTTCATAGTAAGTAATCAGAAAGTAATGAAAATAATTAGTAGATAAAATAAATAATTTACCTTGTGTGGACTGGTCAATGTTTTTTCTTTTTCTGCTATGACTGTTATAATTAAGTCTTAGCTCTTGGCTATATTCATTCAGAGTTTCTCTTGAGTCATAAGATTGCCTTTGCTTTCCCCCATCTTCACTTTCATCTGAAGAACTTGTGTAAGTTAGATCCACTTCATGTTTGACTTTTGACAGTGGCTGGTAGGGTTTGCAGTCCATCTGCTCCATCTCTGATTAAATAGGCTCAAAGTCATGAAAACAAGCAACTGGAACTCCTTAAGGAAATAGTCCTGGGGGAAAAACAAAAACAAAAACCAAAAAATAAACCATTTCAGTTATCATATATAAATTTAGCTCACAAAGGCTAAATTTTCTTTTTAGTTGATGTAAACCAATTAAATTGTATTAATATCACTATGATCCAGGAAAGAATCTGAACATGTCTTATTTTGCTGTTTTACTTCTTAAAAATAGAATTAAAACAGCAACTTCAAGAAAAGAAAGTAAACCCAAGTCTTAAGCACTATCCCATTAGACCAAGCAATAACTGTACCTTATACACAAAATGTGTTGCAAAAACTTATATTTGGTATTAAACTAAGAAGGAACAGTTAGTATTTATCTAAAGGGATACATATTCATCTTAAGTGGAAATAACATTTTGTATCTTTTAAAATAAAGCCTAGAAATCAGAAAGTTTACTCTCTTGAAGTATTTTGCTGTAAATTACATTTAATCAAGAATAAGAGACTTCACAGCTTAGAAAACCACCAGACTTAGTAAAAACAAAAATACACCACACTGTTACTCCACCAGAGCAAAGAACGGTTTAGAAATGGACATTTTCCTTTTAGATCATGTGGGCATTTCAACAGGAGGAAGGTTCTACCCCGCAGTACAACCCCCTTTTCCCTCTGCATCTCCTGTCTGAACTCATACCAGCATGCGGGCTATACCGATCCCCAGTGAAACCTTCCAAACTGCAGCTTGCGGTTTTGTATATAATTAAAATGATGGTCAAATCCAGTATCATTAAAGTCAAGTGGGCTGCAGCTGCACACACAACCGGTGCACTTGTCCTGTAACCTTGCCTCCATCATTAATTTAAGGCAAACACTGTGATGAAGTAACAGGGGTTATGGCACACCTTTTATAGCAGCGTCATTCACAAACAGGGAGCTCTGTTAAAATTAGTTTCAGGGTGGGGTTTGGGTTTTTTTGGGGGGGGGTGGGGTTTAGATTAACAGATGCTATTAACCTAGAAAAAGAAACATAACAAACGCGGCAGCTGTAAATATTATTGCTAGAAGACCAACACCATAGAAGTTAAAAAATTTTGCTTAATTAAAAAGCAACTGTTCTCAGCTTCTTAATGATTTTAAGGTAAGCAGCAGAGAGAAGCAAGTTTAATACTCAGTTTGATATCAGCCCTTCTCCCATCTGCAACAAGGACTTTTAACAACATGCCTTGCCAGCTGTGAGCATACAATATGAATCTCCAAAAGCAACCACAGAAAAAGTGAAAACACACAAAAGGTAAACATAAAAAAAACCCCACAGAAAGCACCTCTTGTTAGAGAGCTATAGAGATGAGTTTAACTTCTGAAATTATCTGAATTTTTGAGAAGCAACTGATGGTAGCTGTCACTGCATTCCAGCATAGCAAAACTTCACCTCCTGCTTGTGTGTCCCCCAATACTTTAGAAAGGACCACTTTCCCCAGTGAGAGTGAAAAACACTGCACATGGCCTGAAGAGGGAATAAGGCTTCTAACGTAGTAACAGAAGAAGAAAATCCAGGCCCCCAGAACCCTTGGAGGGATGGCATGAAGAGAGACAGACCACGGCGGTAGAAGTAACACCATGGAGTCTTCCCCACGTTTTGGGATGCAGTCTGGAGAAAGAGGTTAAAGACATGTCTGCTTGAAACACAAAATCTCAGGGAGTTTCATCCAATCATTTAACCTGAGATGGAATAGCTCTTCAGAAACATATAGCACCTGGATAAAGAGCTCTAACATTTAAAAAAAAATAAAATAAAAAAAATTAAAGAAGCAGTTTATATCTCCTACTCAACAAAGTGGGCTTAAAAGCACCCAAGTCAATAAAAAACTCTTCAAGAGAGAGAGACAGAACAAAAAAGAGACAAACTAAGGAGCTGACAGTCTGCCAGAGACCAAGGCTGGCTGACGAGCGCGTCATGCGGCTTCAGCAACAAATACAATTTTTTGTGCTCTGGACTGATCGCACCGTATCAAGTCGGTGTTAAGATGCTTCTGTAGACAAGTTACTAATAAGCACTATTTGCTTCTCAAAAGCTATTTGCCTAAATAATTTACTGTTATTTGCCAACATTGCCTGTTATTGCCTAAGAAGTTCAGTACTCATTTTATGAGTTGCTTTAATAGTCTGATCTGTGACAGAAGAACACAAAGGTGCTGACTTACAAGCACAGGGTTGGCTTAAAAGATTACCTGATGACTCTGTAGAAACGGTTACTGACAGGAAAAAGCCTTCCTGTATATCCTGTCTGACAGAACAAATGGAGACGATGGTACAGAAACTGGAGGAAAATGAGGAGAAATTAAGGGCCTCCACTAAGAAGATGCAGTAGGCAGGAAATAAATTTTGCCATGAAAGTAACAAGTGCGAGCAGCCTCAGATGCACATGGTGCATCTTGCTTTCAAAAGCACAAAACAATGAACCTGACAAATTTAGCTCATTACAGGAAAAAATCAGTAGTATACTTATGCACCTTGACTCATGAAAAAAAAATAAAAAATACACAGAAGTTCCTCCTAAAAGATAACCTTGCTGCGTATCTATTTTGTGGGAGGTTTCAAGAGTGCCTTTTTTTTTAAATAAGTAACAAAAATTTATTAGGATGCACAGAAACCTGTAAAACTTAGGCAGCAGAAAACCAACTACTTCACAAAGATTTATTTTTATTCTTTTAAAACAAGGTTTAATAACCAAAGTCTTCACTTTTTGTGAGAACGGTCTGTAGCAGAAATATATTTAACATTGTTAACCAAGGCAGCAGACAGACCAAATAATTTAATGTAAGCGATTAATATTACATTCATTACAGATCCAGGTCTTCTCTTTCACTGCGTTACTTTCGTATGTGCTATCTTATATGTAAGGATGTGCATTTTCTCAAATCTAAATTAATGTAAAAGCTCCACGAAACACCCCCTTAAAAGCTGTAATTTTATTACTCCTTATTATACAAGGGCAAGAATGATTAAAACCCACGACCAATTTACGACTATCACAACCTTAGCAGCACATTCCCCCCGCCCGGGGACTCTGCTCCTGTCTCCAGCCAGCACCACACTTCCAGCTGCAGGGATGCAAATGCCTGGCACGTGGGGGCAAAGCCACAGCTCAATTTTTCTCAGCGTTACCCTGTTCTCCAAGCCACTCAAGCGCCAGGCTGTAATAGTCGCTGCCTTCGGTGCACGTTCCACAAGACCAGGAAAACTTAACAGGACGTTTTACGCCCTGCATGGCGGAAGGAGGCAGACACGGATGTAACACAGACAGATCCCGAGTTGCCTATTTGTTCACCACCTGAAGGAAGAAAACCTTTAGCCCTCCTGGCTAACCCTTCCCTTCCCACCCCACCCCAACTTTACCAAAGCCGTCTAAACCACAGTGGCGCTAACGGCTCGCATCGGGCTGGAGATACAGCACCGGGGCGTCAAACGTCACAGTAAACTCCGACTTCCTCTCATATATGGGCTCCACTTGTGCTTCCTTTAGTTTGGCTTCGGGCATTAATGTCTCATAAACCCACAGCTACCTGGCCTGATATGAAAGCAAGTGATAAACCATTTGCAAGAGCTGGAAAAATACTACTCAAAATTTTTCATCAAAAAGCTGCTTTTATGAATCTTGAACACATGATAAAAACCAGATCAAATCTTCAAGCTTTTCTACAGTAAGAGATTCAGTTAAATTTAATGAATGATGGTATGTTACGATAACTTGAATTTAAACACTGGCAATCAAATGCTTTAACCTTATTTCATATTTTGTTTGGAAAAAGACAACATAATAAGCAACTCAAAATGCTGGAATAGGGCAGGAGTATAAAGAATATTGCCTGGCTGTTTACACAGTTTTCTTCAAATAGCTGGCCTTCAAGTAACTAAACAAAATACAATCAATAACAAGTTGACCTTGTCAGCAAAATGATGATGTCTCATAAAGGCTTACAGTTCCTGTAAGTGACCTTTGTGTAAGTGTCTTAATGCTCTCCTCCTCTCTAAGAATAGCACTTTTTTGACCTTTCCATCAGTGTTCTGTCATTGAAAGGCTTCACAAAATATTTAACCAAAAAATATTATAAAATATATAAATATTATATGTTTATTATATATAAAAATGTAAATATATGAACTACATATTTAGGCACTGACTAGCAAGCAATTCTCAACCATACATTAAAACAGCTATCATATACAGTTTACAGTTAGATTTGGAGAATACACAACTAATCATTTAAATTCACAATGAAACACTTTTGAAAACTCAAAAAAAAGTCAGAAAGCTCTATTAGATTGGAAAACACCACCTTTTAAGCAATGGAACTAACATAGATATATATGGATTTATATTTTTAATGTATGATTTATGCAACTTTCTAAATGCACATTGTACATATTACAAACTATTTTCAAATTTCACTTGCATCAAAACCCTTTTACATCAACCACCTAACTTTCAAGTTCTGCCTAGATCAGAATCCTACTAGCTCTGAAGCGCAATAACGTTAGGATAACTGTGGCTTATGAGAGAGCCTGTGATGAGGCTGTTTGCAGTGCACATACTAATCAATAGGTATTTCATAAGAAAAATCACTGTATGCATTTATACTGCATAGAGGCTCTGTACTCAAATACAGTGACACCACAGAGATCACGTTACTTTAATAGTGCTTCAGATAAATTCTTATCAGGCTGCTCTGATAGGGTGCCCATTTAATGAGCAAATGTCCATACTGATTACCCATCATCAACCCCATCAAATCACCAGTGGCACACCCAGTTACCAGTAAGTCCAGGCTTATGTAGAGAAGTCATGATATGGATGATAATGAGTATGATGTAGCTGAACAGGGTCTTCTGGACATGTACAAGAGTAAAAACCTGAAGTACTATAACCTTTTTGTCCTCAGCTAAGCATTATGTCCAATGCTCAGATATTACAAACTACATAGAATTAAAATGTAATTGCAGTTATGATGCTAAAATATAATCAGGAAACAGTCCTTGTTTGCATGTATTCAAAACCTAAATTCAGAAGGCAGCCTCCCGTAATTCCGTTTTTTATTCCCGCAGGGCCATTCAATCAATTACAAACCCCAGCTCCACATTTGCTCAATTCTCTCCTATATTTCTTTTCTTTCAACATATATCCCTATCTGAAAGCTACCATTTGCTTATTACCTTTTCAGACCACTCGTTTCTGAAAATGAACTACTAAGCAGGTATTTCAGCTCTGGATTGCCGAAGGCAAAAAGAATAGCACCTTTATTCTGCAAGTCTTTCCTGAAATACAAAACTGTAAAATATGAAAGGCAAAACAAAGCAAACATTCCTGAGTTAAACCTTTGAGAAATTCAATACCAAGAAACACAAAAAGAAAAAAATATTCTGACCTTGTACATACCTTCAAAACTATATCCCTCAAATATTTGTTTAGATATTATAAAAACAAAGGAAGTTCTTATGTCATCCTTAAAGTTCTCTGTTTTACGGAACAGTTATACGCAGTGAGAATGATACCAGTTAAAATAGTGGAGCAGCAGTGGAGCAGGAACAAATTACGTTTCTATATGATGCATGGAATTAGATAGCACTATGAAGAAATATGGAAAGTCTGCTTAAGTCTGCAGGTTGGAAGCAGATAATACTTTCCACTGGAAGGGAAAAAGTCATACTAAAATCAGGAAAGAATAATTGGAAGCAATCCCTAGAAGACTGACTGAAGAAACTGAGGATTTTTTAAAAAAACCAAGCAACCAAAATTCACACGAACATTTTCTGTGGATCATAAATTATCAACACATCAAAAGATGTTTGAGGACAACATAATGAAGTATGGATGACCAGGTATGACATGCCCAGTATTTCTCTGTGTATGAGTGAGATTGTGAAATATCAAGACATTGTGTTATTCCTGCAGGTGGACTACACAGCACCTCTTAAAAAGAGCAGATGTACAGATTAAAAAAAAAAAAAAAAAAAAAAGTGAGAATACGGGGTTTTACATATCTTTTAAAATCAGATAGGTAAATGCAAAATGCAGTTTTCAGGGACATATACCGTGGGTTTAACACACCCCCTAGAGGATGTGCTGTTTTAACCTATGGATGGATCCACTTGCCCATACATTTTTATCTGTCATTGTGATAGATTCAAGTGGAATAAGGTTCATTTACACAATTAATCATCTTCATTTAAAATTAAAATTTCAAACTCTAATTTAATTCTAGTTAACAATGTAATTCAAAGTGTTGCCCATTTTATCCAAAGTTTCGTAGAGAAAACACAGCAGACCAAAACTGTAAAGAAAGTCAGGTTGTTGCAGTATTTTGTGCCATATGGCAAGACTGAAAGTGAACTGAAAAACATACGTTATGTCAGCTACTCAACTGTGATACAGAATTCTTGGCCAACACGTGCCCTTCACTTTACTTGGACAATTGCCACTGACTGTAAAAATCACACAACTCCCTAATGCTTTCTTTTGGAAACCCATCATTCAATGTTAGTGAGCATAAGTAATGGAAGTTCAAGCACAAAAGATCAAGCTCTACTACTGTGGGACAAACTACATCCATGATTCAGGGTGATACATCCTGGACAGGGTCAGAATATCTCCTGAACTCTAAGTCTTTCTGAAGAACTGTACTTTAGGAAATCCTGCAACATAATCGGGAATTGCTTAACACCTGGTGCGAACTTTTAATTTCAAATAATGAAACCACTGTGAAAAGTATCCTAGCATCTTGATGCATCAACTAGGAATCCTGCAGGACACGAAAAAGTCTGGGCTTAAGTAAAACTAACCAAGCGCTTGACATCTACAGATTTGGTACAGAACACAGGGGCATGTCACCTAATGACTTTGCAACTTAATTCCTAACTGTATGGCAGGGGCAATAGAGGGAAAGAGGTAAAGGAAGTTTGAAGGTAGGTTGAGATTACAGGATAGATATTCCTATATGGATCTCTCGGAAGTCTTTTTTTACTCCAGGAAGGATATACAGTCAAAACTGTATTTTCTTAGTAAAAGACATTGTAAGAAGAGAATAGTATTGAAGAAAAGGATGTTCCCCCTCACATTCAAGTACGCCTGGGACAACTAAGCTTCCTCCCATCGTATAGGAAGTTTCCAATATATACTAGGTATTTCTTTATACTAAATGTATCCAGATGAAGTGTTAAAGTGCTTGTTAATGGAAGCTCAGGTTGCTCTCCACTGTTACGATTACCATTTTGGTGTCAAGAGCATAATTTTGCATTGTAAAAACCCAAAATTAGGAAACTCCACTTAGTAAAGCTATGAGAATACAGTTTAATCTTGGAGCTCTTCTGAACTGAAGACATAAGCAGTATCACAATGTTTTTTTTATATATACACACTATGCAAGTGCTATCATTTATCTAACAATATAATACAACAGTGAGGCATACACGTATTTATATATATGCAGGTAGGAAAAATAGAATCTTCATTTCATTCACGAGTTAGCAAGTACTGTCCCTTGGAAGGTATGCTGTTTTAAAATACATCAATATGTAGCGAGTATTGTATTAATTTATATGTCACAAGAAAATTGAATCACGCTTTGGCTATTTGTTGATAATGCAAATTGTATGGCCATCAAATTGAGATAATTATTGCTATGTCTCTTTTCCAACTGTGTGCTTAATTAAGACCCAGTAAGACCTAATTAGCAACAATGCAATTTTTAAAATCCAATTTAGTTGCTCAGAGATTACAAAAATTGAAAATAACATGTTCCATTTAGACATTATTAATTTTTTGAGATACCAATTTAAATTTTGTAGCACAATAAGGTTAGCACATAAGAATAATTTACAACACATCAATACCATGGAACATCTAAAAACCAGTTCAAGTATTAGACTGTCACTGATACTGGGATGCCTTGGCAATGGCATTTAAAAACATTTTGTCTACATTTTCACTTTTCCTGTTTCTAACTAGAATAAAGGAATAAGTCTTCATTGAAGAAACCAGACTTATTCACCGGAGTATTTATGGATATCAAAGCATAAGAACAAGTCTAAGTACCACCACACTTGATGAGGCAAAAGATTTGATCATTTGACATCACAGTGAAAAAAGTCACAAAAAAGGAATTTTCCTGGTAGGTTCCCCCTCCCCCCGCGGCATTATTCTTATTTTTTCATTCTCCTTTCTAAGAAAGATCCCACAAGATGTTTTGGTAGATCTCAAGGGGAGCTAGAAATTTTCTTTTCCACTTGCAAATAACAAAAAACTGAAACAAAATGCTGACACAGCTCACCACCTCTAGCTGAATATTTCTAAAGGGACATGTTATCTTAAATATTATCAGACTCTCTCTAGTATTGTCTAATCCTCAGCTTTACTGTGGCTTGTTCATATTTAAATTTATGACCTTTTTAGGGTCTTTTATTTTTGCTACATTACAACTTCTAGGATTTCTAGAAGCAGCATTGATTCACTAACATGTTTATTTCCAGCACAGGCTCAAAACATTGGTGCACTTACAGTAGACATACGATCTGTAGTGTAATGTCTTGCAAGTGTATGGATATTCAAACGAGTTATCACAGCAGCGTGTAAGAATTTTTCAGTCTTTTCCTAAATACTTAATTTTCTTAACTTTTGCTCTTCTAACTCTAGGAAGAAATACCACCAATTATTATGCAGTTTTGACATCACCTACTAAGTTAAAACTTAAAAAGCTTTTCAGGCATTTGAAGTACTTTTTTGCAGGAAGACCTGACTACTGCCTGACCACAAGACCAACATCTGCATCACCTTCATCTGAAGCATCACTCAGGTTGCTATTTGCGTGCCTGACACCATCATGCCCGAGAACTGATCTTACTGTTCCTTTTCTTCTTGCTTTGATGTCTGTCAGAGTATTCAGCGCCTTCAGCTGCCATTGTTCTGACAAGCAGACCCTCCCAATGGACTTGTACTATATACTGTGACTCCCAGAACTGCTTTATTTGAGCTGGTGTCAGATTGATTTTCTTTCTGTTCATGATAGTGCTATGATCTTGCAGGGTTGAAATTACTGCTGATTTATGCCTTGATGCAACCCCTCGAGAACTGGCTTGTATCAGCATGTCACCTATGAAAAGGTACATCTGAATCCTCGGAGATCTTTCTAGTGGAACCTTTGTTCTCATTTCAATAGAGAATCCTTTGTAATGGATGTTTGCTAGAAATTTCTCCTGCAAGTACCAAGAGTCTTCTGTAGTGCAAACTGGAAGTATATTACGCATCTACCCATTTTTACCAGTCTGTGGGAGCCTTCTTGGCAGAGATTAATTTAAGATAAGTTCTCCGTCCACAACCTTATGGTTTTTGCAAATTGATTATACCATTTTCTTTAGCACTCCACGAAGACAGTGCAGGTTGTGCTGGCACTGAAGAGTGGGAGTATTGCCTGGCTTTATGTCGTCTAAAGGCTCACCTACATACAGAAATGTAACAGACTAAGAACATGCAATTATGCCTCTAGTGTGTTTGTGGAAAAATAGCCTTTTATGCCAGGGCCTTCTTTTATTTGGACTTTAGAACAGGAAATAATTTCCTCTATTGTTTAAGCGTTATTCACATTTTTACATATTCTGCCTATTAGCATCATGGACAATTTTTGCACTGTCATTACAAGTAGCCTCTTGCCTACATCTTTGTGAGCAATTTTCCCATAAAATGTAGCTTCTCTTCTGCAAAAATACACTAACAGGGAGGCACTGATTTTACATTTAAACAATTCTAACATGGTAAAGTGCAGTTGAAATCTTCTTGCCTGCTTTTAAAATCAGCCACTGAAATCTTAAATT
>JAVJGG010000039.1:6128165-6173551 GCA_035590195.1 Aviceda cuculoides | reverse complement strand
CCCGCCCCCCCCGTTGGTAGAGCTAATTTAAGTAAGCTAATTATTTTCTTTTCTCATGGTGAAAGACAGAAGACAGACATGGCAGTTCAGCCATTTTTCTTATGGCTTTATAAAGGGCTTGACCATTTAGTTCCATACTAATGTACAATTCCATACTAGGGAAAACTTTTCAGGTAGATATAAAAATACCATACGAATTTAGACAGAAGTTCAACATTTAACAACAATTTGTCCAATTATGTATGAAAAAAACCAAGAACTGCAACTGCGCTGAAGAACATGCAAGTTTTGATATATTTAAAAAAATCCTTACCTCACTAGAAAATAATCATTTCTACTCAAAAATATTTCTTAGAAACAAGTGGTTGTTGTATTTAGTAAACCATTACCACATAAAGCACCTTTTCAGCAGGACCTCTTAACACTCCTAGACAGGATAAAAAAAAAAAATCTCAGTGAGGAATTACTCACCAATTCCTGTTTGCCCATGTCTTCTTTCCGTTTAAGTGCTTCTGGTGCAGATACTGTCCTTTCTCCTAATTTGGGCACCACTATCAACAGCACTTGTTTCAAGAATACTACAAAAGGGACTGAAGCAGACAAATTTTTTGGAAGCTGGTATTCTCCAATAACCAATTTCAGTTCAAAAATGGATGGGAGTTTGCTGCTACTAATTATTCCTACTAAACAAGAAACTAAACAGAAGTGTCTAACGAATCCAGTGGTCCTACTCTCCTGTTTAGGTGCTGGAAGGAAGATGAACCTTCAGAAAGACATCAAGAGCCTCTGTATCCCAGCGACTACCAAGTGAGACCCAGACGACTACAACCCTACCTTGGGCACATAAGTTAGGAGAAATGAAACTGTGCCACACTTGAATTTTTGGAATAAGTCCTCAAAACTCTCAGCTACTTAAGCCCTTACTTCATATACCTAATACATTACTATCACTGTGACCATCCTGCAAAAATATTTGCCAACAATACATTCTCCTTAGCGCATCTCCCTTACTTCAGGTGAAAAATCACAGCAAGAAGAGAGAAAGAGAAGGATGAAACTGAAATATGTGGCTCTTGCCCACTGCTTTTATACATATGTATATACACTAGTATACGTAAACTAGCTGCATTTAAAAAAACTCCGAATCATTATTACTGCCGTAATATTAGGATGTGCTGTTGTCTTGGTGAATCATTTTTCCTTAGGGACATTGTGCGGATAACAATTTCGCTCATGTTAATTCTATTTACATTGGGAGCACTGTAGTAACGTTTAATGTGAAGCTGTGTTTCCTTCATGAGCAAGAAAAATGTCACTTTCCTTTCCCAAAGCACCAAAAGGCTCCTTTTACTGTCACAGAACACAATTATATGTTAGGGCTCTGCTGTCTCTTTCCAGCCAACAAGGCAAGAAAGTGACCTTTCTTTAACCTATGGCTGAATTGCATTATATTCGGTTCAGTGGATATCCTTTTTTATATTCTCCTGTATCAAGTGCCTTCTTACCGAGGTTATGAGACAGGCACCTGCCTTTCACATCTCCTAGTGATTTAATTTTTTCCAAAAAAACTTGCTTTCATTTGAGGAGGGATGTTAACTCTCATTCCGCATTTCATACCCTGGTTTGTAAATACTGAAGACACTCAAAGCTGCAAGGAGACTCTGCCATCAGAATTTGGCTACTGGCTGCTGCGCTTTGCTCCACAACGCAACGCTGTAAAAGGTCAGGAAGAAATACGCCACGCACACTGACTTACTCCGTGTCATGCTGTGGTCCTGTGCAGAATAACAACACGCTGAAACGGTCCCCATATTCCTCCGCCATTCTGCGCAGCAGTCTGCACGTGTGGTCTGTCTTCTTTTATGGGTAGCTTGGTAATGGAAGGAAAGAGACATTCCCCACAGCACAGGTATCTCAACTGCACTTCGGTTTACATGAGCAAGGTGCTTGGGGAAGCAGAAGAAAGTAGCCGTGACATTCATGAAGTAAGCCAGTGCTGATCCGCACAAGGGAGCAAGTCAGCAGCGGAGGATTTGTGAGCACGATGCTGAGTGACAAGTAGCATTGCTGAAGGAAATTGCACCATACAGGTGCAACAGAGTATTATGTTTTAAAATGAAGAAAGTTCAGAGACAGAAGAACACCATGCAAATCACTACTTACACAGCTCATCTCACCAGTAGCCACATAAATAAGCTCCCCTAGAAAACATTTGGCATCACTGTTGATCCGGAGAGAATTCTAAATACTCATTTCAGTGCTCTTAGGTGTGCAGGAGTTCTCAAGTTTGGCAATTCACTATGTGACAAGAAGGCTTTTGTCAACTGTTATTAAAGATGACTCATATTAATACCTCCTCTAAACAGGAAAGTTGCGTAGCTTAAGGATACCTTCCTAAATGCTACCGTTTTACCAGCATGTTGTTTGCTTTGTTAACACTGAAGGTGTTACTAACATGGAGGTAAAAAGTGACTGTAGGCACCAAAGGAGATGGGCTAGTAACATACATTACATTAACCTTGTGAAGAGCACTGTTAAAAGCTTAACTCTGAGTTACAGCTATTACGTTACACTGAAAATAAATGGAAAGTAACAAACATTCAAAATAAAATGAAACAGTCATTTCTTGTTCTGTAGTAAAAGAAATCTTTGTATAAAGTTGAAGACCTTTATATACATCCAGAAGCACTTCATATCCAAGTGACTGTTAGCTTGTGAAATGTCTGGGGCTACACAGAATTCCGGCATTTTCAAAATCCACCAAATTTGAACATCATTCTGCACAACAGACTTGCAATATGAGGTATACTTCCATATGAGATACAGGTCCTACATACTTCTGAAAGGACAAACCTACTTTTTAGTGAAAATACTGTGCAAAATTGTCTAAACAATTGTTTACATATATTGATTGCTCCTACAGCTACATAGTAATCTGTCAAGGTGAGTTTTTTTCAAAGTTGATACTGTCTTTGGAATTCACTGTGAACGAACGATAAGATCTCTGTTACCAATAATGGAAAAAAGACCTGAGAAATATCTGCACTAATTCCTCTGAAGACCACCAAATAAAATACAGGCTTCACATCCACTTACAGTACCCTGTATAATTATGGAACAAAAGTGTATGGTCCAGGATAAAACAAAAAAACCCCAAACCAAACAAAACAACAAAAACCCCCCACCCAACCCCACCAAAAACCACTGTAGATGCAGAGTGCGATCCTTTTCCTAAAAGCACAAGTCTGCATATACTACTAGAGTGTAAGTTCTGATACATGTTCACTTCCTAAGCATCTAGCTCTGAAGCGGTGGTATTTGTTTATGGTTTTTACAAACATATTTTGGCTTCAAAAATACTGCAAGTATTAGAATTTTAATCTATGCAAATTTCTACTTCCTAGAAAAAACACGGAAATTCCTCCCACACATAGAATCTTCTAATATTTTAAATCTTACCCTTATAAAATTACAAGGAATACATATCTGCAGTCTAAAGTAAAAACATTAACATGAAATTTGCTACTAAAATTGTCATTAGAGGGCCTATTCCTCATTTCAGCTCCAACAATTCCCAAACCCGTTATTAATAGACTTCCAGCTAAGCTTTAATCAAGATTGGAGACCTAAACACAGTTAAAATATATATAAATCAAACTCTTATTCCTGCTCCTACATACAATTCTTACAACAGTCGCCTCTGAATTACAGGCAGTGAAGATGCTGCCAGAAAAACAAGGATAGAAATGAAGTGGCTGTGGTCCTGCATGCACCGTTCTACGTGTGCTTTTCTGAGGCCAGTAGAACCTGGCCCCGGGGTAACATCCCAGGTGGAGCACTTTGAAGGGGAAACAATTATTTTTCCAGTGGCTTCAGCTGATCTATATATTTAGGGAACAGAGTATTGAATGAGCATGACAAAGTGAGCATCATTTTAACAAAAAGAAGGAAACGGTCAACTTGTTACTGGAAATAGCTAAATAGTTGGAGGAAGGAAAAAATTACCATCAGCAGACTAAGAGAAAAGAGATTTAGTTTGAATTTTTCTTCTGTAGTTAATGGACCATTTAATAATAATTAAAAAAAGGGATTAAAAAAAAGAAAAAAGGTTAAACTATAGCTACACCGAGCTTTATGTAACAGATATTGCTGCCTAGTAATACAACTACACCAGTCAATTGATTTAAATAAGTTTAAGGATGAGCACACATACAGAATTGGACCAAGGATTCCAGGGCTCACCAGAACCATTTCCAGGTATTACTATCTCCAATACCATGATGGCCAGTGTGCTACCTGTGCCAGAAGAACACAGAGATATTTCTATTTAGATTTTTTTCCCTTTAATTAAGACTTTTAGTAACTTGTTTTGCCTTTAATTCCTAAACCATTTATTATTCTTAAATGCTTTCATTTCAGTTGACCTCAACATCAGTCCAGTAGCCCAGGAGTTTTCTTCTTACCAAAATGAGCCGCTAATTCTACATTTGAAAAGTCATATCTCAACAACACATCGATTTGTGTGACTTTCTGTGAAACCTTCTTGTTTAATACTTAAAACTGCTGAGAATGAAGCACGATTTCCCTCTAGCTCTTGTCAAACTTTTTTTGTTAGAGTCAAGTGCCAGGAGTCTTGTAAAATCTTGTAAAGTACAAAGCTCTTTCATTCTTTAAAGTGACAAACCTACCTGAGTTTTTTGCTTAAATACAGTGTCTAGGAAATTAGTAGGTACTCAAAACATTTTAACACTAGTACCTTAGCAAAACAAACAAATGAATAAACCATCCTCCACTTCAGTGGAGGATGAGAGGAGTTTCTGTATGTTAAAGAAAAGGAAAAACACAATGAATATGACTGCAGTAACCAGACACCAAAAAACACAACTGTTGGACTGTGAATGCTTCCTTACTTGATAGTTCTATAATTTACGATTGGAAAAATGAGCTCATTATGATTACAAACTTATAAGTTACACAATTAAGGTCATCCTCAATATTATCCTCTTAAATAATATTTCAAAGTGAAGACTGAGCAGATACAGTGAAACTGCTGGAGCTGCAATACTCACCACTTCATTGACTTTGAAAGTTAGAAATACTTTTTTTTTCTGGGGTGAGAACGTGCGTTCTTCTAAAATCTGCATTTCTTCTAAAAACCTGCACGCACTCCTCTAAAACTCAATGGGAACTGCACTGACGCACAGTGGCATAAATGAGTTCAGACTCAAACTTCATGAATTTAGCAACATAATCCTGTGATTTCTTCTCTGAAGTTCAAATAAGAGAACCAAGATAACCATTACGAAAGCACTGGGAGAAACACTGAAAAAAAGTGTCTTATTAGCAGCTTGAGAGGGTCCATTTTACAACCACAGATGTTTGGAGGCCGCGCTACTTCAATAACTTGGCTTTAAACCATCTTAAGCCGTATTAAAGTCCAAAAGCAATTCAGATAACAAACTGTATTAGGTGAGTTTGGAATTAAAAATCCTCCTTTATCTATTCAGTAGAAGGAAAGCAAAAGACAAGTTAATATTTCAGTGAAAGTGTGCGGCACACAAAATGTTAAAAAGTGAGTTAAGAATTTATTACTTTTTTTGGATAGCATCCAAATGTTGGTGCACACAGATCCCAAATTAATCAGTTGACCAAAACACGGAGTAAATTTATCTCCTGATGAGTTTAAACGTAAAAGAAAACATGAGAAATTGAATTCTTATAGCATAAATATCTTGGCTGAAATCTGGAATGTAATCAACATTATCATATTTACTGAAAGTTAAAGACTTAAATTAATGAGTACCATGTGTTTATCTACTAAATTTCAACATGCTAATCTAGTCTGATCATAATTTTCCAAGTCGAAAGGTTATGAGAAATGCTCAATAAATGTTTAGTAATGATCAAATGCATTTTTACATCAAAACAAACAACCTAAGCTTAACACAGAATACATTGTCATTAACACATAAAAATGGAAAATGGATCTGCTAGAGATACTAGTGTTCATCATAAAAAATAATCCTTTAGCATAAATGTATGTATTGCCTGTGTTGACAGGATAAGAAAGCAAAACATTTAGTGATCTGTCTGGCGGACCTTTAAAGTATTAGTTCAGATTTCAGCTAATGGATACTAATTCTCATATCCCAAATTTCATCTTCAAACGCAATAATAAATACATTTGTGAAAAGTTACCTGGAACACTTAAGAATCACGTAAAAAGTGAAGCATTCTGCCCATGAGAAGTATCCTGCTCAGAAAACATGGATCAATTGAGAAAAAGTGTAGTGTAATGACAAAAAAAAAAAAAAAAAAGTAGAAATCTATTCATTGCTGATTCCCACTGACAGGGACATTAACATCAGGATATTGGTACTGCACAGCCTGTATCATGTGGTCCCTTTTATCATGTCTGTATTATTCCAAAAACATAACTAAAGAAATAAAGAACAGTGATCCCAACTGTCAGGTTCTTCAGTTCAGTATCCAGTCCTCTATATTCCTAACCAATGAAAGATTATTTCTGATTGAGTCACATTAAGCAGTGAACTCCATGGTCGATTTAGATTTTGTAATTCAGAGTTCTTTTAGCAGGATTAGGTTGATCTCAGCAGAAATGCACAGATTCCTGAGAAGTTAAGGTCTCCCAGATTTAAAATAAATAAATAAAGATGTCCAAGTTAATCATCAGAAACAGCCTAATCAGATTAAGGTTGTGAACTCTGGACTACCACAGTGTTTTCCAGCAGCTCAGCAAGCTTAATCCACAAATGGATAATACGATACAAAGCATTTCTATCAAATATTCCCTTGCAAGACACTAAACCTATCATTTTGGTAAAGGAAACAAATATCTTTGCTAAATCTAATAAGAGATTTAACCAAGATCTTTAAGCAAGTTATCAAGGGCTACAATTGTTGCCATGTTAATCCCTTTTCTCACAACAAATGTATTTATTTGGGTATTCAATTTCTTTCTCATTTGAAATAAGATAGTTAAACAAATATTTCAACAGGAATTTCAGAACCACTCCTCTTCTATAGGCAGTCTGTTTCTCCAATATTTTATGCTCCCTTCTGCATCTCTCCTTTTATCCTGAAGATATCACAACCCCTTTCCTCCTACTTCACAGAAGGGTTCCCTGGCTGTGAGACTACCAATACTACACTGAGGTCTCAACACAGTTCTGCTAAAGGTCTGAGGATTAACAATGATACAATTTTGTTTTAAAAAAGTATGTACGTGAAACATCGCCTCTCATATGTTACCATGTATACTAAATTTTCCCATTGCATTGAAGTACATAAAAGATAAATTTTAAAACCACTATTATTTCTAGTGGCTTACTTTTAGAGATAATGGTATATTATAATGCTGGACATTCCTAATAAACAATGTAAAACCCCAAAACAAGGTGCTTTAGAAATCTTAACAACTTCTAGGACATAAAAGCGTCAAGGTTTCCCCACTCCTTTCACAAACCAGAAGACAAGACTGCATTTAAAAATAACATTAGTGCACAACAAAAAAATTCTTCCTGTATTACCTACTCCTTGCATTACTTTCTATGAAATGTAAGACTACTTTCAAGAAAATACGCCACTTCTCCTTTATAGTGATAGTAATGGGACTAAATAGTACAGAGCCATTTCAAAATACCATTTCATTAGAAGTGGCTTAGTGTACACCACGTGCAATGTAACTTAGACTGCCTTATTAGCAAAGGTCATCCCCATAGTCTAATATTATTGGGTACATTTTACTTGTCAGTTAAGCTTTGATGCATACATACAGTTAACAGATTGAACAAGCCATGCAGATGTTTCTTATCAAGTCTTGACAAATGAGAGATAGATAAGGCCATACAGTTCTCATGACTTGCTGATTTTGACATGCCGATATCTCTATAACAAACTGTTCACAACTACAAGCAGAAATTAGAACTCTGCCGTGGAATTCAACTCAGCTTGCAGCTAAGAAGCTGCACTTTTCTATCACAAATACTATGCCATTCTAATATATGGCATTTGCCATAGAAATAAAGTTTTGGGGCCACCCAAGTAGTCCAAAATGATATATCTATTTATTTCACAATGAATATGCAAAATTGCACTTCCCTGAATTTATGAGTAAGAATTTTTTTCATCCCAAAGTTTCTTTTTTGTAGTTCTTTATCCAAAACCCTAGAAATGCTTTTCTTCCCAATGCTGCCCTCATGTTCCCTGTTTGTCTTTCTCACCTCTCAATCACCTTTTCTGATCTTTCTGTTGCTTCACTTCAGTGAAGTGCCTTCTTGTTTACACGCAGCCCAACTGAAAGTATAGTGCCCATATACAGCTCAGACGGCTGCATACTGCTACACAAGATGTTTCAAATGTGTGATAATATTCCACATTTCAGCCCTCAGAGCCTATAATAGAGGTTAATTTTTGCTTATGCTTCACCTGAAAGAGCGGCAGGAACTCTTGTTTACCAGCCCTGAGAATTACCTCAGCCCCCTGCAGAAAAGCATTAAAATTTCATGGTACCAAAAAAAACCTTATCAGACTATTCATGCATAATCTTGCTCAATTATAATGAAATAAACTACATCCTAAGAACACGCGATTTTGGAATATAAACAGACAGAAGGCTTTGAAGCTCTGAAGAAGATTCTGAAGCTCTTTGAAGGCTTCAGAATCTGTATTTTGGCAGCTGGGCATTGGAAAATACATGACCGTCACCGTTTCTGAAGTACTCGTACAAACTATACAATCCTCGCACTAAGCTCAGGGTAAGAAAGAAGACTCAAATGTGGCTGATGTTTCCCCTGCGCATTTGGGGACAGGATCCATCCTTAAACACGGAGCCCAAGGGGACAGAAAAAAAAAAAGCCAAGGCTACTATAACACATGGGTATCGTGGTCATTATTTGTCTAGGACTGTCAGGGAGGACTTGCCATGGAAAAGCAGCATTTTACTTACAGAAGAAAAGGTATACGATGGTAACATCCAAGAACTGTTTGGGCCAGTATTTTCTCCCAGAATCAATGCCCTAACAGGCAGAGATCTTCATAGAGAGTAGGACAAGGGTTGCCACTTTTCTGTCTGCAAAACCCCAAGCAGAAATACTGTGCTTATGCCCCACATATTACAGGCACAGGGAGTTTGAAGCTTCTGGAAAGGTTAGACTCACTGTACCTCCACCGCACGGTTAATCTGTGCACACGCAGTAAATCCAGCTTATCGGATGCCTCGGACTTGCCTCGGATGCACAGATTACCTGTGTGGTACATGCACTGTAGGTTTGCCCATATGCAGAAGTCTCAAGGATTCCCCAAGGAAACAAAACCTTGCCCAAACAAAATTTCTGCAAAGAAATGGGAATGTGTCAGGAAAATATCCCTGGGTGTAGCCTGTCTCCTGAAGTGGCCAAATCCGCTTCGTGGTTTTCAGGCTAACTCACGCGAGGAACTCGGGGACGACGCTCACTCATACGCGAGACATCATAGTCTGGATTAATTTGCAGCAAAGCAATACTCAAGAAAATAAACTGTGTTTGGCAGGGAAGACAAAACACGATCATACATTTTATTGCACACCTCCAAAATCTAAGCACTTATCCAAGCGGTAATACTGATAAATATTAAAAAGAGCCCTAATTTAGAATAAACGTTGATTGCTTAAGACAATGACATGCAGTTGCACACGTGTATATGTATCTTAATGGCTATACAAACAATATTTCATCGGTCAAATTTTTTTCCCCAGCTATAAATCAGCACTCACATTTTCCCACTCATTTTTCACGGAAATGCTCTGGGTATGTATTGGACAACTTCTGATTAATTTTCATTTGTTTTCTAAAAACAAAAACATTTTTCTTTGGAACATAACAGCTTCTCAAACAGAAATGTAAATTAACCACCTTTTATTCTCCAAATAATACTCATTTTTCACTATAAGTATCAGATTTAATGCCGATGGGTATTTGTTTATTTTATAAATAAAACAAAACTGTATCTGTATCACCTCTTCAGTACAATTAATAGAAAACAACTTGACTCGGAATACATTTTTGAAGTACAGCTTAAGCAGTCATACATTTATTAAATATTGCCTCAATTTTCTTAGCTAGTCATTCCACTGTTCATTTTATCCCTGTGAAAATTACAGAGATAAGCTTGAAACCTGCAGACCAGACACACTCACTACTTCGTTCATCAAAGAGCTGCCACTGACAATAGGATCATGCATCTAAGTTATGTAAAAGCATGAGCAGCTTTAGATTTATTTTATAACATTTATCCTTTCTTGGTTTCTGAACAGCACCCATTACTTTATAACACTATGGTATTATCAAAGCCTATAAGAGCTATTCTCCCACAAATAATACACATTACCTTTGCTAGTCTCACCAGAAGCAGACCTTAGCTAAGAAATATATTATATATATAACATATATAATATAATATATAATACATATAGAGTATATTCTAAACATCTATGTGAAGTTTAAATTTCTATCAATAGGTGGCAACACTGTTATGTGTAACATATGAAGCATATGTGTTTATGTACATGCACATGCCCAGAGAATTTCTATACTACCATGGCATGCTTTTTCACATGTTGCTTCATTTTGTTCAAAATGTTACCCAACACCATTTTCCAACTACATACAAGTAAAACCTATCTCGTTCATATGCTTTTTATAGAACATATGTATGGATCATTGTGGTATTTTAACTTATTTTAGTAATTCTCCCTGACAGACTGCAAATGGTACCAGTTGGATTAGGAGGCAAATATGTGCAGTTGGTGTTGGTCAAGCGGATAACGTGTACCATGGCTTCTACTTGGGGACCAAAAGATTTTTCAGGAAGACTGAAGAGTTGCTCTTGTCCCTTGTGTAGCCCACATGGCCGCTGAGGCACTTACAGAGTTTTAAGATTGTTGAACCTTCTGCTCATTTGTCATCACAAACAAATTTTACATTGCAGCGCGATGCAGAAGAAGTCCAATTTCTGAACAGAAAACTTTAAACATGGTCATCTGTTCAGTGTGTCTTATGTCGAGTCTCAGACCCAAAACTGGGGGGAGGGGGGGGGAGTACTGGTTGGGGTGTAAAATTGCTTCTTTATAGAAAAAAGTCCTGAGGTACAGCCAGGATACGTGATTCGCTCGAGGTCAGAGAAGCCGCCGCTGGTAATCGGAAACAAAATCTGCCTCTCCTGTGAGCTTTAGCCAACAGGCAGATGCCACCTTGCAGATTACATTGTATTCGCCACAGTCAGCAAACCCAGAGCTCTGTTAAAGCTAAGACACCTTCGTAACAGCTCACCATCACAAAGCACAGCAGACTAATTAATTCACTTTCCAAATAAGTTTTTGTAAATTTCTATCACACCAAACAAGAATAGCACCAGAAAGCCTAGTGCTACTAAACCTACATTTCTATATATGCTGTTGGTCTATAGAGAAAAGCTAAACATTCAGAGACAGGATTATACAATGAGATAGCAATTCAACATACACAGATAGTCTTTTTTATTTTCTGAACTACATTCATCTCCCTTTTCAGCAGGGGCTTTTTTTTTTTTTTTTTAAATAAACAAAAAAACAGCTGTGTATTCTCAACTGATAAGAAATGAATGTGGGTGTCGGTGCAACAGGAAAACTGTAGAAATTTTGATAAAAGCTCTTTCTGAGGCGGGGGGGGGGAAGGTATCAAAGAGGTTACGTTGGACAATGTTTCAGATACCATGGTTACAGCTGACCAGAGAAGGAGGCTTCCCACACTACTTCTCTTTGGATACTCCATTAATTTTCAGTTTAACATCAATGTCACATGCTGGCTAAGGTTCAAACATGATGAAAAAAGAGGCATATAAATGAAAGAGATTTACAGATTACTTGGCTACCATTAAAAGCGATATCACAATTTAAACTATTTCAAGTGTTATAAGGATAGTTAAATCCATCAGGACTAACATCTAAAAACTGTACAAACTCATTCATAAATTTACATACAGAAATACTGATATATCTCAATACACACACATATGTAGACCCACAGCCCAGTTTTTCTCATCTGAAGCGCTATCTTTGCACTGCTACAAGACTGATACGGCAATAGCACTGTTATTCTAACAGAACTCAGTAAACAAACTGAATACATGTTTTAATTGGTAGTATAATGCAACCATCTCCAGGTTAAACAACTAAAACTCCAAACACGCATATGTACATGTAGCAGCAATATTGTTGGTGAGACTTAAAACAGAAGGGCAGTAACCATCAATGACCTTCTCAACTACATTTCCACCTGGTAGGAAACACTTGGTTTATTTTTAAAAATACTTCCAGATTTAAGTCTTTCCTCTTTCTCTCTCCTTTCTTCTTTTTCACTTGTTTTTTAAACATGGATATACATGATGCACATCCTGAGATGGCAGCATTTCAATAACAGTAAATCAGCCTGCCGTGCTCACTGAAGTTATTTTCATGTTTGCAGATGATGAAAAATGATGTCTCTAGGACTGCAATCCACACCGCTTTGTGAAGGCAAACACATAGCCTTGGTACTGCAGTAAGCTTTGGTAAAATACATTTGTCACAGGGAAACCATAGGATTTTCTGCAGTCAGAAAGACTGCAAAATTCTCCTATTCCTTGTGGAATCCATTCAGATTTATATAGTTTTAGGCTGGCCATTTGTTTGTTTATTTACTGCCTCCTAGGCAAAATACTGTGCCAAAAATCAGTATGTAGAATAAAAGACTCATCTGCATTTTCCTCACATAGACATATTTGTGTTCTACTCATGTATCTCACCCTCACAGTATAGGCAGATCAACCTATCTACCTACACCTCACCAGAAAGCTATTAGTAGTAATTTACAGAAAATTTGTAGTAGCTACTTATTGAGGTAACCCTGACAGGTTTATCATTCACAAAGTCCTAGTAAATTCACCATATGCTTAGAAATATTTGCCCCATCCTCTCTTATCTTATTTCTTGCCCACAGAGTGAGAATTATGCATTATCCAGTTATAAAAAAAAATTTATCCAGTTATAAAAAAAATTGCTAGTACCCATGCAGAAATTCACAAGAACTACATGTAATTCAGCTGCGAGTGTCACAGATGAAATAAAAATATTCCTACACACAAACCTTCACAGAAGAACCACATACCTGTGATGACTGTAATCTAGTCATTAGTTTACAGAAGAATCCAAAGGTTTTTAAGTGCCCTATTAAATGTGCATAATGTCTCAAATGCTAGCTGTTGCTTTTAATCTTTCATTTGCCTGAAAATGTATAAAATAGATCGCTAGACAGCTCTTTATTGGCTAACCACCTGAAGATGATTAGGAGAGTTATTCTGGCAAAAAAGATGGCAGTAATTTATGCTCAAAAAAAAAGGCTCAATAAGTTGATCTACTTTAAAAAAGTGATCCAGGATCAGATCTGCTAAGTCTCCATTTCTGCAGGTTGCTAACACACACCTTGGAGTCGCGAGAAGATGGGCAAAACACTTCTATAGAAAGCCTGCTGTTAGCTTTACAGACAGAAAACTTGTTATATAGTTCAGAAATATGTAACTCCCCAACAGAATTTGGCTTAGAAAATATCCTTGGATGGGAGAATCTTGATTCGCACAGCCATTTTGAACCTGAGTATATTTTTATAAAGAGAAAACTTGAAAACATTCTTCAAATATACTATGTTATGAAGTGTAAAAGCAAGAGAAACTCCCCCAAAGGGAAGCACTGGCAAAACAGTTCTAGTAAATGTATCTTGGCCACACTGCTACACTGAAGGATGTAAAATCTTTTTTCCTCCAAAATCATTACGAGATGCATTGGAAATGCTGCATGGTTTGCCGATTCACTTCATCCTTCACTGATGCACAGTCACCTCTAACCAGAAAGGCAGCAGTACTTAACGGTGTGTAAAAACACCTCCCTCCAGTTAAAAGTAAGGATAACTTGCCCAGTAAGTTAACTTAGTTTACACTAAATGTATTAATCTTGTACAAACCATAAAACGTGTTTTCTGAATACTTCTAACAAAGACTACGATGTAGACAAGGCTCATGTAAAATATACAGAACCCCTAAAAATATGCATGTAACACTCGCATGCGTATGTGCAAAGGCAGGCATAGAGAACAGCTCTGGAAAAAACCACATTAATTATAATATCTTGAACATAAATAGAAGTGTGAAGTATAATCATCCTAAAATAACACATCCTTGGGGGGATGGGTGCAATTACTCTCACAAAATGAAGTCTCAAGTTCTTGCAGCAGCACACAGTATTTCCAGTGCTAACTCCAGTACAATTTCTTACAAAAATGCCATCAATAATCCTGCTATAGTAACTCCCTGGAGATAAAGGATGTGCCAGCTCAGATTTTGCAAACAGAGACAAATCTCTTGGGGGGTGGGGGGGGTGGGGGGAAGAGAGAAAAAGAAAATGACAATATTTCTGTGCAGATTCTAATATGCTGAAGTGATTTTATCCTGATATAACTGAGTTGCCCCTCTTGTTCCTTTTCAATTTGATTAGTATAGCAAGATCTCCTTTTATATAGTGTTTAGAAATAATCACAGCTAGAGTTAATTTGATGCACCTTGCATGCCAGATTGTCAGAGCACTAAAAGTTTAATTGATAATAAAGATAATATCATTGCCTTACATTTATATGGCACCTTCCGCAGTGAAAGATCCCAGAGGCACTGTTGACTTACAGGTACCACCAGAGTGGAAATGTGATTGCTATTTGCTACCATACAGCAAAAGAGCTACAAGATGGCACACAGAATGAAACCACCACCTAAAAGTTCAGGATTCTCCTCTATTGACTCCCCCCACCCTGAGAACTTTGGTCCTATGTAACAACTAGGCTTGATTACACATGCAAAAGCAAATTTTAACATTCAACCCTTTTTTCTATCCAATTATTTGGATTGATAGCTGAAAGAGAATGCAGACGTGAAAGATACTCCCATTTTTCTTCACAGTAATTTAATCACAAAGATCCTCTGAAGCACAAATTCAGAGATGAAGAAATTTTCAGGTGCCAGAGTGACAACCTGCCCTGGGTTTCACGGGGCCTGGCTTAACGGCTGCCCCCGAGTCTTCACTATCACGGTTTCTGGAGAGGATGGTAAGAGCCACAGCACCTTCATTCTATCCCAACTCAACCCTGTCCTTGTACAGTGGAGAACTGCAACTGAGCTCCAATAATTACAAAAATGTTTAAAAAGCTTCTCAAAAGCATGAATCCTCTCCACATTCAAAAAAACCCACAAAATCATCTGAGCATAATCAATGCATTTTCTAGCTGATGGAAGAGTAATGATCAGCTTGTTTCTCATGACTGAAATGATCACTGCCTCAAATGTTACGGGAGAGGGGCAAACCTTCTCTCCCTTGTTTTTCAGGCATACCTTAGTCCGACCAATACTGAAGACAGTAGCAACGTATTCTGGATGTTTCTAACTAGTATCTGGCAGCAATTTGCTATTCAGAAAGCAGAAGTGCTAGCCAAAGCCTGATGACTAGCTGCTCTCCTAGACTCCAGCAAGGTCAAGGTTCTGCTCAAGGCATGAAGAAAGAAATCAGCCTCAACAACACTGATACACAAATCTCTCTCCAGTGATGAATGGCAAGCAGACATCTGTTCCCATACTCCTAGACTTCCCTACAGCATTCAGCATTGTGGATCAGAAAGATGGCAAGGATCCAAAGAACTGTACTGAAGTCACTCAAGTCCTTTTTGAAGGCACATACAAAAAGGACACAAAAAGCAATCTCAGCAGTGCAAACGTCTCCCCAGAGGACTGATGTCCTGGGTTCGGCTGAGATACTTAATTTTCACAAGAAGCTTGGAGGGGGCACAGCCAGGACAGCTGACCCAAATCAGTCAAGGGGATATTCGATACCATAAGACATCATGCTCAGTATATAACTGGGGGAGCTGGCGGGGGTGAGGAGAGGTGGGATCGCAGCTCTGGGATGGGTACTGGGCATCGGATTCTGCGTGGGGAGCAATTGCGCTGCGCATCACTTGCATTATACATTCTTTTATTAGTATTATTATTACTATTATTTCTTCTCCCCTTGCATTGTCCTATTAAATGGTGCTTATCTCAACCCACGAGGTTTTGCCTTTTTCTTCCAACTCTCTTCCCCTTCTGAACCCATGAGGTTTTACGTTTTTCTTCTGATTCTCCTCCCCATCCCACCAGGGAGGGGAAGAGTGAGCGAGCAGCCTTGTGGTGCTTTGTTGCCCGCTGAGCTTAAACCAGAACAACTGACAAAGATACAGTCTCTCCATTTGTATTCACAACAATATAGACTCAAGCAACAGACAAGTGGCATTGAAGACAAAGTTATATTTATCTCATGTAAGCATAAAGACATCCCAAAGCCCACAATTTTGGAATGTTTAGCTGAAATCAGAACTAGAGACTCGATCTGAACCCAGACTTATGCAAAGATGAAACACTGAAGAATCTGCAAACATCAGTCCTACAACTTGATGGCAAATTTCAAACACAGGCATTGATGCTTGGCCAATACAGTTGACAGTTTCTGCATTCCTCATGATTTCTCATTCCCAAAGGGAACTACTTACAAGTGATGTTTCTAGTTCTCTTAGTCTCATCACTTAGCAATATACAGTATTTGGTATAAATCACGCCAATCTAGTTTCAGACAGGGTGGGAAACCTTCCAGAAAGAGCACCACTACCAGAAAAGTCAGCACCTACTGAATTCAGCATCATGTAATTTCTTTTTACCTCTCAACTTCCTGAGTATGAAGAAGTAGTTACTCTTCTAAGCTCATGAACTTGGCCTTTGCTCTTTGGACTACAAGGAGGGCAAAAGGCATACACTCATTTTTCCCCAATTTGAAGTATAATGTAACAGGATACTTAAGAACATTCTTTTTTTAAAAAAAAAGTTAATTTAGCAACCATGAATACATTTCATCTCATGTCTCTAGCTGCCAAGTCAGCTTACTTTGCCAAAAGAAAGAAAAAGAAAAAACTAGTGTCTTTCACCTGCACTTAAAATACTAAATTGTGTATTTCAAAGGAAGGAAAAAGTGCTGAATTTGTTGTTCTTACTTTAAGCTCTTTCAGGTCTTTAATGTATGCTCTTTTTTAATGTATGAAGGCTACAGCAGAAACTAAAGTAAGTTACTTTTTTTTTTCCCTCCCCTTTTTAGAAGGAAAAAGTATCATACAAACTGGATCCATTTCTTTCACAGAATTAGCTTCCACCCATATCAAAAGTTTCTATGGACATGATAATGCTCTCATCTTCACTTTCTATGCTTATACAATCTGTTTCAATTGAGTTAGTGTGGATACTAAACATAAGCCCAGAAATGGAGCCACTCTCTTTTCAGTGGACACACACAATTTTAGACTTACATCTTCACTGCTGACATTAGAATACATCTTCATCTTACATCTTCTGTTTGGGTATTTCTCAAAGTATTTGCTACCTCCATGTATTTCAGAGGAAACAAAAACAAAAACAAAAACAAAAACCAAAACACCAAACAAAAACTCCAAAACCCCACAACCCAAAATTTTATTATTAAGATAAAAGCAACATATGAATATATTTTCAGGTTTATGCTTATGAGAGCAGATGTTTCTGGCAACAGAAATACTTTTATGGATGAGTTACATACTAAATTTGGAGAAGAGGGAAGCTATTAGTAGATTCAGATTAATTTCATTGTTGACAAATGCCAGACAACGCATTCATCCTCACAACTGGGCTCTAAATAAAATGCATTTACTTACTATTACCATAGACGATTTAATGTATGTTGCTGCTCTCATATCCTGACAATGCAAAATAACACAAAATAAAAATATTAAGGTGCATTAAAAAATAAAAGTACAAACCAAATCATTATATGTTCTGAGTGACATGGCATATAATCAATGCTAAGCCTTCTCCTGTAATACTATACTTACACTGTTATTAGTAAAAGTAATACAGATTCAGAAATGGACAATGAAAATTATTATTAAAACTAAGATCCTTCAGGTTTTGAACCCTAGGTAGATGTCTTATCTGCTTCTATCAAGTGCGGATTCTGGATTAATGATCTATTGGACTGTTCACTGTTAATCATAACAAGCTGGTTCAATTTTCCAGCGAGCCATAAACTAGACATGAGACCCCCAAAAAAGCAAGTAAGAAGTGAAACAGAAGTCTAAGATATACCTCATAACAGACGATGGCAAATGTCCATCCAGATCAGAGTTTCATAGTTCAGAACAGTCTCTTTTGCAAAAGCAAAATCTAGAATGTGTATCACACACTTATTCTCATTTAGAACATCTACAAAGAACAAAGTAAATGAAATTTCTCTTGGGATCTTGAGAAAAAAAACGCTGAAAGGCTCAGCTTCCGCTTAGAAGTCTGTTACTTCATGTGCTACATTATATATAAACACTGAATGCTTTGGCAAATTCATTTTTCTACAATGAATTATGTATGAACTGCTCTAACCCCCCCTCTCCCTCTGTTAAGGGCAGTCAACACTACGCTCTTAGACTGACAAGCCATTCAGATCATCTGTGGGTTTAAGTCATACATTCAGCTGTATTAGTCATATCGCTGTTTACGATCACCTCCACAGGTTGTTTGGTTTTCAGTGAGCAAAATGCCTGACAGTAAACTTTTCAGCAACAATGACGAATATTGTACCTTCTGCTGTTAATCCTTTTCATGAAGCTTCTCTGATCTATTACAAATGTAAACCCTCATTAGAAGTTGGTTTTTTTTTTTCCTTCTTTCTGTGTATATTACCACAAGGGAAACTCTAAGTCATTTCTCTCTCACTGATCCTTTAAGAGCCTATGGCTACTGCTGATCTGTATTAATTGCTACTGAGAATTCAAAACCTGCATCTTCAAAACAGGCCAGAATAGCTCCCTTCATCATTATGTCAACTGCAGAAACATTTTGCCATAGAAACCCCGAGCACGAAGAGGCTGGAGTCTTCTGTGATTTCAGAGTAAGACATCATTTCTGGTGAATTACATTTACAAAACAATTTAGGGCTTTTTCCTTACAACAGTAATTTCAATAAGCACTTCACTCTTTCCAAGTCCTTTTAAGTATATCTGAACTCACCAGTTTGCCAATCTAGAATATAAAAAGTTTCCTCTGTATATTTAAGTCACTAGGCTTACAACTTCCCCTTCTTTGAAACGGCCTTTCCGGGAGAGTAAATATCATCTAAATTTGGCCCAAACCTGCACATTCAAAAATAGATATGCAACATGCATACTCAAGTATTGAGGACAAGTTCACTGGGATTAAACAGAATGAGCACAAACATTCGAGAGTAACAGAAATAAAAGGATGTCTAAACTCTCTTATATCTGAAAACTCACTACTTCAGGAAAGTACAGCCACACTGGAAAACAGTAAAAAAAAAAAAGTTTGTTGGAAAATGTTATTTCTTTCTGTGTGAATATATATAGAAAATGTGTACAAAGTTTTCATTCTAGACCAGATATACCTGAAATGCAATTTCAAATTATCGCTAGCTTTACAATCCACCTCAGAACATTTCAGTATATGTGCATTTACTGACAGACTAATCAGAAAAAAAAAAGTCTGCCTTAAAATTCTTTCTTCAGCAAGTCACTGCTCTATCAAATCCAGTGGTGCTGCCTTTCCTACTAGGTCAAAGCCTGCTATATTACCTCAAGAGCATTAACAATAGTCTTCACATACAAGTACCTTAACTGCTTAAATAATAACTTGAGGCATCATATGTACAAATACAAAAGATAGGCTTCCCTAACTGTTGGCATTTCCAGTGAGAGGAACCATTGCTTCCCCACAACAGGTGCCAAGAAACGAAAGAGACTAATAATACATCATTTAAATATAAAGTAAGGATCCAGAAGCTGTGGAGACGCCTTGCCAAACAGTTAAAGTTTGAAGGGAGGAGAAGAGGTTTGTAAAAAATTTCAAGTGCTACAGAAATAAAACCCAGTGATGTGACCACTAAGAGCCCATAGAAGTGTTCACTTAAAAACTTGAAGACAGTATTTTCGCAGATTCTGATAAAATGCTGATCAAATATTAGCTCTACAAGACTAGTATCTACATTCCCTAAAGAAACCAGCTTACTAGAAATAGTACTTGTTTGACTTCAGACACTGAATGAAATATCCTTAAAACAGTAACATAGCATTATTTTCATTTTTATATTAAATATTTACAGATCAAAAATGCTTAAAATAAAACCTTGAAGAACTGTATGCTGAGAAAAGTGGGGTTTTTTTCCCCCTAAATTGGAAGGCATTTTAATATCCCACAGCATGTGACCTCTTTTTTTAGGTTCTAGGGTTCAAATAAGAATATACTAAAGTACATGTTGCAGAGTCTGACTGAAACTGGATTGGCAAAGCAGCTTATCAAATGTAATAGCCCAAAACAGAAAATATTTTATTACATTGTTTTATGTTCAATACTGATTTTCAAGCCACAAAATATATTGTAGAGATCGAATCTACAGTAAGATGCACGTGAAAAAAAAGTTTCTCCTCTAAAGCTGCATAATCAGAAAGTTTGACCAACAATGTATACATTCAAAAATCCAGCAAAAATAATTTTCTGTTAAAGTTAAAAAAGAAAGAAGAGAAATTATGATACTCAACTATCAAAAGCTCAGTAGTAAGATCAATGGCAAAGTTTAGAAGCTGTATTTAGCTCAACATCAAATCTTGCTTAGCTTCTAAAGCCCAGAAGTATTTTCCAAAGAGTAACAAAACCCTGAAACCTTCCCTTTCTTATACAACACTAGTAAGCAAAGACATATGCCAGGTACAGGTGCGCAGTGCAAGCATCTGCAGCATTTATAACACTAAAGTGCACATAAATAATATATTTAAGACACAAGCCAGACAGAAATCAATGGCCTAGATGCAATTCTGGGAGTAGAATGCAACAGCCATGCTCCTTATTTGAGCTAGAGAGGGCGTCTTGTGTAAGACATGTAAAAGGTAACATCTCGATGTTACGGGCCTTTGACCGATGCTAAAATGCTGCCCCCCCAAAAAATCCAGCTTGTCAGTGGTACAGATATTCTGAGGAGGTAGCTTCGTACGTGGCATCTAGGTCTGCATCTCAGCATTTTATGGACAGATAACATAACAGCCAGTATTTTAGAAGGGGGAAACCTAAACCAGCAAAACCTAAACAATTTTAGTGTATTTTGCAGTCACTGTCAAGTTTGTAGGAAAAAAAAAAAAGTTTCATTCTAAAACCATTTATCATTATTTTAAAATAATGTCAAGGAGCTCTCTCAAACTCTTCAGTCATACATCATCTGTGTCCTACAGAGGATTCAGGTGGCAAAAAGCAAACAAAACAAAAAAACAAACCCACTTTTTGTGCTCTGAAAGACTCTGGAAATAACACTATATATCAACAAATGAAAACTTCAGAGATGTTACTGTAAAAAAAAATAATCAAAAAATCAAAAACCACAAAACAAAACAACAAAAAACCCCCCAACCCTTTATTCACTGGAAAAAAAAAAATCTCTTTAAAGCAGCATGTATATCACATTGCTTCGTCTAAAAGTGCATTTTGCTCTGGGATTTTTGTTTTTTTCTCTACCTCTTCACTCCCAGGATTCAAATCCCAATTAGTGTGGGATAGTTTCAGCTCAGCTATTTTGCTCTCTTTCAGAGGCAGGGCCTCTGCTCAGCCCTTCGCTCCAGTCTCACCCCTCGCCTTTCAGTACTGCTCACCACTCACTTAAGAGCATCAGCTCCCACCTCCTACCCAGCAGCCTCCAATTTCTTAACCAGGAAATACAAATTAGCCACGAGGGCTAAGTAGGCTCTAGCCCTTCATTTGCTCTCCTCCTTTATTCTCCTTGTGTGGCATTACCCACTCTCATTTGGATACAAGGCCAAATTGCAAGATGTTAACAGCTGCACTAGCTCATACATCCTATGCCATGGCCCCATCACTCGGGGTGTTTCCACTAACTGACCACACACTGGGAGTCCTGCTGCCCTGAGCTCACCCAGAGGTGCGTACCTTGAAAATACTTGTGACATGCTTCACCTTCGTCGCCTGTCCCAAATGCGCATACACCCATGGAGTAGTTACATAGTAGTGAAGTATATGCGTATATCAGGATGAAACGCTCCTTTTGCCCACTCCATACAGTTCCAGCTCTATTCTATACAGTTTTCTATCTAAAAAAAAGAACATGAGGGTCTGGAAGACAACGTGAATTTCCACACTTCTTTAGCTGCCATATTCTCTTGGTTCGCACCAGCAATGTGAAATTACTACGATGGTACATAGCTAGCATGCACTTTAGGCTTCACTCTAAAATGTCACCAATCCCTGCCCCAAAAATAAGCCTAATTAGAAAACCGATAAAAAATTCAATGTAGTGTTGTGCTACTAAATAGCTTTTAACCGTAATTTTTCAGAGAGAAAACAGAGGCAGACCACAGAGGTCAGTACGTCACTGAAAGACACATGGTATTTGGTTCTCTTGCAATCTCCCCTTCTTCCTTTCCCAAAAAACATATTCTTGAAAGATTGCAGCCCTTTTGTTATACATAACATGTAATTCTGAAGCCTGTATATGGCAAAACCAAGAATGCATTCAGGCTAACACGTACATTCAAATCTCTTGCAGAAATCTCAAAAGCTTTCCACTAGGAGAACCGCAGAGGTGTCCCAGCTCCTGGAGCGGCATGGGTAGCATTTCCCGCGGCATGCTTACCTGTCTCCTGTCTGCTTTTTCTGATGATTTCCCTCCTGCCCAGGTTAGCTTTTAGGGATGCTAAATCAGATCACTAGCTCAGCTGCTTTCTTACAGCTTTAGTATTGTTCATAAGGCTGTGAGATCAGAAATCAGGTCCGTGTTTTCTGTCTTTGCAATCTCCTTTTGGTAAGGCCGTAATACTGTATGTATTATGGAATAACAAGCCCCCTAATGCTGTGTTAAACTGAAAACCAAACAAGAACCCTTCACTGAAAATCCACAGCTTGATGTCTTCCGGAAATAACATCAGAATTCTGTTATTGTACAAGACTACAGAAAGAAGTTTTTCATGCTCGGGCAAAGGACAGGGGATTCAGGTCGTCTGTTCTCAGGTTTGAAAAGCTCTTCTATAGTTCCATCAATAAAACAGGAAGAGATTTTTCTCTTTCTACAGTGTGGTTGCATCACTTCATCCACTATTTGCAGCTTCTGGGTGCTGTAATTGTAAGATTCATACAGGTGCCTATTAAAGAAACCCCAGACATGGGTGTCGGGAAGGACAGGTGCAATGCAACACAAAGCTCATCCAGTCACTCGCTCTTGGGAAAGTTCACATGTAAGATAGTTCAGGGATATTCACACTGCACTAAGAACTCAGCAAATATTCTCAGCTATCTCCAAATCTTAAGAGCAAATGCTGCCCCTATATAAATTGTAAATACTGTCTACTTATTTACTTACTGACATCTTGATTTTAATTTAACAATCACCTTTATATCCAGTTACCAAATACATTTCTTGGTTTGTAAACTGTTTAATTTAGTTAATATTTCTCAGACTCCTTTCTGAGAAAATAAAGTTATTATGAACTAAAGTTCTAGAACAGACAACAATTCTTTGAGAGAATTTCGACACAGAATGTCCACAAACAATTCTCCTTGCCTCTCTGGTAACTCACTTGTGTTACACAAGGGAAGAGTTAGCATCAACTTGCCAGTTTTCTCTTTACCCAGCCACACCAAACCTTACAAACAGAAAACTCCATCTCTGTTGTCTCTGGCAGAAATAATCACTCGGTTCTTAGCAGTGTCCTCCCTTTGGCGTTTGGATTCTACTACAGCTCTTAAAAGCAGATCTCCTCCCCACACATTAGAAGGATTTTTACCAACAGACAACTGCATTGTGACAAAGACGGAGGGAAACATGTTAGATGGGCAGAAAAGAAAGACTTCATTGAATAACAGATATAAAAAAAAGCATCTCTCATACAATGAAGTAATTTTTCTTAATGTTTTAAATAAATGCTGCTTTTCATTCCTCCCTAACTGCATTTATAGTATAATTACATGATTGCTGGAGGCTTCATATAGCTGAATTATAGGGTGTCTCTTCCACATTAAGGTTTGTGAAAGAGTCTCTCAGCTTCCCTTCATATTTCTCTAACCACCGACAAGGATACTCTCAAGGCATTCTATAATTCAATTACAACTATCCTCTGAGAAACATATAATTTTATAGAAAGAAGATTTAAGCCATCATGTATCCATTTTTTTCCTGTTATGAAAGCATTTGTCTAAATTCTGGTATTAAATTTAAATAGGTCTGAAACAATCTTAACCCAATAGTTTTCAACTGTGTCAATTGACAGTTGTCAGACCGGCACAACCCCCAAGCTCACTTTAAAACTTGAGCGCTATATGGGCTAAGTACATGTTGAAGGCTATTGTATGGAAAACACCACACAGGGAAGGTATGATGGACTGTATGGATAAATATATGATATATGCACTCGCCTCAATTTCTATGATACTAAATTTTACATAAATACACACACTAAACAGATTCAATGCAATTCAACTGTAACATCACATTCTTAGCTGCTGTACTAAATGTGATATGCTAATTAGAATGCAAAAAACAAATGTCTGAGCTAATTAGTAAATGGCATTACAGTTTCAAAAATGCTTCCCCATCATACGGATTTTTCCAGGCACAGAAATACTGGTTCATAATAAATCAGAAAGTATTTTAGATGTTTTTTTCTAACGAATGATACAAATGCTAATTGTAGGCAAAAACTAAAAAAGTACTCAATGGACAATTCCCACTCAGCTAGTTTTCTCACACGTTTCACAGCAAAGGAAAGCCTAACTAGGGCAAGTAACTACCCCAAATAAACTACAGATGGCCTGAATTTGTATTCTAACAAAACAGCCAAAACCTTGCAAGTAGCAGGATGCCTACAATCACTGCATAGCTCAGAGGTATAACAAGCCCTCCAATTCAACATCTAGAGGGAAAATGGGTTTAGATGTGCAAATCTTAACCAAACCTAATTTCCATTATTTTCACTCAGTTAATTTCAGTTGAATGCTAGAACTAAGTTTCTCATGTCTTCTATTTTAAATCCATTGTAGGGACTTAAAAAACTCTAAATCATTTAAATATAGTTTATTTTACTGTTTGAAGATTTTAATCTCGTGTTATTTTTCTAAAAATCAATATTTATTATAAAACTTACATTTTATATTATCAATATCCTGTGTATCACAAAGTATTATTACAAGAATACGACATTTGAAACTTGATCTTCAGCTTGATCAAATAAAATAGGGTGGAGAAGTGAGTAAATTGTAAAGAAAAATAATGCAAGTATCTCATCAATGCACACAATTATGAGAGGAACAAAAGAAAGCAAGAAATCTGCTCACAGTTCTGGAACACTTTGACACCAATGAGATGAGTTTAATCTCCTGAGTAGAGACACTTGCATTTGCCCACCCTGGTGTAAGTAGGGCTCTCCAATGCCAGACACTACTTGTGGTAGGCAACCAAATTGTTTTTACAAGGCTACCAGCAACAGCTCTTCCAAATGCCCAAGTTCGGAGAGATACTAGCTTTGTTCTCAATATATACATCAGGAACTTTACTATCTCGAGGCATTTAGACATATCTATAAGAACAAACAATAGATCTGGAAGGAACAATGCTCGTTGTAGCTCAACTTGTGGAACATACCAATGAACCTAGCGCCAAATTCCAAAAACAGGTAAATAACATTCAGTCTTCTTGACAACATACTCTTGGTCAAGTCTTTTCTGATCTAATATGTTGCAGTTATTTTAACCATGAGGCCAGAAAGCAAGAATTTTCACTGTTAATACATACTGCTTTGTTTATACACAACAACAAATACCTTTGTGTATTTAAGTGATCGCTTGTGGTTTTTCAGATGCCACCTGAAATGGATTCTGAAAGCATCCCTGGGGCACAGAACTCCAGCTGTACCGTGCAAGGAAAACAGACCCCATGCATTTTCAAGTCATCTTTACTTGAGTTTATTTTAGTGTTTTTGAAATATACAGCCTCAAAGCAATCTCTGACTCATCTCTTTCTTCAGCAAATTCAAAACAAGCCATCAGAATAATTCAACTGCACCATGGCAGTTATTTTCTATTTCCTAGTATTTCAAGCATGACGGGATGGCAGCCAATGCCAAATGCTGATTTTTGTAAGGGTAACCACTAGCTACCTAGGGAAGGGAAGAAAGTTGCTGGTTGACATATCGTATTTCATCTATCATAATTTGTCAGCTAAACCCAAGAAGGGTTTCTAAAAAGACAATCTAGACAGCACTTCAAGAGTTTTATTTTTCAGATAACACTCACAGTTGACAAAAAATGGGTCTTTAGAACTCTTTTAGACTCCTGATGAAATTAAGCAGGAATTCTGAGCCATTTCTCAATTATTTTTACATGAGGATGTTTTCTGGATCAAGCAGTTCTAAAATGGTGTTACAAATGGCACTGCAGTAACACTAAATTGACACTTAAAAATACAGGTGAAGAATTTAATTACCTTCATTTTGCAAAATAGACTGCATTACCATAACTTTCACCACACAATCTGATTGTTCTGTAGCAACAATCTAAACATTAAACATACTTCAAAAAGAAGTTATTTGTGCAAATTCAACAATTGCAGCATCCAAATTAAATAAAAAATTGTGACCCAAATAAAAATAATTCCAACATAAACACATCTGAACTCTATGACACAAACTTATGCCAAACAAGAAAGTAAATATCTGCATATTCCAGTTTATTCCCAAACACCAGATACCTCATGAGCTTCACATAAGTTAACCAAGTATAAACCACTGCACAGGCTCTGTCTGCAATGCCTAGCTACAGAGGCACTAATGATTCTCAGAGATCAAAAAGCTTTATGGAGAAATAAGTCAGTATTACAGTTAGAATATTAAGTATGTTCCTACAGACCAAGACGGCTGTCCATATTTTACATTCTACTCAATTTGGATGATTGCCGTTGTCTAGAGAATTTTGGTGGTGTGCAGGAATATTCAATTCAATCACTTTCCACCGATTTTAAACCAATATGACATATCCCATCACATAATAATCTGAGCTGTAGTTTAAACTGTGCGTAGAAATAATGCTTACTTCTGTAATGAATGCAGTCTTACTCAGTTTAACTGGAAATAAGTTTTCATTTGAATTCTTTCATTTAAGAAAAGCTGTCCAATATTTACCCCTCTAGCTTGAGGCCTGAACAGCTTGTTCAGCTCTGCTCAGGAGTGCATATTGCAGGGAAGCTACAGTCATAAAAACTTTGCAGAGAGAGAGATTAGTCTCCATTTATTCAACAATCCATTGTCAAATTCTGGTGTAGCAGGAACAGGCAGAAGACCGCTAAGAATTACTTCTTTTCTTGGATTTTCAGGTGCCTTATAGCAACAGCGACTAGTTTAATTTTGTTAAGAGAGATATTGTTTTGATACTTTTGTACAAATCGATTTGTTGATGCCTTGAAACTTGACAAGACCAAGCAGTAAAAAGGGAAGCAGACTATCCAAGGTGGGCCTCTGGTTCCCACTTCCTCTGTGCTCAAGGACTGACCAGTTTATCACTGTAGCAAGTGCCTTTATCGGCCTCAGGTTTTCTGTGACTCATGTATTTGGTCCAGATCCCACCTCCCTGTACTTGTAACTGGGACTGCATACAGAAAAAACAAACACACACAAACCAAAACAAAACCACATTTTGTCCAGAATCAAAAGGCAGTATCATTAACAGGAACGATGACTCTAGAGATGTCTTTGCAACTGGTCAGAGCTTGGCAGCCAAAGAACATGTCAGGGCTAGTGACTAAGTGCAATGTGACCTCACACAATTTAAAAAAAAAAACCAAAACTAACCATCAACAAAACAACACACACACACCCCCCTGCCAACAACAACAAAAAAACCTCACACCAAAAAAACCAAACAGAAAAAGCTCGCTAGAGCTCATGGCCTACCAACCAGTAACAGAAAATGAGCAGTAGTACCCCAGATTTTTCTGGGAAAGGGAAGTATCTCTAGATTCATGGACTCTGTGTCCGTTTCCAGTTTGTGATGACAACGGACACAAATGGATTCTGCCATTATCCTGCCTCCAGCTGCGGTGCTTAGAGCATTTGACACATATGATGGAACTTAGTATTTCATTTCCTTTTGCCTACATGTCAGGGTCAGAGAAATGCTGGGCATTTTTCCTCTGTTTCAGTACTACAGCATATGTGCCTCACTGCTGCTAATCAGTAATTCTAATGGGTGACTACTCTAAGATACCTTACCGTGCCATCAGACTCATCTGTTTGAATACCAAAGCAGTGAGTTTCAATGACATAAATGTTCCTTAAAGATAAAAATGTATTTGAGAACGATGTAGAAGATGTCAAAATCATGCTTCAGATTTGCTACCAAATGCCCACCTGTGGTTCCACATTTCCTCTGTACCCAGCCCCATGACATGGAGAAACATTAGTTTGGATGTTGTTGGCAAGCTGCCTGGAACTCCACTGTTAAGTGTAAGGACTCGATCGCTTGATGTTGCCAGAAAGAACCCTAGGCTACAACAGGGAGCCAACTTGGATGGAGGGAAGAGATTAGTACAATGAGAAAAAAAAAAGTAATGGGATAAATAACAACGCTGCAGGCCTTTAAAGACAAAGCTTGCTGGAAAGAAAATATCACATCAGATTTGTTTCTAATAAGAAAGTGAGATTACACTGTGAAGCCCCGAAGAGGAAAACTGCTAAATCTTTGTGACACTGATCCTTGGAACACAGTGGAATAATACATTTTAATACGGTGCTGAATTTTAACAAACTGCAAAGGCCTTATTAAATGTTAAGTGAAAAAGCAAAAAATTATCAAGATTTTCCAGTCTCTGAATTCCTCATAACTGCGATTATAAAAAGGAAATAAAATACACCGATAACAACATAGTGGACAAATGTATCAGAAAGTATCCTGACAACTAATGAATAACCAACAAAAAAGCATAAGCATGCTTAGATTACTGTTGTGACAATTCATACCTAGGGGTAAGCTAAACAAAACAGAAATCCTCTACTTTTGATATATAAAAATGTCTTTAAAAGATCAAAATGATAGCTTTGGTTTTGTAGAAGTTAAAACCTTTTTCAAGGGAAAATCTCTTACGTGTTATAGTACTTCTATGAATGTCATAACTTGGCTATCTTTGCAGCAGGACAAAAAAAACCTGATAAGGAATATACAATATTCCTTTTAAAATTCCTCATTTATAAGTTTTCCCACAGCTTCCAAGAACAGTCAAAAATTAAGGAAAAGTTACTACTTTTCTATAACTGGCATATTGTTAACACAGTATTCTAAACTCTAAGGATGTTACTGGCTGCTGTGCTGAATCCTGTTTATAAACCTTCAGCTTCCCAGTGACCTAAAAGAACAGAATCGCTCATTCTGACTAAGTGTGTAATATCCGCAAGAATGAGTAAATATTTAACTGAGTTAAAGCAGATTATTGACACAACAGATTTTACAGGGGCTTGACACAGTAGGCCTTAAAGGGCAATTATCTTGCCAGGAAGCAGGTAGAGGGAGAGAGATTGATGTTAGACGGGGATGCAGTAGAAGCCGGGTCACACAAGGTAAGGGGAAAAGCTGTGCCAGCTGCTGTGGATGTCCCAGGCATGTTGGCGGAGAAGACACCCTTCTCTGCTCCTTCAGCCTGCTTGGTCATCGGACAACAGTACAGCCTGAAGGAGAAGGACAGCCAAAATAAGCACTCCGCATGCTGGGACCATATGATTCCTATTGGATATGATCAGTCTTATTTTGCTACTAGTTCATAAAGTTCCTATACAAGATCAACCAGGTAAGAAATAAAGCAGCATTGCCCCATGTGCTACCAGAGAACTGTATTTCTCTGCAGGTGCAGTCTATCACATGTGGATGAAACACACTAATTGTATGCGCTCATCAAGTGCATTCCCACTAGAGGCCTAAGGACTAGCCTGTATTCTCCAGATGTAAACTCATTTTTAACATTTACTGAAAAGGTTATTTTGGGATTCAAATGAGAGAATCCACAGAGAACTAATTCATCCACCATCCAAACAAGGCCACATCCTACCACTGTTCCAGGTGCCGAGCAGATTTCTATTCTACAAATAGAATAGAATATTTTCCCATAAAACAAATTACTAGCCCATCTAATCAGGTTGAAAGATCTGGCATATACTATTTATTAATCAATTGAATCAAAACCACCTACCAAATAAAAATTAACCAGTCATGATATCTGAACTGAGCTTTTACTCAACAGTAACTAGAAATCTCAGTACCGTTGTATATGGTTCACAATAGCTACATACTTTTTTATTATGGTGCCAGTATAAAAATGAGAACGAATTTCCAATTTACCTTGTGATAAGAAGTAGGTGGTCTTTGAACAAGATCGCAAAGTAAACTTCATATAAAATGAACAACAAGGAAGCATGTCTGAAAATGGTAGAACAATTGCCCTCATTAAACGCACACAGTATTCTCTCAAAGGTTCATTTTTGACAATTAGCTGATGATAAAAGAACCTTCCAAATCTTTCAAGCAGTAAATACAAGGATAAAAAACTCAAAATAAATTCCGTAAATTTCCCTGTTGTCGCCCTGCAACAATCCTCATATGGCTGAAAATTGCAGCAAGCCCTACTGTGCCCGGTCTGTGGCAATGCTGGCATGCTCTGCTCTAATAGAACAAAACTCTCCGAACCAGACAAGCCTCCTGATCACTTTTCTCTTTTTCAAAATCCCAGAGGTTGATCGTATCAGCCTGTGATAGATAAGTGAATCTAGGTGGGAGGAAATCGTGACCTGTTTTCATACAACAATTAGACCGAATAAACACAACACTGTCCAGATAAGAATCCAGAGGCAAAAACTAAGATGAAAACATAGAAATCAGTCACGCAAGGACTTTGATCAAGCTGTTAAGACCTTGCTTTTAGCATTCAAGAAAATATTTGTGAAAGTCCAAGGCAAAGCTGCATTTACAATGAATTAAAAATGTTTGTGTAAGAAAGGAACAAAGTATTTTCTTCTGCCCCTGCTCCAATTCGTCCAGCTATCTCCAGCAATTAGTTATGTATTACTAATAAAATAGATGCTGTTTATTGTATGTCTATCATCAGTTATAAAAGCCCACAAAGTTAACATCCCACAACTTCAGTCTGTAGTCAAAGACAATTTCCTTAGCAAATTTTCATAACCTTATCATCATAAGTGTCATGATTATCATGTCCACTAATTCTCTTGGAAAAGATCCTGGAAAGTATCGCTATAACTCCAAACACATTTACAAAAACGAATTACAGACTGGGATGGAGAGGTGAGTTGTTTGTTTTTTACATTAAGCAACAAAAACTTTGTAGTCTGCCCAGAACCACCAAGCTATAAAGATGAGGGAAGATAACTTCTGCATGCTTCCCTGCTTGCCACCTTGTGCCATCTTCTTCCCAGCAGCAGTTAGATAAGCAACAATTTCAAGAGAAACTCAGAAGTTCTAAAAGGGAACAGGAATGTTTTGGGGTTTAGACGCATCTATCATACTCAGAGCGTTTACACACCTTCAATATCAAACCTGACTGGTGATGTAAGCAAGAAGGAAGATTCATCAGGAACTGATGACGATTTTCGGCCACTAACGTCCACCACTTTCCTCCCAGAAGCTTGGTCTGGAGTCCCAGTCCTAAGCCTAAAATGCTGAGGGAGGGAGGATACATAGGCAGAGGGAGGAGAAAGATTTCATCTCACTCATAATGAAGCCAACTGGTGTCTTGAGTGCTGACGACAGGGTAAGTAATTTCCTACATACTTAAGCATACAACTATCATACATTAACATTACAAGGAACTTCTGGGTGCCATGAATTTCAGATAGTCCATCCCTACTAAGCACTGAATTTATCTGTAAGCACATAAGGGAAAATTCCAGGACCCATGCTCTTCTAAGTTATAGAAAAAACACCCAAAAGGTGGGAGAAAAACTGCAGGCCTACTGCACAAACAGTAAGCAAGGCACAGACGAATTAGACTATCCAAAGTACCAGATAAAATAAAATACAGCATCATTATTTAGGAAGGTAATTTTCCCAGAAATACCATAATGACAAGAAATTTGAGTACCTTATCTCATGTTAATTTCCACTGTAATCTACTGTAATAAAAAAAAAAAAAAATATAACTCAAGCTTAAATGTAAAGGAGGCAAGGGAAGAACTTGGTAGAATTTTGGTTGCAAAATTACTCATCTTGGCTTTTAAATTACTCTGGAAATACTCAGCTGTTTAAATAAGCAAACTACTGATATATTATCCCTTAATAGCAGAAACAGAATCGGTAAGCCAGGCTGAAACCTGGCTGGGTGGATTGATTTTTTTTATTAATATGTTCCACTTAGTAACATATGAACACTGTTGGCCTTGTAAACTTTATTTCAGCCCTCTTCTGACACTTCAGACACATCTGACTAAGATTCATGCACCTATCAAACGATTCCTTTAAATTATAACCATAGCCTTCACCAACAGGGTTGTCTTTGAGCCTTTTTCTTTCCTTTGTTCGCATTCACTTCCTCTTCTTTTTAAGTTTTTGAATAAATTTTGACATTCTTAGACTGCATAGCATTGTTTTATTAGTCAGAAGTTGAATAATTCCTAATTCTTGTGTTCTTCTTAGTCCTCTGCCTCAGTGAGGGGAAGTGAGCAAGGCTGAGGCACAACCTTACCAACAAATGCTGCTTCCCATTTTCATTCTCACACCAATCCTACTACACATACATTCTTAAGGCATGAAAAATACCTGTGATCCTTTTCCCCAAAAAACGAAGAAAAGCTACGTTACATTTTCCAATTCAGTGTTTTGATTAAGGTATACACAGTGTTAGCTACTTTACAGAAGCATAACTAATTCAGTGCACTCAGTAAGCATAAAATTTTCTAGCTGTTAAGGCCAACTAGAGATAGACAACAGGGCCTTTCAACCCTAGCCCAACAGCTCAAATTTAACTCAAGTATCTGGTATGAGCTAAAGGATAAAAAAAAGCAATGATACCGGGATTTAGATGACCCTTCTTTCATTCACAGCACTGTTGTTTAATCAGCATATGACAAGGATCAAGACACTCTGAATGGTTTTATCCAAAAGCCTTAACTATCAGCGAACAAATGGTCAGACGCTTGCATTAAAAGGTACCTCTAATTCAAAGTGTAGGCGTCAGCGGGTCATAGAAGGGTGTTAGCACTGCTAATCTGATTCTTCTTCTAGATCAAGTGAATCTTTAAAGCGGGGTAAGGTTAACTCCCAGTGCAGAGGCCCGTACACAGCACTAAGTGACACGTGAATGGAGCAAACAGGACCGGACTCCCATGCAAGTGCTACTATAGTTAAGGGACAGCCCTGTGACAGGGTGTGCTGGTCGGCCAAAGCCACGGTCTGTCTACGGCAGCAATCTCCTTACAGCAATTCAAGTGGAGCACTGGTACGAAGCAGCAGCTGTCAAGCTCCTTACATCTGCACTGTGATTAGGACAGAGGATTTAGATATTTGGATTTAGGTATTTTAGATATTTATGGATTTAGACATTTGCAAGAAATGCTCCAACTCATACGGCTACTGCGGAAATATTTAGAATTTATTGTTTTTTTAAAGAAAATTACTAACTGCATTTAGGTTTTATGGAATAAGAAAGAATCCTACAGATAAACAATCATGTAAGCACAGAATGTTAGTTTATAATCTAATGAAAACACCTACCTTGGACATTAAGCTAGCTGGTCACTAATTAAAAAAACCCAACAGCTACCTAGAGAAAAGATGTCAAAAACTGACCAAACTATTCCCAGAACAATTTTTTCTATATATAAATCAAGCATTAACAAAAACAAAATGACAACAACAAAAGAGTTAAAAAAAAAAATATCAATGAAAACTAAATAATACAAAAGTAAGAAATTTTTGTTTGGAAGGGGCCTCTGGAGTTCCAACATCCTGCTCAAAGCAGGCCTAACCTCAACATTAGGCAACGTTCCCCACAGCCTCGTTCAGCCAAATTTTGACACTCTTGTAGGATCCCACAACTTTGCCAGCTAACACGCTCCCAGGTCCCTACCAACTCTCATCAAGAAAAATTCATTGCCCTGCTTTCCTAACCAGCATCTCCCCATACTCCCTCCTGACCGTTGACTCCTGTCTCGTCCCTGCGCGCCCCGGAGAGCAGCCTGGCTCCGGCAAGCTACCACGCACGGACACGGGGGAGGCCTGAGACCAGCCGCTGCCGGCGAAGGCTGAACTCGGCCCTTCCGTCTGTCTTTCCTCAACAAGGTCACCTCTCTCCCCCGCCTCCGTTCAGCAGCATGCCTACTGAAGTGCTCGGAGTGAGAAAGACCGTTTCAAAACCATTTGGTATTGACTTCACACTGCTCCCACTACTAAGCTACCACCCAACGCTTATGAAAATTCCAGCCTACCAGCCTGCTAGCTGAAAATACTATTAATAATTAAACACATCAAAAAATATTCTGTTTTTTCTACTTCCTATATTGCAGGCCCCATCTGTTGTCTATTAACCCTTAGTTTGTAAGGAAAAAGGCTGAAGCTCTTCCTGTTCTGTGTTTTCTGGCAGGCTAACTGTTTATAGTCCATCTGAATGGTTTTCCTTCATTTGTTAAGGGGAATGAGAAAAGGTCTGCAAAGTATTTTTATTTGTTCGTAACACACTATGTTGTCAAAATGTCTTTTCTGAGAAAAAGGTCAAAATCATGTGTATATCACAATTCTTGCACCTAACAGATTTTGCCTAATAATAATTACACACAATTGTGTATTTGTAGGTATACATACAAGCACAAATACAACTCAATTCACATGTATTTTGTGGATATCTGTTCTCTCCTCCCAGATGATACTTTCAGACTATTAAACTTCTACAAAAACAGAAAATAAATTAGTAATGTAAATCAAACTATGTAAAATGGAAACTTATTCTTTAAAAGGGCTGACTAACCTTGCAGTCAAATCTTGTTAAAATATCTCAGCTTGTCTCCTCCAGAAGCAGAAGAAACAGTACTGCAATTAGATGATTATTTTCAGTAGTCAGTAACACTGCACTGATATTAGACACTTCTGATGACAGGGCAGCCTCGCTGGGGACCAGCTCTGTGATGGGTCCTGGTGGATCCAAAGTGAATCCTACAGGCCCATCCAGTCTGAATTATTTTCTGACTTCACCAGTGAAGCCTAGAGCACATACTGAAAGCAGCTTTTCCCTAGTGACTACGAGTTCTTGTAACATTTTAGTTACATTTCAACACGCATTAAAAAAGTATACTGGTCAAAATGTGATTATTTTTAATAAAATTAACACCTACCATTTTTAAGGTTAAGAAAATACTGAAATAATGCTTGTAAACAGCAAAACAATATACAAGTTATGTGTCAAAACCGTATTTAGTGATATAATAGTAACTGGGACAATCATTAGGAAGTGCTGAAAAACTTAGTGCAGCGTGTCTACGACCAACCAGTGTATGGTAAAAGTGTACACTGCGTACTAAGAGCTGTTACATATGCACTGTATGACAAAGAATATTTTTTTTTTTAATTTGCAGTAAGATAAATATACACCCAGTCGTAAGACCCAACTATCACCCAGAGTTACAAAAGTAGAGCTCGTTACTTGTCGTCACAAGGAAAGGCGTGAAGTGCTGTCATATCACAGGCAGCTCCCTGCTCTGCTGCTCACCTACCCCCCTGAGGAGACCAGGCATTCACAGAAGGGAACTCTCCCAGGCAGAGAGCCATCGCACCCCGCTTTTTTCTTTAAATTGCAGGATTTCCAACTGCAGGACTTGGTGACAATGATGTCTTATCATCTCTGAATTTTTAAAAGGCTAGTGAATTCCAGCATAATGGAATATTAATATAATAAACGATCATTAAATTCTGATTCTAGCAGATTTGGAAATATACTAACACACTGCAAGAAATTATCATCAACCTCAATGAGAAAAATCACTATTGACTTGAAAAAAATATTTAAAAAAAAAAAAGTTATCACTAGAGCAGAGTATCACTAAAACAGAACATTTTGCATAATAAATAACTGATAGGGAATAACAACACTAAATTCAAAACCTTCTACCTCATCTCCTCAAAGCACCTTCCTGTATTTTTTCCAAATTAAAAAAATAGACATTTGAAGACAAAAATTTTCAAGATGCTAATTATCATCATTTTTTTTGTTGTTGTAAATGCAACACCTTTTATGTGTTTTATATTTCATATAATTTGGACGGGTGGATCCAGCCCAGTACAGAGGGACGTGAGGATAGCAGAGGGCCAGGAAGACTTTACAGGCACAAAGACAGCACATGAAACACAAATTTAGCCAGCGCTAACAGGCATGTCTTGTTCACAACACTGCTGACTTTCACAAGGTCAACCAACTTCAAAAACCCAAAGAGACTGACCAGCCTCAGTAAGAGCCAATTAATAATTGCATGTATGCAATTCACAAATAGAATAAATAATACGTGCACTAGAGAAAATGCAGGGTTTATGGGAAGCACTGTGCAGGCTTTTCACACGCCAAATGTAAACAACTGCCTTACCAGCCAGCAAAGAGCTTTTCCCCCCCCCTTGCATGTAGATGAGCATCTTGTTAACAGTGTAGTGAAGCTCTAAGACTTTCAGGAGTTCTAGAGGAGGAAGAGGCTTAATAATCCCCTCTAATTAAATTAATTATTAAAACCTGAAGAAGGGGAGAGGGCAAAATTTCAATCTCTGGAAAAATCTAAGCAAGGTTTAGGCATAAGAAAAACACCTGTATCCAGATCAACATCCTCTTCCAGGACAGCAAATCAAATAAAAACCGAGCTCTGGCTATTAGGTTATGGGGCTATTAATTCATAGCTGGGCAATGTCAAGAGAAAGAATCCTCTTCTTGGAGGAGGCACAGTTCTCTGTATTTCTGTGCACCCTTCCACAATGACCATGACTCTTGCTTACATTTGGACTTGGAAAATACTATCTTCACTTTGTATTTCTGTTGACATTTTTTGTGGTTTTAGCAGGTTTCAACGTAATTGATCCAAAAATGGTAATCCACTGCTACAAATGCAGCAGTCCTTAAAAGCAGTATACTTAATAACTGACATTGATTAGAAGTTCTAAATGATCCTGCTGGGATTTAGACATGTAACACAATGCTTCTCTATGAAGTCACAGTGGCTGATGAAGGAGTCAGAACAAGATGATGTGTGTAAAGGGGATGTTTCTTTGACTTTCAGCAGGACTTCCCTTTCACATCTTATACCCCTTCTCTCCCAAACTGAAATATATTTAACCAATTTCTTTGCTCCATTTCTCACCATCAATCTGGCAAGTTGAGTAGTAAACCCCACAGTACCATATGGTAGAAGACAGCTGAGATACAAACGTGTTGTGTAATGTGAATCCTAATGAGTGATAGAAATAAAACTCAAAGAGCTAAATATCTGGCTTAAGCATCAAAAAGCATCAAAATTTCACAGTTAAGGATAAAAGCCTATTGCGTAGCCAATCCTAGATATTTCCAAACTGTAGTACTCTACCTCACACATGTGTGGTACCACTTTTATTCCCTGCAGCAGCCTGACCAAAAATACGCATTCTCCAAACCCCTCAATGAAGAGCTTGGCAATGCTATCAGCTGTGCCTAATTGCTCAATGCTGCTGGAAGAGAAAAGGAATGTAAACACATGCATTTATCTTTCTCCATTTGAGTACAGAGATTAATGGAAGGGAGAAGAACTAGAAGTTATTTTCAGACTCTCTTCAGTACAGTTTATCACCTATGTAAAAATTCAGCTTGAAAAAGCAGATAACAAGAAACAGAGAAACACTTAGCATTTGAGGAAGTATAGGTTTTAAGACCCGTCTCAAACAGTTGCAGTTTTGTTCAACATTGAATATGCTACTCATAATCCCGGACAGAGTTTCAGTACTAGAAGCAGAGCAAGTAGATTCCTGCTCCCTCCCTACCCCCTCTGCCTCCCTGCCCCCTTTTAAAAAATATTCCCATAGCTCAATCTTTCTCACTAACATTGTAAGACAATCAGATGTGGTAATGCCTGCAAAACTCTGCCTTTTTCTTTTTTTTTTTTCTTTTACCTCCTCCTTCTTTTACAATACACTTTAAAATTGGAGAAAATTAAGTCTCTACCAAGAGTGGCAGTTATCAAAACCCATCTGCATGGGCCTAGAGTTATAGAAGAATCACAAACTGACACATTTTCAGGCACAACAAAAGGTACTGAATATTCTAAAGAAAATAATTTCTCTTACAATGTACAAGACAGAGAAACAAGTATCGAGGGAGGAACCTAAGCCTCCTAAACAGTCCTAATGCTAGGCTGGTGCATTACATGCATTACTCAAAGAAATCAATCTTGGTCATTGTGCGCATCTCCATTTAGTTGGCAACGGCAACAAAGGCTTTCAAAGTCAGTTTCCTGGCATTCCCTATTCCTGTACAAATAGGCCTTACAGTGCACAAACTGGACTGCTTTTACATAAAGCTAAGCCAGAAGATCCACTCCAACCACTAACGGGCACTCAGTCCACAGCACTGAACCAAACTCAGCTGCAGCCCTGCACGGCCAAAAGGCACACACTGCGTGTTCTACGTCTCTCTACTGACCTGCTGCTCCTACACCCACCCGCCATGCGATTGTAGGCACGGCCATCGCGTGCTCCACACCAACAGCACCCTCTTCTCTGTAAACTGAGTGTTTGGAACTGACTTCTTAAGACACACTACTATTTAAGACTGGAATAAATGAGACTTTACTCTCTAGATTTTAGACTGATATTTTACACAAGTTTTCACATCTAATAATACTCTTCATCTGAAATGTGTGCACTTACGGTTTCTTTTTAGAACAAAGTCATAAAGTTTATGTTCAGTGAATCCATGTGCCCTATATATTTGTCCTCTTGACATACATGTTACCTATTTCCACATTCTGTTAATTTTGTTTTGCTATTGTATATGCAAAATGAAGACTAAGAATCCTTATCTGCTTTGCTTCCAATATTTGGTTCCACACCTGCAAGCATTTGAATTACAGGAAGACTCTATAGTGTGACTTTTCCCTTTTTAAGTTTTCCAACTTTACTGCAGGTCTGCTGGTCTATTTAGGCTTGTGTCACCCAGAAGAAAGCAAGCAGCCAACAGCAGTGAGCTCACAGATGCAGAACAGATTACTGACCTAAGCTCTTTGGTAGGCAGAATGCTTCATTTTCAGCCCGTCAAGTACCAAAGTTTCCTACAGAGTTTACTCTACAAAATTATTAAAGGAAACTCTTCTATTACCTCATAATGGAAGTTGAACATTCGATTCAAATTTCGATTACCATTTATTCTAGTAAGAGCCATTATTTGAAAGGATTTACTATAGAACATAACAAAGAATGTAAAAGGCACGTTTGCCAAGACACCAAATGCAGACCTTGAGAGTGATGGTGTTAGAGCAGTGCCTTGGACGGCAACCCCAACTTCATGTTCTGATACTTAGAAGTTGGCCGCTAATCATTGTTACCCCAACAAAATTATCCATGTTTTTAAATCAAGTGAATTTATGTGTAATATCTGAACAATTAGAGCTTAATTCAAAATCACTAAATAAATATTGCTGAGGAGACCAATGTTTTGCTTCAGTTTTGCTGCCTGGTAAAAAGTAGAAACAAGTTCTGATGCTCCTGTGCCACTCAGTTTTATGTCAGGAGTCCGACTTGTCCCTAACCTCCAAAGAATGTATCAAGCATAAATGCTGAGTGAAGGGGCAAAAAGGAGAAGGTAAAGCAGAAGGAGCAGCTTCTCCACATGTCCGCTTGAAACACCCCTTATACATAGCTTAACAGTGCTCCAAACAGCATTAGCATTTCCTTAGAGCCATCACTTACTTCAAGATTTGCAGACTCCTATCCTAGCAGGCACTGCACAAATATAAAATAGAAGTTGACCCAACTCAAACAGTTTACAAATCAAGAATGAGACAGAAGAGAACAGATGAATACAGCAAACAGATGGGAAAAGAAAAAGGGAACAAATAATGAGATAATACTGGTTAGAAGGCAGTCTTGGAGCACAATCTAAAATGACTGGTGTTAAACATTCCAAAGATATCATGAATGCAGAGTTCCACACAGGTGTTTGAGGATGATGAACTAACTTGGCAGATGTTTATGGATAACCTTTTTGTTGAATAAAGGGTCAGGTGATTTTCTAAACACTTTACTAGATAGATGAAGCTTGGCACAGGCTGATTTGGGCATGAATTGTCTACTCTTCTAGGCTACAAAAAGAGGAACTAGACCACAAAGATCCAAGAAGAGAAAAGTTAACCAGTTTATATTTGATGAGGCAGAGAACATGAGCTGGAAGAGACGTTGAAATGACAAGCCACAAATCTGTTTTTTTATAGAAGAGTTTTCAGTCATTATAAAGGGAATGTGTTTAAGGAAGACTAGAGACAATGGCCACAGTAGTCAAGAACAACAGAAGAAGATTAAGAGATTTAACTCTTCTGTCAGAGGAGTGATTTTATCTGAGAACATAACTACAAAAAGCACACTCACTTTGCCAGTTTGGGACAACCAGAAGTCACAGAAATGGGCCCACTGCAGTGCTGAGCCTGAGCTATCAAACCCTGCCCGATTCCTTCAGGCAGAATGCAACAGCAGAGAGAAAACAAACAAAAAACCAAACTGCTAAACTTTTACTGTCAAGGTTGCCCAGAGAAAAGTTGTACAAAGAAAAGTGGGCAAGACAATGATAGAAATAATTTAGTGAAGACAGTGAAAACTCAGCTGTAAAGGCACAAGGAAGGAAGATAACAAAGAAAGGATTAGAGACAAGCAGATGATCCAGGAGAGGGCTGAGTCACGAAAGACCGAGGAGGAAAGGATTTCAGGAACGGAACATGGTACGAAATGTTAAAAGCATGCAATGGCTTTCAGAGGATAAATGGCTTTTGTTCTGACCTTTTCTTCAGTATTATTTCCTAAGCAAAATAGAAGTCGTTTAGCAACCCTTCCCCACTACTGCCGTAAGGCTCCTTGCAAACTACCAGAATGCTCGGTCACCAAGCATTAACAAACCCATAAGTCATGAAAAGTCACTGAAGTCTTCACAATGAGGTTTCCGCCAATAATCCCCTACTTCTAAGAAAATTATTAAGACTTCAGAAAAACAAGCTCAAGAATATTTTTATTGCTATTTACTATAAGCCACAAATATCTTTCTACTCATATGAGCACTAACATGAAAAATCAGCAACCAATGGGATATAAAGGCTCCCATCCCATTCAGCTTCCAGTGACCCCAAAGACTACAAGACATGGACTCCACTGGCCCTCTGCAATGGAAGAATTCAGCAGGAATTTCACACAGCAATGACAACAACATATTTTAACCTTTATAGGTGATTTATACCCAAGGAGGTATAAAATAAGTTGAAAGCCAATAATATTACTACATAAAATCTAAGGAGCAGTATCTGCCTGATTTTAAGAGATTTGTTGCCTTTTTTTTTTTTTTCTGTGTGTGTGTGTGTGTCCATGTCCTGAACACTGGAAGAAAGATTTTCGATTAAGGCAGTGGAAAGCAAGTCACAAACTTTAAGATGACTTCGTTGTTCTCTGAGAAAATTCAGCTCAAGCTACATGCAAGTACATGAAGTTAAGTTTCTTTTCACTTTTTTTCTGAAAAGAAAAAAGTATAACAATTATTTAAAAACTAGGTATATTTTTCATCCAGTTACTCTTCTAGGGTAGGAGTGCAGTGAAAATAAAGAATGCCTAATGCAATACTGACTTAAAAATCTAATTGTCCAACTGATTTGTCAGAAGTGACTTGACTTTTAAAGGCAAGAAGATGCTGAACCTTATCCAAGTTTGTTAATTAATATCCTCCCTAGATAAATTCCTTCTTACTGTTGTACTTGATTACTAAATCTGCTTCAAGGCAACAGATGGCTTAAGTTGTTCCAAAATTAAAAAGTCCAGAACTCTCCATACTACAACAATTTAAATTTAGTCAGATGCTTAAGTATTAATATAATTTTTTTTAAATGAGTAATGAAACAACCATGGATAGATGGAAAAATTCACTCTTGCAATTTTCTGGACACTTACAAGTTCAGAAAATTATTATACATTCCTCTTGTTTAGTAAATTTTTGATCATCACTAGGAAACATGAACAAAAGCACCAAATCCTTGACACCAGATCTGAAACCATTATGACAAGAATGGGTCAATCACACCCTTCTGTCAAAATTCTTAGCTGAACATTCACCATCATAAGAAAATAAAAACACACTACACACTCTCAAGTTTTCTGTCTGGTATCTTCAACCGTTCCTTCCATTCTTAACTCCTTCCAAACGGAAGGGGACAGCCTTTCTGAACTGACCTAGATTAATTGTGTAGTTTAAATTAAGACCACAGTAACCATTTTCTTTTGGTGACTATACACTGGAAGACTGTAAACACAAACACCACTTATTTTCTCCTATTTCTATGGCATCATGACCTAAGGGCCACAAAAGTCAGCAGAAACCTTTTAATTGATTTGAAAATCCATCCTCTGACCCTGACGTTGCAAAGATCCTCACAGACAGATCCTTGCTTCAACGAATGCGCATTTCTTTGTGGAATCCAGGCTACTAAAATACAGCAGCTGGTTCGCTGTAGCAATTTTGGATCTTACTGCATTCCAAGTTGTTGAAAATGCTGTGGAGTTTCTTTATCAAATTTCACTAACCCCGTAAAAGGAAAAAATCTAACTTTTGGCATCATATGAAAATGGGTATCAGAATCCAAGTGCAAAACAAATAGGTTGATTGTCAGAACTCCTGGCACAAAATGAACATCAAGGCTGCTCACCTTAGCACTTTTGAATAGATCATGTCTATTCATTTATTAATGCTTTTATAATAATGTTTTCAAACTATATTCTTAAAATACCTATTTTAAGTTTCACCACAACTATGTTCATTTTCCTCCTCTAGAGTTTGTTGTATATCATGTTTAGTATCTCACACTTGGAAAAGTTTCCAAAACTTTGACCTTGAGAACTTTAAGATAATTTCATTTTTCAGTACACTGTTGCTTCTGAGTGCGTTCTGCTTTCTCCAAAATTAAGTCACAGAGAAGATTTCATCAGCATTTCTATTATGCTAACTTTAAAAAACAAACAAACAAACAAAAAACCTTAAAATTTCAATCCACTCACAAGTGGTTGTTCTATTAGAATTTAAAAGAAAGAATGTCAGACCTCTGGGAGCTGAAATTCAATTATACATATGTGTTCACTGGTGCTCGGAGAGAAGCTGATCCATATGTGGAAACAACCCCACAGAATTCTGCATTGGTTTACGTAAGAAAAACAGCTCTTGTCTGCTAAAGTTGTCATTATAAGAATATAAACTTCTAATCTGAATTGTATTTAGAAATAGGTTAAGAGAACACAATTCCCCCCCTCAAATTTTCCTAGCATGCATCTTATTATTCTGAAAAGCATGGTATAAAACATATCTTAAAATAACAGTATTAATATCCTTTAGCACTGCTACCAAGAAGAGTGACAGTTTTCTGTCAGTTTTACAAAACACACACAAAAAAAAAATAATTGGGAAACCTCGATTAAACCAAAGAGTTACTCAGAATTATCTGATTGACTATTAAAAAAAATTTTTTAAAAAATTGCATAAAATATTACCAAGCCCTTTATATGCAGTTACTGCTTTCCCAGAAGCTCTTAGAACATACAGCTGTAGACACATCCTAGATACAAAGGCTATCCCATCAGACATGCATAAATGCAAGACATACATACTATATAGTCTCACAGGTGCCTTGGATTTCATTGCACTGCTAGAAGTATGGACAGCAATGAGCTACTAGATTTTCAAGAAAAGCCCAAGTACTGCAATAAGCGATCACAGTGGAATAATATATTCCTGCCTGTCTTAAACGGAACTGTCTACTGAAAGCAAGTCTAATATTAAACGTACTCTGGTGCACTGCAGAAGAGTTGAGAAGTTACACTTCTTGTAGGAAAAGATCATCCCAAGAGCAGGAAGGAAAAGTGCCCGGTCCTGCAGTTCTTATTTACATGAGCAGCTCCCCTGAAATCTGTGAAATCATGGGAGACAAAAATACAGGCTCCATCTCACAGTTATGATCAGAGACTAATGTGTCAATTCATGTGCATAAAGTTACTTACACAAATGCATCTAAGTTTTGACCTCATTTGGAGGAATATCAGAACCCTTTGGTACACAATGTTTACTATTCAGAACTGTATTTTGATTCAGAAGCCAGTAAACTACTTTAAGCCAACAAAATTACCTAATTATTTGATAACAATTCAGCTCTATGTTAGACTATTAGAACCTCTAGATAGGTTGCTATAAAATAGATGCTCAGAAGTACAGACATGTTTTATTTAAATATAAATTTTTAAGTATCTACATATAACAAAGTTTGTAATTCAGAGGAAAACTAGATATAGTCACTGACATTATTTCTCACTTCAATTCACTTTCCTCTGTTCACATATTTAAAACCTACTAAAACTTAAGTTTTTTATTTTATGCCTGTATGCTTAGTTTTCAGAGATAATTACTGCATACAAAACTAGTTTAAGTATAATAACAATAGAATATCACAGTTATCTTGCCATTTATTTGGAAATATATTATTCCAGGAAGACTCCTCCTGGGTCACATTTAATTGCCTTTGAAGATCCTGCCATTTGAATCTGTCTTCTGGAACATGCATTTCATCATTATTTTTTAGCCTTGTTACATCAATCACCACAACTGCTACAGAAGATTTCTGGGCTGTGAAGTGATAATTTGTTCCAGCGATATTAATGAGGCAAGCAGTGGTCTTGAGGGAGGTGACAGCCCATTGCTTTACAGACAGCAGCAGATTAAGGTGTTGTACTGTACATAGTTTGAAACATATCACTGGAGCCTCCAAAATATTATATGCTTTGCCTTAAGGTATTTTTGCCACCCATATTACCAGTTACCCATGGAGTAACGTTACATCCCTTACCATAGTGCACCATCATTCAAAGAAGCCATACCAATGGTCAGTGTTGGAGCTTCTGGGAATGACACTACAGAGCCAGGAAAAAAAAAAAAGGGGGGGGGGCGGGGGGGGGGG
>JAVJGG010000039.1:6095935-6107201 GCA_035590195.1 Aviceda cuculoides | reverse complement strand
CTGGGCAACCTGTGCCAGGGCCTCACCACCCTCACAGGGAAGAACTTCTTCCTTACATCTCATCTAAATCTACCCTCTTTCAGTTTAAAGCCATTTCCCCTTGTCCTATCACTACATGCCCTTGTAATTTAATACGCAGTTTTATTTGAAAAGAAGGACAACTACTAAGAGTACCCTAGTACCATAACCATGCCCTTTCATACAAAAGATTGGGCTCTCAATAGCTTTATTTAGGAGTACAAGCCAGATCCTTAATATTCTTTTAATGCAGTATTTTTAACTGATATGGTGCTTATGCTTGCAGAATGTTTTGATGCATTTACATTGCATTTGTGATTTAATCTACAGCTCTACACTTATCCCTTAGGTGTGCGGTAATCCCCACTGTTAAAAATGCAAAGCAAAACAAAAAAGCTGAACACACACTATTTAAGCAATCTATTTCAAACAGATGTCAGAGACATATTTTATTATTTCCAAATTGGACCATTGATCAGCAAGATGATGAGCAAAGAAAAAGATCTGCTAACCTAAAATGTGTGACTCTATTTACACTGCATTTCCAATCGATAAGGTAAAAACATTACTAAAATATGAAGAGTCATGGTTTTGATTTACTGCTGCTTCTCATGTTCTGGTGCGAAGTCCACCGTCATCACATCATCCTAGAATTGTTTGTACTTCATACACTATCGCTTTGTCACTGTAACATATTAATGCCACATTAGTTATGCAGAAATGGTTCAAAATTTTTAACCTCTAATAAAGGTGCTAGACATCTCTGGCTCACAGCTTTTGTTTGTTTGTTTTTTTCAAGAATAGGTCCACACTAGAAAGATATAACGTCCTTTACTTATCTACAAACAAAAGCACATGTGGAGGAGGAGCGGGAATACACAATTCTCGTGTATCATTCCTGTATTTGACCCTGAGTAATTTCTTCTAAACATGAGAATTTAATTTGTCTCCATCTGATAATAACAGAGACAGTACATTTGGCATCCAACATGATGATGTTTACTAAAATGTCAATGGTTACTCAGTAAGAATAGGACTGGAATGACTAACACTTCAAGGGCCCTATTGGTATTGGCTTGATGATTTATGGCACAGTAGTAATAAGTAATGATAAAACACAACACAATCACGTCTGTGAAAAGTTCTGGATGCTGAAAACTTAAGACAAATGTTTAAATTGGCAACATAGACATCTATGTTTTAGTATTCATCTTCTAAGAATTATGATATAAACCCACTTTTTCTTTAGTTTCTTGGACCTTGATTATTTTTATTAATTTGAGCATATGGTCTAAGTTTAACGTAACAGCATGTGCATATATATATATATATATAAAAAGATGACTATCAGTATCACTCAATTTCCATACATCTGGCATTTCTAGATACAGTTATAAGTCTGAAAGCACAAAGGGTTACATGGCTAATACATAAAGGGACTCCAGAAGCTGCTCCATTCAATATCCAATCAAACTCAAGAAATCCAATGTGTAAATAAGTTCCATATTCAGAAGAGAGAATACATCAGTCTTGTACATCTCAGTTCTCCAGAATAAATCCCATCTTCATTCCCCGCTGATGAATCTAACCATCACATTCATTTCTGACTTTCCTTCGGTTCAAGAGAACATGGAAACAAGTTCAGCTCAATATAGAAGCTTCAATATCAAGCCACAGAACAGACAAAGCTTTAGTTCTATTGATAAGTGAGCTGTTCCTGGCAGCATGGAAGGAAAATAGTTTCCTCTTTTTCAGTCTAGCTGGAGCTTTAACAGAGAAACTTTGAAAATACCAGTTACATATTGACTCACAGTCAGAATCCAGCTAGACTGGAAAGAACAGCGCTCAATCAATGCACCCATTCTGTGGAAAACGGCAGGCGTATTCAAACATCCTTGACTCAAGAAAATAAGGAAAAGGAGTATCAAAACTTACCCTGTGCAAGTAAATAAAGGCTACTCAGCAACAAGATGAGAAATGTCTCATCTCCTTGCACACCAGAATGCTCTTCACAAAATCATCTTTTTTTCCTCTCAAGGACTTTTTATGGAGTTAATTTCTATGCCTCATTTCATTATTATTCAAGAACATGCTTTAGATTACCTGTTCAAATGTAGCACCAACAGTTAAGTTACAAACTGCATTTATAGGATGCATTTTCCCCACATTTTAGGACCTATTGCAGCTTTTAAAACACCTTGAAATTACTCTCAACGTAGAAGTTACAAATAAAGGAGTTAGCATTTTCATCCTCTGGATGGTATTTTTTCCTGACATTCAATTAACCCTGTATCACTGACATTAATATTTCAATTTCCACTAAAGTTACATTTCTGATGGTTTTTTTGTTGCTCAAACAGGTTTTTATATTTATTAAAAGGTACATTAATGTAAAACCAATGGCATTTAATATAGTAAATTAACTGAACAGGTAACACCTACAAGCTATTGAAAAAAGCAGAGAAGCATCTAAATTACATCTCCTGTCAAGTATAAATACTAGTGACATTACTGTGTTACATAATGCTAACTGCAGCTATAACTTATACAGAAAGATTTCCACATTATATTATAGAAAATTTTAAGATGGACGAGGGCTTTCAAGCAAATACCTTTAAACAAACAGAAACCACTTAAACATCAACAAATAAAAAAGATACAGCTCTTCTAAAGTTAGACAGCAATGGCAGACATTAGCTTCATCCACATGAACTGATTTTTAAGCCTACCAGTAAAGATTTTTTTAACGGAATTAATATTTATATAGTTTCAACCATAGGCAAAGATGAATGAGGATTGACATCTGTTCATTTAAGCATACTCTCCTCACCATGAAATGCAATAGGAGATTCTCCAGAACAGACTTATCCAAAGTGCTAAAGTAAGAATATAACCAGTGTCTCCTTTTTACTTAAGCAGCTTCATAATCTTACCTTCCTTCCAGTGGAAGTACCATCTAACATAATTTCCCTCTTATTTCATTCATGGAGATCAATATGCACTTTGTGTCTCTTTCTTAGCTAATTGTTTGATACATGGAAAGCAGAACAATAATAAGATGCAACATGTTGGATATTCATTTCGAAGAAGGCATCATAGTTACTAAAACCCACTACAACTGTACTAAGGAATAATTCCATGCATATGTAAAAAAGCTCAGCCAAGTATTACTAGGCTGTACCCTTGGCCAAGAAACAATAAAAAGCTATTAAGTTTGGGGAAGGTGGGGGGCAAGTCTACCTCTAACTGATTTTAGTAAACCTTGAATATGCCACTTAGCAATGCTTCAGCAAGATGCTCAACCTTTCAAAATTAGTATCTACCTAGTAAAATGAAGATGGAGCTCTTGGTGAGCATCACTGAAAAACTGTGAAGATGTAAAAGCATTCAACAACATAGCACTGGTCTGGCAGAATTATCAGAAAGGTTGATATGCTGGTAGCTAGTTGATCAGCCTGTCACCACAGATTCATAGATTTGCATACTACCTAGACTGAAGCTAGAATCAAAGCTTTTTGTTCTCTAGAGGGATCCCCATTTAGTCATGTCAATCACAAACTAGCATCATATTCACATAAACATAGCGCTGGTAATGAACGACACACTGGATAACCTGCTATAACTTTTCCACATCAATATACTGTAAGACTAAATCTACGTCTACGAAGGAACAACAACATCGCTTTAATATGTGTCCACCTAGGATTCCACGTAACCTTATGTAATAAAAATAAAAAACTTTTTCCAAACCAGGTATTTTATTTCTGAACCAAAGCCCTCACAAGTCTTAGCTTCAACATGGTTTCCCCAAGCACAGTAAACATTCTAATTTGTCAAATAATAATTTTTTTTATTATTATTCATTAGAGAGGACTGTAGTCAAATGCTGCAATCAACAACAATGGATTAAATTCCCCTTACTATTTTTACATGGTGATATTTCTTGGTAGCTTCTACATGGGTTTTACATATGCAAGTTGTAACAGAAAGAGAACCTCCTTATGAAAGGAACACAAAAATTCTGGAAAATTTAAAGTTTGTACACTGGGATTATAACTGAACTTTAAAGGCAAGCAAAGCAAAGGTGGCAAAGCAGACACTGCATCTCCTTTTCTTAACCTGCATAAAAGCTGCAAAAGTATTACAGTACTTTATGCATTTACCACTTTAAAACAGTAAAGAAGCAGAACAGGGACTCCTATATGTAAAATTGCTTACCACACCACCACATACAGAAGCACTTGCCTTTTTTTTTTTTTGTTTTTTTTTTTTACTACAATGGTCAACAGTTTCACAACAATAACTAAATCATTTTAAAATATTTTTAGGATTATAATATATCCACTTCCTAAGTCTTCTATAATTGGCTTCAGTTAGTTAGGTCCTGAGAAGCTTAGAAACGTTTACTTGAAGATAATTGTTGTGATGCTGATTTACAAGTTGTAGCTTGGTACAGTTCCATTAGATTACCACACACGGGTTACCACACATTAGATGCGGTAACAGCTCGTGCACATAGATATAAGGACAGTAAATACATTTTGTACTAAGAATAAAGCACATACTTAGGAGATTCATTTTAAAGCTGTACTGCGTATTATCGCAAAATAGGGCTGGGAGTCTGAGCTGGGCAATCTTTTAGCTAAGTAATTTCATCACCAAATAATGCTGTTTGGCACTGATTAAAAAAATCTCTAAATTTTGACAGAATTTGGCAATTTGTTTCATTCTTTGTTCATGTCAAACAATGTTTCTTTAGAAATGGGCTAAGAGAAATTTAAAAAAAAGCTTTAGAATTTTTCATTTCACATCACCCAATGTAGTGTTTCTCAGTCCCAACTTCTTCTTAATTTGATCACGAAATGAACTTCAAATCATTCCTGGTTTTGGTTCTGTTCCCAATTCTAAGATAAAGAGATGGCATTCGACATAGAATGTCAAATCCACCTGTCTCTCTCCATACTGTCTTTAAAGATGGACCATATTTGCATTCTATAGAGAAGACATCAGTAACAAAGCACACAAAACAAAAACAAACAAAAAAAATAGAGAACAGAGCATCTTTCCCTAGTTTCACCATATGGACTGAACAGTTATTTCTCTTACCTGGAGTTAAGTGTGTAAGATGAGTCTTACATCATTTCTACTGCTTATTTTTATTAAAAAAAACCCCTGTAAAACCAAAAAACCCTGAAGCTTCCATGCTTACCAAAAAAAAAAAAAAAAGCAAATTGCCAAGCAAAAAACCCGACATAACTCAATTGCTAATAGCCTGACCTTGTTGATATATCATTTAAATGAAGTCTCAAAATAGCAGTGCGGTAATTTATGGTAATCTCTCATGTATATTACAGGTTTGCATTTGGGAATGGTAACATCAACATATAAAACAATTTCTCATGGTCTGTAGCTGCTACTCTAGAAAACGTAGTATGAATTGCTCAGAGCAGTTCAATACAGCTCAGATATGCTTTGCGATTCCAAAATTCAATTTTGTAACTCATAATCAACTACAAAAATACGGTGAACCAAGTATGAGCAACATTAAAATGCAATTTCTTCTTACTATTGACTACTTATCAACAGACAACTTAGTCTGTTGAAATTAAAACAATTGGTATAATTTATGGTGATTGCTAAAGCTGCTGACCATAAGTAAAATTATTGCGCTTTATAGACTTGAAAGTCTCTTAATCTAAGCAGCCAATTTAACCTAACATTTCTAAAGGCAATGTAACTTTAAATAAAGTGTGTTAATGAAACATTAAAAGGTTGCACAATTAAATTAAAGTTGAATATGTTCATATTAACTCTTCTCTCCAATATGTCTGCAGAGATAAGAATCTGTTTTAGTTACACAACAAAACTGCACAGCATGTCATAAAATTATGGCTATGCACCTACATTTACAAAAGTTCAGATGAAAGACATCTTATCCCTTCTCTCTCATTCCCTGTTAAAACCTTTTGTTAGGCAAACAAATCAGGATCAAATCGTCTGCTGAACCACTTGGTATGACTTCACTGATGAAATCAGTAGCATATTTTCCACATAGGTGGAAATATGGCATGTAGTGGCATATACTACATCAGTAGAAATATCCCTATTTACATTTATGAGAAATCGGCCCATTTCCTCTCAATTAATGCTTTATTTAATAAGCATTACAAGAACATTAATTCTCAAAACAGTACTGCAAGGTTCAAACAACAGACAGTGGTAAAAGTAAAGTTCCCACACTCATCTTCACATGCTGCATCTTCTGATTTCTTTAATAACCAAAATAGATGCTTACTACTAAGATTTATTCTTGTACTCTTTAAAGACATTTAGTCCATGGTGATTCTGATTTATTGAAATGTATGGAATTTGCGGAAATCCACAGTACTGCTAATGGGTTGATAAAACTCCAAACATTATGTTGCTATAATTACATTGTAATAGAGGTTAGTTCTCATGTTCTAGGAAACACGCATGAAAATGCATTGTGCAGATAAGGAACACCACCATTTGTGGACACCAAATCATTTGGACAAATGCAAGAGGCGTCTTTTACAACAATACACAGAATAAGTTTTGCAGATATGCTGTATCCAAGACAGTTCCTATGTATTAACCTAAGAACTTCAATGCTCAAAATTCTACTTTGTACAAAAAACCCAGGACATCTTTGCTGATAAAAGTATCTAGCCCACATGCTGTAAAATCTATCTTGTCCTAGGCTAGGAAAGATCTAGGTGCAAACTCTGACTCTAGGGTTTCTCTTTTGTAAATAACTGCTTACCTATATTATGAGGAGAAGAAAGAAGAAGAAACAATACCAGTCGCTATGCCTACAAGCAGATCTTTGTCACTTAAAAGTAGTTAATAATACAAACTTAAACAACAAAAATATATTAAGATATGCATTTAAATGCTATTTTACTAGTTGAGGGCACAGTGTGGGCTCAAAGAGAATGATCTGTATTTTATAGGGGTGGGATAGAATTTGCTTGTAGCAGCCGAAGTACTAACAAAAAGAAGAGGCAAAGGGAAATAAAAGACTAAAGCTCACAAAACCATAGAGTTCTCAATTCAACACTGATCTAATGTTGGAGAACCTGTTATGTGTCACTTCCTCAGTAAAAAAATGCAATAAGGGTGATATTTCCTTCCCATACTCAGATCTGGATAAAAACGTGGAGGAAAGAGATGGTGGAGAAAGGCTTACCTCTGGGAGAGACTATAAGGGGAGGCTGATGATGGTTAAGATCAAAGTTGTAAACAAGCAGCTGAATGCAGAACTGCGTGGATTTCAATTCGCTGGACTTCACAAAACAGAAGGGCTCAACATGATGATACAGGGCTCTGCAGAAAAGCAGACAAAATTTTGGATGAATTGGGAGCTGAGGAAAGAGCTGGGGAAGAAACTAAGGAAAATTAAATTAAAGTCAGCTTATAGGTGCATCTATAACCTGGATGTATAGAAACTGAGGGATATTTAGTTGTTATGGTTTATAAAGCACATCAGGTGGTTATTAAAGAACGAGACCTGTAAGCATGGTTCTCAAATGTTGTGAACAGGAAGGACTAAGCTGTGCGAAGCTGGAGTAAGAGGACTCTGAAAAGGAACAGGAAAAAAAGGTGAATGGGGCAGAGAATGAAGTCAGAAAAACACAGCAGTCATTCAGAGCAAGAAATAATTTGGTGATAAAGGGGCACCTGTCTATAGGAAAGCTGTATGATCTTCAGAGGTGAAGAAGGCTCTATGATTAGTGGTACACATGTGGAAGAGAGAATTTGAAAGAGGAAATTTGTATATGAGGAGTAATTGATATTCCTGCTGAGAATGGCTTATAGGAACAAGCAGGAAGGCTTGTATCCAGACCATCCGGAAGCCCACAACAAGCAATTCTGCTTCTGCATTAATTTCTTTCCCTGTGACACCTCCCTGGTCCAGTAGTTGGCTAATGCCTTGTATAAGAAATGAACTCGGAAACAAAATGGGCTGCACGGCTAAATCAGAAAAATCATATCACACATCAGAGCAGCTGAAAAAGCAAATGTCTTCTGGAACAAAAACATGGGTTACAAAAATAATAGTTTACTCACTTGCTTTTAAAAAAAGGTATCTGTGTTGTTTCAGATAAGCATGACAACCACCATGAATCTTTCTTATTTCACAAAAATGGAACAAGAAATTCTCACTCCTCCAACCAGTACAAGAAAGCCCCATCATACTCCCCACACTCTGCTGTTGGCTGCTAACACCTTTTTGAAACAGTTTCCATAGGATCAGAGTAGTGGTAAGAGGAAACACAGTGGAGGACAGTCAACCACCTCCCAGGTTTGCATTCTCTATCAAGCACGACAGTCCACCACCCATTACCATGGAAATGAGTGGAACTTGCAAAGTTCTACTTTTTGAAGTTCTTCTATTAGATAAACAAAACCTTCAGTTTACAATAATTAACACCCTGATTTATCAGAAGAAAACCTAAAGTAATAGTATTATTTAATTGCAGTACCCTTAAAAGGAACAGTCAAGTTATTGATACGGTACTCAAAGCAAAGTCAATGCAGTCACGTTCATATAAGCCATCTAAGAATCTTTACCCATAAATGACTCTGTTCTCACTAAGTTTCTGTAGTTAATATGACCCAACACAAAACTCTTTGGTAGATGAGGCAAATACACTACACACACACACTGCAGGCAGTATTTCAAATACACTACACACACACACTGCAGGCAGTATTTCATTAATGCCCGCTTAAGTCCCAAGAGACCTCACTTTTAGTAAATGTTTCTTTAAAAGTTGCAATGCTACAAAACACACTCCTCTGCAACCCTAACACTATGTGCAGTCTATGAACATTCATATGAACAAAATTATGCATAAACCAATTATCCCTTAGAGAAGAAAATGACGCCAGAGCAACTGAATGAAAATGTCATCCAAAATAGCGTTCCAAATCTACCTACAGTCCCAAAACAGTTACAGAAGGGACTATTTGCTTACAACCGTTTTCAGATCTTAAACCCCAACATTTCAATAATGGAAATATGAATTCTTTAAAACATGTCAAAAGGTTGTCAGTTATTTAAGACTTAAGTCCATATAGACAGAAAGAGATGTACAGGTAAGACATACACATACACTATATAAAAGCAGAACTTTATACCTACGCCCCCCCTCCCCCCCAAAAAAACCCAAACTGAAAAAAAAGAAAAAAACCACCACAAAACACAAAAAAGTTTATGGAATCCTCATAACCCTTAGCAAACATCTCTCTGCATCCAGGAAAACAAACAAACCAAAACACCAAAAATGCCAAGAGCCTACAGGCAAACCAGAAAGATACATCTATAATTTGGAACAAGCAGTACTGTCTACTTAAAAGAGGCTCTGAAATGGAAGAGTGCAGTAATTGCTCATTAAGGCAGGCTACAGAAAATAACCACTGCTGAGTGAAAGCTTCCCAAGCAACAAGCCCAATTCAGTGCTAAGCCCAATTCAGTAGTCATTTTAATTTCAATATACTTATTATAGACAACACATTTAACTAGAAGCAATCTTTTCCCTCCAATCTTACACTACTTGTTTTCTAAAACTCAGAAATGAGAATTCCGTACTAGAAAGTAGAAAACAATACAACAATAGCCTCACACAGTAGCTTCAGCCAAGGAGACCACTATCAAATATATATGATTTTTGTTCTTTTAAATAGACAACTTCCAATGAAACAGTTCAGTGCAACAGAGTGAAAACAAAGAAGGAATACTTATTTTCAATAATATACTCAATATATTGACTATTAGAGAAAAAAACCACAAAGAAATAGCTTAAGTATCTTTTAAGCAGCTTTCAGAAATATTATGTTAAAATAGTAAATACAGTAGGAAAGAAACTGACTTGTTTTCTCGGTATTTAACTGGATATTTTAATAAGTTTTTGTAGAGTGGAGTATTTGGGTATCCTCAATATTTTATGGAAAGAAGTTTTAGAAAAGACAGGTTCTCATTAGAAAAACCCACTTATAGTCACATTTTTCATGTGTATATATATATTTCTATAAGTCATAAAGGATAGTCATAACATATCCCGTTCTTAAGACCTCTCAGACTGTTTAAGAGAGATAACAACACCAAGACCACTACCTATTTTCAGCTTTATTTGGCCCTAAATATATTGTCAAGAGACCAACTACATGGTAACACCTAGGTAGAGAGATACATATTAGCAAGACGTTGCCAGCACAATTGAACTCTCTTTGACTTGATGCTTTTTACAGTTATACAGTCTTGAACATTAACTCAGTTGTGCTGAAACTGTAAAACATAATCAACAGACAAATCTAGTCCCACTACAGTCATTGTGAGATACTGCCAGTCACTGCGACTGAAGCAAAGAAAGGGCGCACCATTCTCCCAGTCTGTAAAATGGGAACAAAAAATATTCCTAACCAAATGGAGAGGACTGTTTTTGCATAACCAAAGCCCTGAGATAATGATAAATTCAGCAGCAGCAGCATTATTCTTCTTACATTTTTTCAGATTAAGATCATTTAAAAATTAAATTCATACCATTTAGACCTCATGAATCACATTGAACTAATGTCCTGCCTCCTCCAATTAACATCAATGCCAATCCTCAGAATTTCCTACCTCAATGAAAACAAGTATATGCTTACCTATTGCATTAATGCAGAGGAAACATGTTGCCTATCTCCATACACATGTGACTATGGGCACATGTGTAAGCAGCCATGTCATTTCTTTGGTTTTAAAAAAACATCATTCTAAATTATGATACCACATTAAATGAGTAATAATAAGTTTCCTTTGCTACATCTTTTCTCACGACACTGCTTTTACAGAACTCTGAACACATTTCAATGACTTTTTTATACATAAGCCATCAATACAATATGTTAGTTTACTTCCATATTTGACTACTTGAGATGTTAAGATTAGTAATTTGCATTCCCACATTCTTAAGAGTTGCTTTTAATAAGAACTTTATACTTTTTGATTTATGTGTCATTTACATAGTTAAAATCTGGCAAATGGAAGGCACTTCTCTTTAAAAGAGAAGATTTTTACTTAAGTATTTTAAAGTTTTCTTGTATGCTTGTTTTTTTTGGTTTTGGTTTGGTTTTTTTTTTTTTTTTTTTAAGATGAAACATTCATAGAACAAAACCTATTTGGTACATGTTATTCACAATACTTCTAATCATTCCTTGAAATACAACTGTGATATAACAA
>JAVJGG010000039.1:6062690-6093452 GCA_035590195.1 Aviceda cuculoides | reverse complement strand
AAATTCTCTACTCTTTTTCTTTTTTTTTTTTTTTTTCCCCCTTTTCAGCTCCTTCGCTGTTAATGAGCATGCCCGGGAGATGTGCGCAGGCGCGTTACCGACCGCCGCGCCTCAAGTCGCCTCGCACCGAGCGCCGCGGCGGGCTGTGAGGCGAGAGCTGAGGGGGCGCGAGCCGGGGCGAGGCGGGCAGGGCTGCCCCTGGCCCCGCGGGCGGAGGTGGCCCCGGGGCGGGAGGGAGCAGAGGGAGGGCGGCGGAGGCTGAGCCGTCCGTCGGCAAGCTTTCGGCAGAGTTAGAGAAGTAGCCGGGGAGGTGAGGCGCCTGAGCCCCTCTGAGGGAGAGGAGCTGTGTCCCCCCCCCCGGCCCCGCCGGGACAGGCCGCCCGCGCTGGCCCACGGCTTCTCACACGCGCGGGAAAGGGAGGAAAGAGAAAAAACCCACCGGCGGTCCTCTGCGTTCGGAAATACCGCAGAATACCTCCCTCTAAATTTACCTGGCCGAGGAAGTAAGACTGATAGTAGCGTCAAGGCTTGGGAGAGAGCTGTTGATTTATAGAGGGTGCTTCAACCGCTTTCCTTTCTCGAGCTGAGCTTAACTAACGTGGGGATCTCCCGTGTCCGCCTCCATTAACAGTCCCGGGGCTTGCTGCAGGGGAGCTTCATCTTCTGGTGATGATCTCTATAATTTCATCATTTATACGCTGTGTATCCTCAAGAGGACATACAAAGGCATAAAGTGATTACAACCTGCTTTTTCATAACAGCTAAATCTGCATCTGCAGTTATTTGTAAAGATTCTGTCGTGCTGAAGAATCCAAGGAGCTGGCAAAAGGTGTGTGCCTCTGAGGCTGGACCCAGGTCATCAGTCTGTCTCCATCCTTTCAGTTTCAGTTTACATGCATACTGCATACCTATCAACTCCGTAAAAATCACTGTGGTTATTTACATTACATAGCCTGTGTGTTCAGCAACAGGAACACACTGGGAAAAATGTGAAATTCACAGTTCCTTTATTTCTTTGTAAGTTTCTGCATAGACCACCTAAAGTCGAGTTGCTCGTTTTACTCTGTATCATGCCCCAAGACATACTTCATTTGGATAGTTAGTTTATGCTGTTTATGTAAGTATTTGGGAGAAAGCACATATTGAAGAAATAAAAACATCTTAAGAACTGGCTCTTAAGTAAAGAGAAATTCTATTTTTGCCTATATAATGTCTTGCATAATAAAATAAATATAAAAAAAGAATGAAGTGGGTAAGGGCATCTGTGATTCTAATATACTGCTGCTAATACATAACTTTTCTGTCTTTTTTTAACATTTGCTCTTCGAGGCAACCCTGCCCTGAACTTGCTTTATCAGAAATAAAATTCAGGTGCCCATGAGAAATCTTACTGAGTCATTTTTTCTTGGTTCTTCAGGTAAAAACACAGATAGGGTTTTGATAGTGAAAATTATTTCCTGCCAATGAGATCAGTTTGTAGGGAGCAAAGGAATGAAGAAAATTCCTCACTGAACAGCATTACAAAGGTGTTGAAGGAACTGATGCAAAATACAATTCCTTTTCCAAAACATGTACATTAGTATAAACATGAAGCAATGGAGATTTGTCTCCCCAATTTATGTAGGCTGCAACCCAATTCTGAAAAAAGTTATGAGGTTTTAATAATTCCAAAGCGAGCCTCTTTGAAAAACAAAGGATGGGAAGATGGAAAGAAGGACGAGGAACCAGAAAGGTGATAGTGTTTTCAAACCTAGCATCAAAATGGCTGCTTACATGAATGACAAGAGTACTGACTTTGTGTCTTCCATTCTAGACCTCAGGTATTTATTTCCTTCTATTCTACAGATTTCTAAAGATGCAAATTTAAGATGAAGAAGTTGGTCTAGCTCTTCAAAATGAAATCACCTTTCAGCAATACTCTGGAAATCTACATCTGCCTCTCCCTAAAGAAAGCACAGCTGTAAAGATCCTGAGGTAAATAGAGAGTCCTTTAGGAAGTCATAGAATCATTTAGGTTGGAAAAGACCTTTAAGCTCATCGAGTCCAACCGTCAACCATGCCCACTAAACCATGTCCTGAAGTGCCTTGTCTATGCACATTTTTAATACCTCCAGGGATGGTGACACTACCACTTCCCTGGGCAGCCTGTTCCAATGCCTGGCAACCCTTTCAGTAAAGAAAGTTCATTCGATCTTCCTTAGATTAAATGCATCCTATGTAGCAGAAAGAAAGTCTTGAACTACTGGCTATACATTACTTTCTTAGGAAGGACGGAAGTAACAAACCAAACCCGTTTCTCATGAATCTTGAAGCCATTAAACAAACTTCACCATGAGCTGACTCTAAAAATAATTATTTTAAGTCAGAACAGCCCTCTCTTAAAAGTTTGTGTCAAATATCTGTGACTTAGTGCTGGTAGGTGGAATAATTCTTCAGCAGCATAGATCAGTCATGAACTATTCTGAGCCTAGAGTAAAGAGTAAATTTTCTTTCCCAGGAGACACGGTTGTTTTGCTTTCTTCTCTCTCAGGATAGACTTTAACATTTGCTTTTCATTAACACAAAAATTAGATACCACGGCTTGAACATGGAAATAGTTCAAAACCAAAAGAAGAAAAAGGTCTAGAATGAAGTTGATATGCTAGTGATGGAAACATAAACCAATATAGCCGACTAGTCTAGATTCCAGGTTTTAAGATACTACCATAGTCAAGTAAATACTGCCTTGCTATTAGCAAAGATCACACATTATTATTAATGCTTCTGCTTGGAATGCCATGGAATTACCTATTGCAGTCATTAACATATAGTAGTCGTAAAAAGATGGTAGCCTCATCAAGGGAAGACATAAAAAGATAACTGTCTGAGGTGGACATTCAATCCTACCTTTGTCTCTTCAGGCACTGCTGAGATAATTGAACCAAAGTTGATAAACTCAATAGTGGAAAATTGTTGCCAGATACCAAGTGGAGTATCTGGTATATATGCTATTTTCAGATGCCTATGGGGTGCTCTGTAGTGAGTTGGGGTTAGGGAAACCAAAACGGTCTGCTTAGAGTACCGTGCAGATACTACATATTAGTCCATGAGAAAAGATACACAGGAAGGTGCGAAACTTCAGGTATGTTATATGCCTGTGCCAACAGAACTAAGAGCATATTCCAGTGCGACACGAGAACTGTTGGATAATGAGAGCATTTTTTCAGATGAGCTACCCCAGTAGAAGGAACAGATACAGATATAGGTTTTTCCAAGAACCAGATAAAGATTTTTATAACTGGCAACAAGGATCCTTAGGCACATCAAACCTAAAAGTACCGAATACTAGAAGTGCATTGAGCAAAAAAAAATTCTGACCCTCAGATTTCTCATCCAAGTGTGTTAAACTGGCTTCGAAGAAAGCGATAGGTAAAATTTTGCTAGATACACTGGTGACAAATGGAATTTTCTTGAGTGAAAACACATGTAGGTTTATATAGTATTGCAGCTCCCTGCAGTAAAGATTTTCCCTGTAAGTAGCAAAGGATAGTATCTCTAGTGCAGAGTTGCAATACTAGTCAATGCAGTACTGATGCTAAGGACTTGCTTGCTGCCTTTTGGCTAGCTCAAGTTGGGAAGAGCCTCCCGAGTGATTCATTGTCTTCTTTAATTGGTAACTGAGTTATGCTGAAGCCCTGGTTTTAAATTATTCTCGTGCCTCCTGTGGGAATAGAGATCATTGCCTGCATTGCAACAACCTCTGTTGACACCTGAGACACAGCTGCTGGTCTCACTGCTGAATAGCATCTTTTCAACCCACCTGGGGTAGGATATCACCACACTTACCGGGGTCCTGTCAGCCTGTGCTTCCAAGAATGATGCTGAAACTTTCTCTTTTTGCCTCTTATTCTTTGAATCAGATGAAGTCCTCAAAAGCTTCTCTGAAATTTTGGGGAATTTTCTTAGTTTATGAGGCTGCTTCCTGGACAACTGTAAGATAGGATAAGATACTTTCCTAAATAATTGAAGTGGTTCTTTGGTGTGCCATTTATGGAAATTACTCCTTCATACAGTTAACGGACTTCAAAACACAGAGGCAGGAAATCAGCGAGATCCCAGTGCTGACTATGCTTTCTAACATAGTTTGTTTGAAATACAAGGGATGACTTGTTTGTTTTGGTCTTTTCGACAGACTAAGAGAAAACTATTTCAAAAAGGAGATGAAATATTTACAGTAAGTCCCTTAATACTGCTAGGAAGCTACCCAAATATGAAGGGCATGGAGATCCCAGCTGTCTGCCAGAAAGTGACAGAAGGGACTGAGTGGCACTAGTAACATTGCCCTGCCCCTTATGTAACAGGCAAAAAAATTATAAGGACATTTGAGACATTGTCAGACTCCAGAAGGACACTGTTGAGGAAGTTCTTGTCGTGTACATCAACATGAGATCCCAACCGTACTCCAAAAGGTTCAATTATTTTTAAAATCCAGTTATTTATACTCGATAAAGCTCGTGAGACTGATCCATCATTCAGAGTTGTCCACAGTGGTTTTGGAATGTTGCCACTTTTTAAAATGATACCTTGTATCAGTCTGAAGTAGGTGCATATGAGGTGTGGATGTAAAACATGATCAAAACATAACAACAGAAGTCTAGCTGCACCCAATGCATATTCACTTTGACAAGACACAGATCGTTGCATGAAGTGAAATGTAAAGAATCAGGATCATTTTTTTATAGTTATGCGTATATTATGTCATTCTATATTTTTCTAGGTCTGTTCCTACCGAACAGAATATTGATACATTCCACTAAAATGACACACAGGCACAGTCTTGCCCTTAGTCTGGGAGTATTCAAATTTGTAAAAGATTATGAAGGAAAAAATGAGTTATGAAACACCAGTCAGAAGTTTTTACTTTCTGGACCAAAAGAAGGGTCTAGAAAGTTGGGAAAGTTGCTTTTCTATTTCCCTCTCAGTGAAAAGAGCTGAATTTCGTGAAGCTAGGCTTAATACACATAGACACAGAAAACAGTATACAAAATTGCTCTCCCATATTATTACCAGCTCCCAGCAAGAACAGGTTTTGCCCCAGACTTCTACCAGAAACTGTACATCGTGTAGTAGAGCTAAGAGACAAGTAAGTAATTGCAATTTCTGATAGAATATAACTTTTCAGAAATCATACCCCCAGAACCAAGAAAATTACTAAAGAGGAGTTGATATTTTTGAAAAAGAAGTGAAAACTGATGTATTTTGGTAGTCATCTTGGTGAAAAATGTACCAGAAATAGATTTGTTTACAGAACAGTTTCTACCATGCGAAAGAGTGAAAAAAGCACTGCTGCCTTGTGCCACAATTACAAACTATGAAACAATAATAGAAACTCATGATATTGGCTCTCTCTCCAAGGCTTTCCATCACTGCATGACGCCCGTCTCCTTTGCTCACTTTTTAAATTTTCAGAGACTTTCATAGTTTTTACAGTGTCATCTCTCACATTCAGAAAGAAATCCTGTAAATAACTGCAAATCTTCTTTCAAAGTTTACCTCTAAACTAGCTTGTTTCAAGATGTCTACCAAAAACATGGCAATAGTTTGGCTGTTCGTGTGCTATGACTGCTGCCTAGCATTGTTGACCAAAACTGCAAACTTGTTTCCTGATAATTTCCCATCTATCTGGATGAATCGATTATTCTAAACTTATGGCGCCAAAAACATACGCACCTTTTCCACAAATATGGCTCCCTCGTTAATATGCAGTAGAGAGAACAGAAAAGTGTTGCAATTTTAATGCCTGGAGAGGGGTGTTACTTACTTATTTTCCTGTCACATGAACACAAGGTGGTGCTAATGCTCCTGTCACCGGTACTGATTCTCCACTTCCCCAGTAAGCTTTACTTGCGTGATGGTAGCTGAAGTGTAGCTGGTGTACCAGGTATTTAATTTTCCTGAAATTAATTATCAGAAATAATATCCATTAAGATAAAACATTTTGTTTAAAATTAAACTCTTGGAGCTTTTTTGATAAACTGAAAAAACCCCATCCATTTCCAATTGACATCAAGAAATATTTTCTTCATTGTTTTGGTTTGAACCCCAGAACCCAAACAAACAGCTGTATTCCCAGCTTCCATTCAAGACCCGAATAAAAATGACTTCTAGGTCAAGAAAGAAAAGGAAAAAAAGCCTTAAGAACATCTATATTTTTTCAGTTCTTAAGAAAGAATTAAAAAACCCCAAAACCCACCACATGAAATGGAACATGCAAAATATATAAATAAGTATACTCCCAGATACTGAAAAGAGCTAGAGATGTGAAAAGATCAGTTTAAATGCTTTCCTGCTCTTAGGGGGAAGTCTTTTGGTACTGCAGAAAGGTGCATCTAAACTAGAAGATTTAAAAACCCCTTTACTAAGAAAGATGACTATTAAAAATCATTGTTGAAAAGTATTCAATGAAAATGTTTATTCCTGAAAATGAATACATGCTAAAAGAGATTTGAGTCTATCAGCTTGCCCATTAGAGTGGAACTAAGGTAAAGCACTTTTGAAGAGAGATTAAACTTCCAACTAGCAGGGATCGTTTCTTTCCTAAATAAAATAATAGTAAAACCTTTCATTGCATTGGAAGCTGACACTGAAGAAGATAAGGAACATAAAAAACAAAGGCATGTTTCATAGAGTATTTTGGATCCATTGTTTCATCAACCTCATGGTTAGTCTACAGTGTAATTTTTTGCATAAGAAGGAAATCATAATAAGGATCTTTTTTCAAATATAGTGTATAAAGACATGAAGTCCCTTCTTCCGTATTTCTCTTCAGGTTCATCTGATAATTACATAATTATTGTGAGAGAAATTCTGACTTTCAGTGCAGTGCAATATTTTTTGAGGCATTTGAAAGTGAACATACTTTATGAAGGATCATTTACCCAACCTGCTACTCCCTTTTCCTGTTCCCTTTTATTACATAATATTCCCCTATGTTCCTGCTGCTTTTCTTCTTTCTTATATTTTTGCTGATCTCTGTTGCTCGTGTATGTACTTTTCCCTTAGGAAAATATACAAAAACAAGACCTAAATATCTTAATCTTTTCAGCTTAATTAGACATGAAAGTAACTCTGGCCTCATTAAGAAATGTCCTAAAGCAACAGGTAAAATGGAATCAGACGAGTTTGAAATCTCATCCAGAGATCAGCTTTGTCAGACAGTCCTAGTTGTTAAAGAAGCCTGGGATATAGCTACTGTAGAGAAGAGAAAAACTAAATGCTTAGTATAAATCTCAGTGGAAGAGGTGACTAATTAGAGATAATTATACTCAGATTTCTTGCATTAAAAGTGCTTTAAAACATAAACATTCACATTTTACTTAGGCTCCCAAGTGCTTCCTAGGAGGCAAGCTTGCAAGAACTGCCTTTTAAACGATGTCAAAGTCTTTTAAACCAAATAATTTTTAAGAGGCATCTCACTGAAAATTGTGATGCCTTGAATTTTCTTTTCACCTTCAGTTTAGTAAGAAATTGCAATAAATTTTATGACCTAAGTTAGTATCTTAATTGCCCTATAACAAAGGTAATCAAGAGTCATGCAGTACTGATTTGCTACTGTTCACTAGCAACTTCAAAACCTGTACCTAAAATTCACTTGATAGGAAGGCACTGAACTGTCATCAGAACTGAGGTCAAAACTGTGAGAACATTGATAAGGGACAAAAGAAAGGATGCTGTGCTAAAAATATATTATCTATGAGATTAAAAAAACCCAAACAAACAAAAAAAACACAACCAAAAAAACCAGCAAAACTTAGGACACAATCTATAAGCAAATTTCTGGAATATTTATGGAAAACACTGAAAGTCAGCGTATAAAATTGTCTTAGACATCTTCATCCCTCAGTACTACTTATGCTGGAGCAAACAGAGAATTTCAAATTTTTACAATGAAATTTTTCTTTCAGTTTTATATTTGTTATCAAAATCAGTCACATGACTCCCACAAAATCTTCAGGTCAATAATATACTGTGAAACTGGTTAATGTACTTTTTTTGAGATAACAAGACACTGCAATTCAAAGCACAAACGTTTTTGAGGTTTTGCGTAGTTATCCTGCAGGTGTTCAGGAAAATCTGTACATACTTATTTATTCAAGATTCATTGAGAAGAAGTGCCAGTTTTTCATCTTTTAAAATATTGTCAATTCATACAGTTCGTTTTGGAAAAACAGGAACACACAGCATCTGTCCATTCATCCATGTAGTTTCCTGTCAGATTCTTTATCTTAATATTGCACATTCATGTCAGAAGAACATTTCATGTCTTTATGAACAACCTGATCAATGTCAAGAGTGCACACTCAGCCAGTTTGTGGATAATACCAAGTTGCGGTGAATGGTCCATGCACAGACCAGGGCTCACAAGAACCTTATGAAGTTCAATAAAGGATAAGACAAAGTCCTATATGCAAATGCAGTAGTGTCATGCACCTGTACAGGGCCAAGGCAGAGAAAGCAGCAAGCACCTGAGGATCCTGATGAACAAATCGAACAAGAGTTAGCAAAGTGTCCTTGCAGCAAAGGACAACAGCAGGTAGAGGGAAGTCATCCTGTGCCTCTTTGCAGTACTTCCCAGACCATACCTGACATACGGGTTTGAGCTCCTCAGAACAAGAAAGATATCGACTGTCTGGAGTGAGGTTCAGCAAGATGGGAAAGGACAAAAGGCAACAGACACATTGGAACATGAGAAATTCCAACTAGATATTAGGAGAAATGTTTTCACCATGGGGTCGTCAAATACTCAAACAGGTTGCCTGGAGAGCTTAGGGGTTCTCCATCTTTGGGAATATTCAAACTTGAAAGGAGCAGGCTCCAAGTGAGGGTTACACCAAAAATTTCTTGAGATCCCTTCCAACTGAAGTTATTTTATGATTCTGTGATCGATCACTTTTTTCATTACACCAAGAGAAAACAAGGTAAAAATACTTGCATATAAACCCTTCACAATCACTATATTTATAACAAACTATTCTGGGCAACTTTAAAACAAAACAAAACCTTTGAATTGATTCAACCCATTCTTCCAATGAGATGACAGTCCTGAATAGCCACAGAAAATGCAAAAATTTTTCAGCACTTCACTTGCAAAGGTGTGGAGTTTATATCATCACTACCCTTCCAGTGAATTACTGTCTTCTAGTTATAGTCACTGCTATCAGCATATATTGAAAGAGATCAGCCATTCTGAGTAGGTATAGAATTAAAATATGTAACTGGTCATAACAATAATGAACGTTTAATCACTGTGAAAAGTTTTGAAAGGAGCAGTTCCTTAAGTATACAGATCTCAGTTTTTATAACTAGAATTGGTACTTTGGTACTAGCCATGTTAGTAGTTTGAGGCTAATAATAGCATATGTACGAGGTTAACATTCTCACTATTTATCTTATTTTCACTCGCTTACCATCAGAACACACTGGCAGTGATGATGGGGATAGAGAGTCAACTAAAGCAAAGCGAGTGGACACCCACAGTCATAGAAAACACACTGCAATGAAAATAAATACTGCAGGGAGCTGTATGAATGTCAGGAAAAAGCAATGAATTTGCAAGATTTGTCATGCCAGTAGAAAGTGAAATAAGAATAATACTGTGGCCACATTTGTTCTATAACTGTTTTTTAAGCAGAAAAGAACCTTTCTTGAGGCAGTCCTCAAGACAGAATGGAATTGGACAGCTATTATTTATGAGACAGACAATATTAATCTGTAATTGGAAGGTGTCTGAGTCTTACAGTGTTACAGCATATAGACAATTACAGAAATATTCTGATAATTATTAATGCAGTTTGGGGATGCCAGGTGCAGAAGACTGGCTCCCCCATTCCTTAGTACATTTTTAACTAAAAGTAATGTGATGAAAGCGTTAGTATTCAGGGCTGCTAGTTCTTCTCTGCTAATTTACATTTATATTCTTAATGTCTAGATTGAGCCTAGGGAAATTTAAAACTCTATTTCATTAATGCTAACTTATACGGAAATCCCAATGTGCACAGAAGTTCCTAGATTGCAAGGCTAGTTAGATGAGAATGCAGAAGCTAAACATAATTGCTGGGTGGTTACGATAGTTAAATATGTACTGTCAGTTTTGAGTTTTGAAATCCCTATAGACATAAACCCACTCTTTTGAAAGTTAAAAATATGAAGTAACAGAGTAATGGATTAAAATACCTTTAGAACAAGTGTTTTGAGTTTCAACTCTTGTTTGCAGGTATGTTTTAAACTTACAGCATAACAACATTGTGTTTGGCTTTTTCAGAAGTTTCTGTGAAGAGTTAGATAATTTAATCTCTCTCTTTTTTTTGGCTTTTGAGTGGATGGCAAATTACAAATACATGTGCAGCCATTTTAACAGTCCAGATTGGGTCGTGTTCTGGCAGGCTTTTGTGAAGTGCCGCAGTTTTACAATGCTAATGCAGCATTAATGTGCACCCATTTACTGGCTGTCATCAGCTCTGTGCAGAAGGTTCTAATGCAACTTCTTCTTTAAAAATAACCCATTTAGAGATTTGGATGCAGAAATCTTAGTCATCTGCAGAAATCCCAGCACATATATATATATTTATACACACACACACGCCTCTCGGTGCCTGAGGTTTGTCTAAACTGGCTACGTAACTTTTTGCCTGCAAAGCTGAACACCAGCTGTTTTATACCAATCAAAATAAAGAATAGAAAGCAGAGTAAAGGTATACCGAATCTACACATTTGATTGGTCAATAATGGCTCAGGACGAATAAGACTTGCTAATTTTGTTATACAGTTATTTTAATGCCTTAGGTCTGCCTGCAATTACTGCCAGGCATGTTACTCCAGAACTTGAGTTCTGACCTGCCTAAACCCTATGGAACCTTCGTAATGCATATCCATTAAAAAATAAATAAAGCATGTTTGCTTTAAGTGATCAGAAAGTTCTGCTTTGGTCTAGTTAGTATCCATCTTGCACAGGTAAGACTGCACCAGTATGAGACTGTAGAGAGTCAGACCTAGAATAAATAAATTAAAAGTGATTATAAAATATGCATGGAGCATTTATGTAAAACCATATTTTCTGCAAGGTAATCTCTTATGGAATTTACAGTACAGTATATCACCAAAGAGAGAAACTGGAGAAAAGGTTAATAGCTGGACTAATTATAAATCCAGATATATATAATTCAGACCCCTAAACAGCATCATGCCCTTGCGGTTTAAGTAAGAAGTTATAAGGGAAATACTCTTTTAGAACCTATTGGTCTTTTCTGTAATATTTATGAGTATACTAGCATTTAATTCATTATTTATAGGTTTCTGACATGCATCTCATTTGTTTGATATATAATTTTTATCAGTAGTACTTTGTAGACAAGCAAGTACTTCAAGAAAGCAGAATATAACGCAAATCTGCAATAGCCTTTGGGAAAACATATTAAGTGTGTAAACCTGACTAAATAATGTCTGGAGATATAGGACAATATGTTAAACTTACAATTTTGCTATAGCTGAGGTAAATTTTAATGTTTGCTTTATTCATCCTAACTGCAAAATCTTTAATTTTAATTTTCACTACACAGCAATGGATAAGAAACGCAATCATTCTCATGCGAATGAGAACTAAAATACCTTAGAGTTCCTCACGCTCCTTTAACCTAAGGCTTCTTTATGTTGTTTGTATATCGGATGGTAAGAGGAGAATCAGTTTGAAACAATCTAGCGTAACATTTGGTATAAAAACTAATGACTGGCTGAAAGGTCTGTTTATAAGTAAGTGAATTATGTGCAATTTAGCTGTTGACAAACTGATAAGCACACAGATATGTGTATATAATAGGAAGCTGTAATGTAGTGTAGAATTATTACTACACATCTTGTGGTCTACAAATGGAATGTACATACAGTAAAGCAGCCCCAACAGCTTTGAATTGTAGAATGTGGGATGATGGGACCTTAAGCCTATATACTATTTAAAAGAGACTAATATCTGTCCGTGGAATTGCATAGGAAGGGTTTCTGGTGTGAGAATAAATCAGATATGTCAATTTAACTAGAAAAATATAGAAATACTATGAGTCATGAGTAGAAATAATAACGAGATATAGGCCCGGTTGAAAGATAAATGGAAAAGTGCAGTAATACTCCCTGAAACTGTGTTTTGCAATACAACATAGCTAAACAGTATGTATCTGACCAAATTCTTACAGCTGAAGATGATATTTCAGGATTTAAATGCATTATTCCCTTCCCCTCTTTCACAGATCTTGCATTACTATAACTGCCACAAAAAAGTTATCACAGAAAGATAATACATTTTTTTGAAGACCTCATCAGAGAGAATTATCCTTTTGCTAGATAACCTATCAAATGCACAAAGAGCTTCTGTCCCATAAACTCCAGTGGTCATGGAGAACAAAGAATTGCAGACATTTATTTATTCTCAAAACTAGTAAAAGTGACAACTAGTCAAGCCGCTCAGTAACTGCACCTAAATGCAATGGCTTTCAACCTTTTTGGAGCAAGATTCATTGCTGACATTCTTCCTGAATCCTATTCCCTCAGTCCTTGCTAGAGATAAAAGGCAGGAGGACCAGAACTCTTTGGGATGCAAGCTGCAAGGGTCAAAGGAGTTATTGCAGTGAGTTGTGCTGGAATCAGTCTTGGCAAAGCAGAAATAGAAAAAAAAAGTCTGACCTGCCCTGCAGGTACTGCTTTCTTCCTGACTGATGATGTGGGAATAATGCAAAAATAAGTAAAGCCGCATATGTCACTGTTTGGGAATCACTAACCTAGGAAACAAGCACCAAGTTAGGTCTCTGCCAGTTAAGTTCTACTCCCAGTTTGGCAACTAGACCATATTCCAGACCTCATTTTTTCATCTGTTAGAACAACACTGACCTTTACAAAGGACTTTAGTCTCCATTAATGAAAAGTACATCATGAGAGTGAGAAAAGGCTCTATTGCTAGTGTGTGGAAAAACAGAAGAGAAAAAGGTAATAATTGTAATTTTACAGATTTAGAAAATAACATTTTTGATGTTTAGCCATATGAAGTTATGTATATAATGTTTACTGGGCAGATTCTTTTGAACCAATATACTATTCTTTTTAAAAGCAATTGACAGCAATCTTTTTTACATAAATTTAAATTTTTACTTTCACATGCAACTGGAAAAAAAAACCAACTTCAAAAACCAGTCAAAGACAAACTTTGCTCCAGTTGATATTCTCACACAGGCCTCCTATAAACAGAAGCACTAAATCTTTAACTCATTACCTCTTTCCTTGTTAGAGGCTAAATGATACTTCTTTCCATTGTAAGAGGAATGAAGAGTATGCATTTTCTGAGCTGCTGAAGCTTGTTATTGAAATTAAGCTTTATGACACTGCTGTTTTCCATACTTGGACCCAGCCTATTGGATTTGTGTGGCTGCTTCCAGAAATAAGAAGGGCAAATGCCAACGCATTTTCAAAAGCAAAGGCAAGGAACAGGTTGTTAAATGGGCTGAGTTAAGCAATCTCCTAGAAAGGACACCTGCTAAAAGTAGTATGCGGAAGAGCTTGTCCTAATGCGCTCCTCCATTTCTGTGACAGTACCGTCCGAACTCAACAATGTCCTTTCCCTTTACATTTAATACCATTGCATCTCTGTGGTTTTCAGTAAGATTGATTCCTTTAAAAAGGCTGGATGGCAAGGAACATATCAACCCCTTCACTCATCTTTAAATAAAAGGATGTGTATTTCAGTGTTTATGAAGTAGTGAGGAAGTACTGCCTCTATTTTCCAAAGAATTCTTGTCAATTTTCCTTTCCACGTGTTATAAACCATATTGATGTGAATGCCTTCTGAAGTTACTCAGTCAAAAAAGTAATTCATTTCAGTAGAACAATTTCTGAGGCACATCATTGCCCTGTAGACTTTCATCAGATTCCTTTCTTCACATGAAAAATGAATACATTTCTAAACTGCAATTTTAAATATTGAATAAGGCTACTGATATCAATAAGTTTGATTATTCAAGACATGAGCTTACAAAGTGTTGAACACTATTATTATCAAGGTACAAAGCAAGAGTGTGCAGCCTTTTCTATGTAGCATGCAGCACTTTGGAGGATTGGACCCTAAAGAAAGAGGATTAACAGTTTATAGGAATTAATGTAGTGAGACAGAAGCCGAGATATTACATAAACCCAATATCTGGCCTTTTAGATTATTTAGATATCTTAATTTAGAAAGATATATTTAATTTATATTAAAAATGCATTCTAGCATAGATCAATAGACTTTTTTTTTTTTCAATTTAGTCATGTATCACATCTATTTCATAGTGTTCATATTCCCTTGGATCAAGGAGTTGGCAGCTCTTGATATTTAACATTTCATTAACACACAGTATTAGTGTGTAACAACAGGTTATACTGACAACAATATGCACTTTGTAATTTGACAACATTCATTTAGAATTAGCAACAGAGGGTGAGCTAGGAAGTAATTATATTAAAAATGGCACGGCAGTGAAAACCATTTTTTTGGGGTTTTTTTAATTTTTGTTTTGTTTATTAATAACGTATATACTTTAAGGTTCTGAAGAGCTTATATGTTAGCTTTGTATTTTCACATGACTGCAATGGAATTAGAAGACAACTGAAATCAGATATATGACTACAACCCTAGGTGTCTCTGCAGTTTGTCAGTATTTTACTGTGTGCTAATTCCAGAGGAAAAAAATAGTTTAGTTCTGCATCTAGTCAGTTCTGCAGTCAAGTTTTTCTCTTCAGAAGTCAAGTGAAATTCTGTTGGGGAATGGACACATATTTATCTTTCTGCCATATACATATCATCTTGGAGCGTTAATGTTTCTGCTAAAAAACATGCCATATTTGTTGAGCACCTTGATAAATGACAAATGCGCTTGTTTGCGAATTAGTATCTCTGTTCTGTAAGTTGATTTTAACATACTTAATACGCACTTTGATTCTTACAGCTCTTTACCTTGCTTCTTGGTTTCGGTAGAGTTTTCTTCTTCAAGTAGTACATGCTTTCACATGGACGTTTTGTTGTTTTGCCTAGGGTATTCTGATTCATCTTATTCTAGTGTGCTTTCCTATTCAGCTAGTTGTCATGAAACAAAAATTTATTTTCTTTTCATCAAGAGCTTTCTCTTTCCATAAGGCATAATTTTATTTACTTTTTCCCTTTCTTCTGCCCTTTCTTGCTGGTTCTTTTTGATAATTCATTTAAAGATAGAAACATTTTATTTAATGCTGTTGCAAACCATATATTACTACAGTGTAAATTATTCCTCCTTCATGAAACACTAGAAGAATTGTAATCACGCAAATTCTGTAAAGTCAGTGGAATAACCTGATTGAATGAGAGAAGACAATATCCTCTCATTTCACTAATCTAGATCCTACAGATTAGATAACCACACATCAGTAAGCACTGACAAGCCTAGTTTGCAGGTGAGTAACTGAAGGCCAATAGAGAGTAGGTAAATCTCCGAAAACCTCATCTTGAATTGTTTGCCCAAACTTTTTATGCTGGACAATATTTGGAACCAGATGTTCCATGGATTACAGTAACAGTGGCTTTAGTAAACCACCCTTCCTCTCTGCTGTCCGTTAGAATCTTTTGCATTACAATTTCCAGATACTTACCAGAAATCAGCAATAGCTTTGCTCATTTTCAAAGCCTGACATTTCAAGTATAAGATCAAAATATATTTTAGGACACAGTGGAAGACTTAAAACTATTTTTCCTCTGAGGTGGTATTAGTATTGCAGCCTTTAATCAGCAGATTCTCAACCCATTATTCTGTCTTCTGCAATATAAAATGTATTATACACACATATGCTTCACCTATAAAGAATTATTTTCCACACTGAAAGGATAACAAAGAAGGAAATGTTCCACAAATATGATAAAATTCCCAATTTACATCGGAAAATACACCAGTTCAAAATCTAGTGTGTTGGGTAGAGGTAAAAGATTAGAGTTATCTTTCTCCAGGTCCCAGGCAGAAAGTATATTCTTTTCCCAGGCTGCACCAGTGAGCTTAATGGAGTCATTCATAACTGCTTTATACAGAAAAAACTTATTTATGAAGTTGGGAAAAGGAGAAAAACTCTCTGGTTAAATAAAGGATTAATGTATTTGCATGATAACTATAAGATTTTAAAGTGCAAACATAAAACCTTGATTTGCATTTCAGATCAGTAACATGTCAGGCACAGCTTTAAAAATCAGCTGATGATATATATGTATATTTAATGAAAGAATGTTACAAAAAGATGCAAAAGAGCTCAGTGAGCAGAATAATAGAAAAGATGAAGTTCAAGCAAAATTTTCTTTGGCCCTTTTTACCTGTACACTACCACATGCACACAAACTGAGCGATGAAAATTCCAAGAAATTATATATAAAAATGGGAGAACCGTATCTTACAAAATGAAGATATTGTAAAAAGGTAACAGGAAATAAGGCCATTCACAATGAATACTAGAACACACAAAGAATAAAATATAACTAACAGAAAATACAGTTTTAATAAGTGGTTTTTAAAATAAGATCCATAAAGGGATAGCAAGATAACTATTCATGTAAGAATAGCTGCCTGTCTTAAAGGTCTGTGGTGGAAGAGTAGTTACAGACACACTATTCAAGGAGCATCCAGCTTTTACCAGCCTTGTAAGACAGGACCCTTACAACTGTGATAGCTACTACACTGCATATGACATTAAGAATAAAGAATTAAAAGGAAAAATTAAGACCATTGTTTCCTTATACACTGTTAGAAGACCAGCGTTCTCAAGTTAAAAAGGTGTTAATGTGCATGACGGACTCTAAATAAGAATTTTATTTCTTACATAATTTTATTCTGTCCCAAAGTATTGTCCATTTCATTCTTACTTTAGAAATACTGATCTTTAAACTTTTACCAAATTCCAAACCTTCATATAAGAGGAATAGTAGGAATTGTTTGGTAGTATTATGCTTTGTGCAGAGTTGCTTTAATCTGCCTGTCTGAGAAAGCAAGCCATTCTGAAAAAGGGTCCTTAAATAACATTGTGGCATTTTATATCTTGCCACAATGAGTCCAGACTACACTACTGTAAAAAAAAAGTTTCCTGTTTATCAGGGCTAAAATAAATTTTGAGGTCCAAAGATCAAGCTCTCAAAACATCACAATCTAGTCAAAGATTGTCAAGGAAGAAAATTACATCATTTATTCTTTTATAATCCCACTGTTTTAAAATTATATCACCAATTTAATCTACCCTTAAGGAACATTATTAAGAATGAAATATTTTATAATGAAAAAGTTTAAAATAGGGTCTGGATTTCTCTGTTACTAATGTGAGAGGTACTAAGGCTTTTACTTCATCAGGAGACTGCAGAACTGCAAGTGAAGGCCTAAGTTTTGAGGAGAGATTACAGAAACATCTTTGTATCTTGGATTTTTCATTCTTTTAAGTTTCTGTATTTTGCCTAGAATTCTGGCCTTTGTATAACTATTGAGCTATGAATTAACTGTACTTGGAAAGAATTCATCAAGAATCAGAAATTACATTTCTGATCCAGTATCCAGATAAAATTCAGTTCAATCTCTTCAGTTTTTGTTGGGCCAAGTGGGAGAAACATGGCAAGAAAATTATTTTTGTCACCAAAATATGCACAAAAAGCAGGATTGCTGAATAAGCAAACAGCACATTTGTAATGACCTCGATATGCTCCTGGATTGGTAAATGGTGCATAATAAACTGTATAGCTCACCAAAGCAATGGTTAATTTTTAAGCGGCATTCTTGCATGTATCACAGTTTCCTTTTAGCTTTTGAACAAAGGTTTGTTTTGCAGTTTGCGTTCCTCTTGGAAGATAATGCAGATTTGCAGTATCTCCAGAAATGCTACATTTAACCTATGTATTGTTCATGCTGTTTGCAATCCTACTGCCACCAAAGATCTACAATAGCTCTGTCAAGTTCTCTGCTAGTCTGAGTAGTATTTACTCTATATTTTCAAAGGGTTTCTCTTATCTTATACGCTATACAAAAGAAAAGGCTTAACAGACAAGGAAAGGTTTATACTGGCAGCTATCCATCTGAAAATATATGCTGTTCTATTCTTTAACTTTCTACAGAAGTTGATCTGCCTATTACAAGATTTCCTACTATCATTCTCTGATAGCTGTCTAAAGAAGATATCCACGAGCTATTATAATTCATTTCCATGTAGAATGATACTCTCAATAGTGTTGCTTTAGATATTTAGACTACATCAGAATAGGAAATCAGTATAAAAAAGAACTCCCTTCTTCCTAAGAACCGGTGAACACTGATTCTCATCTCTGATCATGAGAACATCTTTCAGTTTATGTTCGGGAGACAGGCTCATTTTCTTCTAGTACTGATAGAAGCTATCCATCTCTGCTCTGGGAGCTACACATCTGCACCCTCAGACAGAATGTTCTGTCAATTGGTTAAGGCAGCTGTGATGGAAATTTTTATCCAGAGGACATTTCAAATACAGAGAAGCCGCACCATGCTGACATCAGACATAAGTACGACTGAAGCCATGCAGCTGGCATAAACGATGTGCCTTCCTACTACCTCTAGCTGTGGCATGCCACCAGCTCAGATAACAACGGTCCTGTCCATAAAAGCTACTCCTCAGGGTTGAAATGGACTGTATTTACATTCCTTTTATACTGCCTGGTAGAAGAATAACTGATCAATAAATAAAATAATTTGTATTGTACCGTGCAAAGAAAATTAGGAATTCTTGCCAATGGTCATCAGCAACAGTCAAAAGACACCTAATTCTCACTGCAACTACCCCAGCTGACCACAGCCAATTGTATCACAGCAATGCTTGGTGATGTAGCTATCCACATCATTAACAGCGTAGTAACTACTATTAAGTGAAGGCTTCATTAGCAGGTTTGAGAAAGAGGCAAGGATATAAAATGGGACAGTGTGAAACTTTTTCCTGTTTTTTAAATAATGACACTTGAAGGTCATGACACAGTAGTGTTGAGAAAACTCCAATGCTGCGACCTATGCTGTGTCTGCTCTTCAAGAAAACATGCCTTCCAGAGCTGTGACTGTAGACTTCTCACAATACTAAAATTTACTTTTAAAAGATTACTATATCATCTGAAATATGCTTCAATCTATAAATATAAATAAGTCTTTTAGCTTGATATGGCAGCAATGAATATTGAGAAGTGAATATCTTTCCATTACTATACTTGGTTTATTCCTTTTTGTTATCTAAGAATTCTGATCTGTATTCCTTTGCCCTTACTGAATGGATGTTCCAGTATTCACAGCGTTTTGATAACTCCTCTTTTAAAATCTATTTGTTATATCTGTTGCTCCCCCCACCTAAATTTGTCATCCGCATGGAAGATATAACACTGCAACCCTGAGTTAAAAAGGATGAACATACTGAGTAGTTGTTTTACAGCAATATATTTGCATAGCTTTATCCCTGGTTGGCCTATGAGTCACCCCAAATGAAGGCCCCATTTTACTGAGCACAGTAGAAGAGTATCCTGGGGCTTAAGACAATCTCGAGCAAACCCTGCATACATGTATGAAATGTATAACTAACATACCATTTGCTGTCTTCTTTTTATTTATTGTTTTAGAGAAATGGATCTCTACGGCTAGACATGAAAATCACGTGACTGACAAGATTCAGCATAGGACTCATACAGTAGGATCTTCTCCTCCTCCACTTCTAGCGCTCCACCTACACCTCCAGGCTCTTTCTCATGGTGCTTTCTCACCTCTTGCCTATCCCAGCATCCCACATGTAGCACGAAACTGATTAACCCATCACTAATGGCAGCAAGATGAAGATGTCCTCACACACAAAGGAACCCTGTCTGCAATGCGTTTAACCGTGTCTGCAGCACATGCTTTAGCTTCTCTCCCAATCCCACTCAGCCATGTCTCTCCATCCATCAGAACGTAAGATATTTCAGAGACTGTACTTCAATGTGTAATTCTGTGGCTAATATGCTTCTGTTCAATTCCACCATTTTGGAAGGTGCAGGATTTGTCACAACCGTTCATAAGATTACAACATTACAGTACTAAAAATGTTAGCTGTATAGAAAAGGTTATAGAAAAAAATGAATGACTTCACAACTTTTCAAAGTATTTGAAAAATTCTGATTCAACTAACACTTCTTAATCTGCATATTTTTTCTAGAAGCCTTCAGATTTTGATGATATCAGGAGATATCAGGATTGTAAGATGAAGAGCATCCAATATCAGGAAAACTGCTACAAACCAGACTGGTCTAAAAGGATATTTCACAAAGGAAAAAAAAATAGCTTTTTTATTTTATACACTGTTCCCATACAGAATGTTTTTTTAAAGAAACTTATTTCAAGTCCAACACACTAACAATATCTCAGGCTATACTGACTTAACTTTTAGATTATTTTTTCTTATTCAACTACATCTCAACATTATTTTATTTTATCCTTAGCTGACTGCAAGCTTTGTGTATTCCTTTTAACTCCATCTGTATACTAATGGTGTCATGTCTGTTTTCAGATTTTCAAGCTTGCTGTTAATGGAGAATTTTTCTGACAGTTTTGTACAGCATTTTCCATTTTAGTGGTAATGCTACTGACCTAAGAGTTTCCATCATGCACTAAAAAGTATTACTGGTATAGATCTCTGTTTCTTTAGAAAGATCCATAATACTCCTTGCCAAAAAATTCTCACAGCGATGGAAAAATTACAGGGCCACGTTCCTATCACAAAAGAGAAAGTCATTCTAGAAGTGCTAAAGTATTTGAACAAGTTATTTGAACTCTTACTAAAATATTACTGAAGCATTAGTACAAGCATTTACATAGACTGTGAGTAGCTATTTTAGGGAATAACTGAGGATATTTTTAGGTACCCAGCCTTCTGGATGGAGTTTTAAGAACTCATATCACATAAAGTTAATATCCTTGTACTATAGAATCTCTTAATAATAGTGAGAAACAGGAAATGAGGAAGGAGTGCACACTCCTTCCATTTAATCTGAATATTCTAAAAGGGAATTTTACATTAATTTTGACAAAACTTATCTGGTATTTAAACTAGATGCAAAATTACCAATGCAAACTTTTATGCCACTGCAGAATGAGTACAAGATGCATATATGCTTTGTTTGAATCCAGTTGTAGCAGTTACGGCAGTTATTAAAACTTGAATGACATGAATATCAAAGATGTTTTAATGGGGACAAAACTAAAATGTGAATTCTCATTAGAGTTCTACCATAGAGATACATGGGGTCAAGACCACCGGTTGGAATAAGGTCAATGGTGTCATGCCAATTCTTAACCTCTAAGGATCCCACTAAAGTTTGGCGACTATCTGGGAAACACAACAGTTACCACATAGGAATCAGCAGATGCCAGAGGCTTGCTGTTTCGTAGGAATAAACCTACCACCCTTTCCACAAATCCTATTTCAAAAAGAATATGAAAGAAAATCAATGAGTGGAAACAGAGATTTTCCAGCCTTTTATGCTGGAAAACCACACATAGAGATCTAATTCAGCTCTGAGTGTCAGGCTTAACTTTGAATGACCTGATTTTGGCCAAATATGTCACAGCTTTAATGTTATTTAAATGTAGGGGGTTTTTGTCTGTGAATATTAGCAAAGTCCTTGCTGCTTTAGATAAGCAGATGACATTCCATTCCTCTTCGTTTCCCTCATTAAAGCAAAGAAGTTGAATATTAATGAGTGTGGAGAATTATGTTGTCATGCATGTTAGTCTAGAAAATATAAATTCATCTCATAAAAAAGTCAAAGGATCAAAGAAGGTTTTTACTGTTAATTGGAAACAAAGTGTCAACAGTGTCCTGATTTAAAGGGCACTCAAGGATGATAAGGGAGGGTTGTTGTTTTTTTTTTTTTTCCCAAAAAGGAAATATAATTGAGGTGAAGTGGAGTTATTATTAGTACTTCTTGACTAAAATCCTTTTCATTGCCTGTGGCATTCAATGAGGCATTCCCAGTGTTCCAAGTAATTTTAAAAATAAAAAATATATTATTGCAAACATACTTCAAAATTACTAAAAGTAATATTTTTGTAGCCAAAAGCACTTTAAACATTATGGTTGAAAGTATTTTAAGTATGGTAGTTTTACATGCTGCTTTTAAATCTACACATTTGATGCAACTAGTACGTTTTCATTGTTCTTTCGGTAAGTAAACTTAAAAATAGCATTTTTAGCTTGTGGCTAATTAATAGACAGAAAATAACAGAGGATCACCTCTCCATTTCGGACTCCTGTGCTCAGTTCTAATTGCGGCAGTAAAAATTAAACCTGGGCTTGCTGAGTAAGCCTAGAAACACTAGATTTCTTGCACACACCAGAACAACAGACTAAGCTTATGCTACCATGCAGTATACTGTTAGAATTTCCTTCAGTTGAGTAATATTATACTCAACATATACTCAAACCAGCAGTATTACAAGCATATCTTAACTGTTTAGACTTCACTAACTTGCAAGAAAGAGCGAATGTCTTTTAAATGTCAGAACAGAGAGTATAGACAGCGAACAATTTTATGTTAATGTTCTGTCTAATGAAATACACAAACTGTAAACTCTAAGAGATAGATCTCTCACTTGTCTGATGAGGTAACCTCTGTGCCTTTATAAAACGTAAGGTCGTTTGTGTGGTCGTTGGTTTTCTTTAACATTGTTTAATTGCAGTAGTCTTCAGATACATCTTGCAACAGGCTCTTATTGTTTACTGTAGGAATTGTACATGTTAATTCTTATTTCTCTGTGAACAGAAATTTGCTGAAAAAAGTGAAAACCTATTATTTACATTAACCCTAAGAAATAATGCTGAAGTCAAGTGAATACTGACAATACTATCTGAAACTTTCCTGGTCTTTTTATATGATCTCTAAGGTAAAGCTTAAAAGGTTACAAAGTCATATAGTTTGGACAACCAATTAAAATACTCTAAAATTTATTTATTAACAAGGCAAAATCCAAACAAAAATATTCTGTATGCTCCTCCACATGCATCAGCTGAAATACTATGAGAATGAATTAATACCATTTTATCACTATTACATTTGTTGTAATAATTGTTGCTTGTTAATAACACCAACAAGTAAAATAGAAGTGAGAGATGATATTACAAATCATTACTACTTAGAACAGTTGTGTGAACTTTTTTTGGTAGTAATAGAATTTACATGATTACAAGTACTGTGGATGCCATGAAAATTTTAACATTTGCCACCTTTTGTCATTGTAATTCTGCATATATTAAGGGGCAGCGAGTTTGGAGGTCTTAAGGCACCTGCTGCATCTATATAAGTCACAAATTATATTTCATTATAAAATAGTTTGAATGTTCTACTGATAGGATTATTCAGCTGCCTGAAGTTGCTGACATCATTTTTCTCTGAACATAGACCCTCTGGGGCAATGTCAGCCCAATGGACTATTGCATTGCTATTGTTCAAAACACAGAAACTTGTTTTTAATTTTAAATTTTCAAGTCTACTCTTTTAGCTTGTGAAGCAGCAAGTCAGTGAAGAAAGTCCCCTCTTAAAAACAGGCATTCATGGGGGGGTATTTTAGAATATATATGAGCAATCGCCCCTTCATCTAATAGGTAAGCTGTAGACATGAGTTAATTGCTCAGCTCTCAGAAACAATACTGCTGTGTGCATGCTTCAGTGGGGAATACCCCAGTGCCTATAAAGCCATTCACCAGTAGTCATTAATTCCAGCATGACGTGAAGTAAAATGTAATGTGGTTTCAGACTGGTGAGAAATTAATCATTTTTTCTCCTCACCACTTGAGACACAGAATCATAGAATCATTTAGGCTGGAAAAGACCTGTAAGGTCATCGAGTCCAGCCATAAGACATGAAGGGCAAATCCAAATTGCAGGGCTTAGGGAGTCCACGCTGAGGAGCAGAAGCTTCTCTGCTTCACTTTCAGAGCCAGGAGAACTGCTGGATTCACAATCTGGGACATGGAGGAAGCAGGGTGGCTCGCTGGGCTCAGGTTGGGTGAGGGCAAAGCCAGCGAGACGTAGCTGCTCATTCTGACTGAGCAACCTGCATTGTCATGTAAGAAAGGAGACAGAAACACCAGCTTTCTGCATGAATTGCCATGTATTTTGCAGTTACATCTACATATGTTAGAATCCCTATAGGTCTACCTGTCTAGGTAGTAACAAAGGCTTCAGCACTAATGTGTAATCCTGCTAGGACATCCATGCTCTGACTTTCCCAGAAAGGCACTGTTACCTCCTTTCAAAAGGACCAGCCTAGCTACAGTTCTTTGCCGAAAAGACCTTAAAAGTGTAGACTTAAAAATGGCATAAATATGCTTTTCTATTAAGCTCCAGTGAAAAGATTAACAAAATAATATAGTTGTTAACTGAACAAGAATGTTACGTTAACTTCTTCAATTACTGCTTTCATACATTTGCTTAGATTTAAATATATAATTCATAGGGTAAGTGTAGTTAGAAATGTAAAAGACCTATTTAGGTCACCTAGTCCATCTTTGCCAGCACAACATTATTTTCATCACTGTATTGTCCATTTTCTCTTTAAAATAATCTGTAAGTCATGTAGGGTTTATAAACTGGGTGCTTAGCAGAAATGTTATTTGCAGATGATAATCACAAGGCAAGGGAAAACAACATTGCAATACATGCTAAATTTATGGATTTGCTTTTGTCCATTGCAAAATGGCTATAGCTATTGGTACCAAACTATCAGTTAAGTAAAGTACCACAGAAGTATACCATTCACATTCTTTATGCATTTTGACTACAATATGCTACATAGAATTGTGTTTACTATTTGAATTTGGCCTAGGAAAACTAATTCGTGCTGGCGCACTGACAGCAGAATCATGCTGTCGGGAAGTTTGTTTAAAAAAAGATATATTGTAGAACTCCCCAGCATAGATACTTTGCTATAGAAACACAATTCAGAATGTATGTGCACGCATGTGCACGAGCACACAAAGGAAGGCTATTTTTGGAGGTACTTATTAACAATAGAGGGAGCCTCTACAACCGGGTATGGCTACCTGTCTGTTACATGTTAAAATCAGTTAAGGTGAATTCAGCATTCACTACTTTTCTTCTTTTGACGACCATAAATATAGGAGTCCCCAGATCTGCTACTGAACCACAAAGAGGTAACATTTATGGTACAGATGAGGAAGACAACACCCCTGGGAATATGCTGAGAGCTGCTACTGAGACTGAAGTGAAACAGAACAAATACCTATGACTTGCAAAAAATTAAAACTGGTTCCAAACAGCTCTTAACAGATACCACAGACTTCTTAAAGGGGTGAAACAAGACTCAGGAAACCCTAATTTTATTTTTTTTTTTAATATTATTTGTGTGTGTGTATGTATATGCATGTAAGAGTATATGTATGTGTGTGTGTGTGTGTATAAATTACTTTTCTGACTATGAAGGAAATATTCAGTTTGGAATGCAATGTTAATAGACTGGTTTTTGTTAAGTCTGAAAAGTCTGAAACAAATGCCTCAGAGCTTTCCACACTTTCTTAATGCAGCAAAGACTTTGGAACTTAATGAGAACAATTAAAACATCAATATTGTCAATAGTTGTAATTCAGAGCATTTTCACAGAGTCCTCTGACTACTGAGGTTGTCTGCAGTCTGAAAAAGTGACAAGTTCTAAAGTGAGGAAGAGCAGAAAATGTGCTATCTGAAAAAGACTGCTGGGACAACATAGGCTGTGTAGAACAGAGATTTAAAATTCAGACAATTTGGTCACTAAAGCCTCTACCTTAAAGAAAATGAAGGAAGAGGGACCTTTCCCAGCATCTTCTGAATGCTCCAAAAACCTCCCTCACCAGACCCAGTGGTCTCAAGGCTCTAGCCAGCTGTCAAAGGCTCTAGCTACAGACTTCCATCTTTTATCTACCTTTTTGGAAACAAACAACTCCCCAGGTCTCTGCAGAGTACTCTAATTAATGAAAGCTCATGCATTTATTCTGCATAGTATATAAACCTACTTACAAAACAAAGCAGAACAAGGTACACCACATCACTCTCAGCCTGAATTTTCCATCACTGGAAAGCAGAAAGGGTAAGATCAGTTGACAGATTCAGGGCATGGGGTTGACAGTCAAGGAATGGAACAAGAGCCCAAAGAGCTCGTGTGGTTTCTGTCCTTGGAGGTTTTCAAGACCCCGCGATAAAACCCTGAGCTGCCTGGCTGGACCTTAAAACTGACCCTGATTCAGCAGGAAGTTGGACAGTGTGACCTCCCGAGCTCTCTTCAAGTCTGACCTCTCCTACGGTCCTTTGACTTTTTGTCTCCATGTTCAAACTGGTTTATAAAACAAGAACCAGCCATACAACAAAGAATAATTAAGATGAGTGATAAGTAGACTCAGTTATCAAGGTTTACTAGAACTCAGATATTACCTGAATACCCTCTTGAACAGCTTTGATCACCCTATTTCTAGGAGTCTCTTCACTTTATGATTATAAAGTCCTTCAAGATGAAAAGCATTCCATGAATGGCATGTATATTCATTTTTCCTGTATTTTTAACCTACTTGAGGGATCAACAAAGACACAGTTTACTTTCATGACAGTTACCTGTTAATTTTGTTCTGCCTTGTGGAAACACACAGCTAATCTGAATGCACTGGGGTGATTTATTTTCTTGTTTTATCATGTCAGCCAACTCTCTCCTATTAATTCAGGACATTAAAGTCTATGCCAGCATGCAAGATATTCAGAAATATTCCACTACTTATTTTATGTGTAAATCTACAGTCTGAGGTTAAACTAAACAACCAGAGCACAAAGACCCCATGATACAGAATTAGTGTGCAGCAGTAATCAGGTTTGTGAGCAGGAGTATGAACAGAGAAGATGAGTATATTAAAAAATATACAAAAACGTAGAAATTCCTCCAATGAATCTTACATAAGTACTAGTACAATCTCATTTATTTTGAGTTTATGCTATCGTTTTCCTTCTAGTTTATGAAGAAGAAAACATTTGGGAAGATGCATTTTCTTCTCCACCAGTCCTTATTTGATATATTAGCATATTACGTTTATCAACCTCAGTTGTTCTAATACTTAGGGAACAATTTGAGGCATTACACAATGAACGCAGCAAGCATTGCTTGCTAAACAGTGCAAGATTTCTCTTCTGAAAATATGCCTCATTCCCGTTGACATACTGTATCTACACTTGGGTATCCCATCAAAGAGGCTGAATTCATAAAACCAGTGAAATTATTTTCCCTCCACTTCCTTCAGTACTACTATATACAAGATGAAATGCATCCAACAGTATAGGGGTCCATGACAGGACAATACTATATTTGATGGAAACAGCAAGGAAATCTGAGTTGTGCATATTGGAATTTGATGAACATATCTAGCTTAACATAGGTTTAGTAGTGAAAAGTTTCAGTGGATCTGACACTTGCTGACTGCATTTATTGAGAGTCTCAGCTCTTACATTGCCCAAGCCCTCTGCCCCAGAGGCAAGACACATCTTACAGAAACTTTCTTTTCTCCTTAGTCTGTTTGTGTAAAATTACATTTTGCAGCCTGACTGTCTGAAGTGGGAAAAGGGGAACGGTAACGGTAAGAGTGAAGGAAAGGAGAAGATTGCCTACATGTAAACCAATTTTTCTCCCAAGATCCTTGCAGTAGCAGAAATAATTGCTTAGTTTTATGAAGTCGAGGAAATCCTCCAAAGTTACAGTTTATCCCTGGCCTCACAGCAATACTTGGGAAGCATAGGTGGAGGCTGAGCCAACTCCCTTGTAAGTTCATCTCCTGATGTTACAGCCCTGAATCTTTTACAGAACTTTAAACGAGTTTCTCTTCAGTCAAATACTAATCTGACACACACTTACACTGTGAAATCACATGAGACTTTCAGGTCAGGATGGCAAATCTGCAAGACTTACTCGGATATGCTCTTCTACATTTTTTGTTTCAGAAGGAGACCTTCTGACACCAAATCCAAAACTGAAACCTGTTTTACAGAGAGTGAAGTTCTAGTATAAACATGCAAATAGTTAATTTCTATTTAAAATGGCCTCACCTATTAGGTTTTAGATGAGATGCAAGAAGCAGTTACAGTTTTTTTACTAATTAAATTAGTTGACAATTTTTCAGTTTGTGTGGTACAGTCAGACTATGACTTATTACCTTTGGGTAGTTATGTAGGCTTGAACTAGACAACACATTTGAAAAAAAGCTTTAACAAAGATATTTGTTTGAATCTTTTATACTTTATGAAAATACATAGATACGTTAATATGCACAGATTGTTTTATGTAGAAACAATGCAGCATTCAATGTATTGTATGTAACATAGGGGTGACATATTTCACTTCCATCTCACAAGCATTAGAGAGACTGTGTTCTTTAAAATGATGCGGCCCTTGTATAGAGGGTGATCCAACTTAAATTGGGATACCGATGTGACCTGTTCCTGTGGCAGGCAACATCAAAATACCTTTCCTGGAAAGGCTTCCTCCGGACCTTCCATTTTGACTATGCATATGACATTGACTCAAAGGTGGAAGAGATACCTGAAAGCAGCAAAGCCAGGTACAAGACTATGAGCCTGTAACTATGGACTTGAATATTTTCTGAAACAGAGTTGCACCCAGGTTTTCTCCAGGACCGTACTAGGAGAGTCTCTAGTAGACTAGAGGATGTCAACGACAGGTAAAGAATGGGAACAGTGGGATGAATGTGGCCTTAAGCACCAGCTCAACTATGTCCCATATTACTCTGAAAAACACAGCTCCTGAACTCGTTCCTGTAGAAGTATTTGCACGCCATCCATGTGCAGACTTAGTACTGATGTGCTTGGGACTCATAAGCGGAACAAACATAGTCTATGTCCCTTAGATTTGACAATCTGTATAAGAAAAATAAGGTTTAACTAGGAATGTATCTGTTTCTGACAAGAGAATGATGGATAGAACCACTTTATTTACCCTGACAGAAATATCTTTGTTGATAAGCTTTGTGTTTTGCAAAAGAAAAGAAATAGTGAGTATCTAGATTTATGTATGTGAGGTGAAATATTGCATTTTAGACTGGAATGTATAATTTCATAGATTATGAGTTTTGTTTAATGACTGACTGCAAGACTGATATTTCAGGGTTTAGCGTTTCAGTGATTTATGGTATTGTCAGCGAATTTTTAATATGCTTTATGTGCACAGATGTTTCTGCAATTGTGACGTGCTGTAAAAATTCACAGCGGTCAATTGTCCTCCAGTGCTTTTCATGTCAAGCCTATGGCAGAAAAGGCAGAGGATTGTGTAGTGGAGCTGCAATGACTAGCCGCTAGGGATAGTTTAGTCATTAACTGGTGAAGTTTCTTGTTGTTAACCACTGCTTGCAATCAGCTGTGCTTCCAAAAGTGTTGAGAATAGAAAGATTATTTGAAATAAAAGAAGACAGAAAACTCAACTGAAAACATCGCAACAATAATACCTTTTCAAATAAATAGATAAATAAATTACACGTACAGAGCTGACTTCCTCATACCTAATTTTGGGCTAAATTGTTCCAGCTAAGTAGGAGCAACCTTAGTTAGAAACAAATTCCCCCAATGTCTCTTCAAAATTATTTTCTCAGTATAAAAATCTGACTCCTCAAAACAAACAAGCAGGATTGGTTGGAATAAGTGGATTTTATGAGATTCATGAAGATTTCATGGTATGGTACTGACAGTAAGGTGTTGCTCTCCAACTGGTTTGGGGTCCATCGGGATGTGGAAGAACCAGCATCCATAGCAGCACTGCTTAATACAGAAATATCTGTACAATCTCTTGACACGCATTTCTATAATACCTGAATAAATTTAAACTTCAAAGCACCTTCTGTTCTCAAAAATGGCATTCACTAGATCCCAAGACTCCTATTCTGAAAGCAAAAGATCTGGTCCTTAGTTTTTTTGTTTGTTTTAAGGTTTATTTTTATCCTTCTATTCCATTCACATAACTTTCAAAGTTGTGTTTGCTGCCTATAATTCTGGTTTTGTTGGAATATTTTTGTCTCATTCTAGGCCTATGAAAGCAGCAGAGAATTGTGATATTACATTGTTATGTGGCAGGCCAGGGATGACACAGTCAGCTTGGTAGCTTATTGGGAATTTATCTCTTTTCTGCCTTCCTTCAAACCGTTCCTCAGTCATTGGTTTCATGTTTTGTTTGACAGACCTATTTTCAGTCTAACTGAACTCATTGAATTGCAAAGGAAACTAATGAGTATGAGCATTACAACACTCCCACATAGGCAGGCTCTTCCAACCGGATGCCTAACTGCTGCACAAAACCCTTGCACAACTCTACCAGATTTGTTGAGCAACAGTGATGTATCAGAACAACAATAAATTGCTTAAAAAAAGCTCTTCTTTCATATGGATAGGTAAGAATACAAGTAAACAAAGCTACATTTTAAACATTGAGAATTATTCTTACAGAATGTTTGGGAAATGAAGTCAATGTACATCTAAAATTGGTATGTCTGCTCTATAATCTGTTGTTAGCGTAGCTGCTAGGAAGCAAACAAAAGAAAACAAGAATTGTGCCATTTTTTCCTCCTACCGAATTGACTGATTTGTCCAACACAGCAATATCTAAAGGACATTCACACACCACACACACCAAAAAAAAAAAAAAAAAAAAA
>JAVJGG010000039.1:6004888-6062590 GCA_035590195.1 Aviceda cuculoides | reverse complement strand
GCTGGGGTCTGCACCCACCAGGACTGGGGTCTGCACCCAGCGGGACTGGGGTCTGCACCCACCAGGACTGGGGTCTGCACCCACCGGTGCTGAGGTCTGCACCCAGCGGGACTGGGGTCTGCACCCATCAGGACTGGGGTCTGCACCCACCGGGGCTGGACTGGAACGCCCCGGCTGCGGGAGGTGAAGGACGCTGAGCCTGAGCTGCCCTTGCCCTTTTTCCCCATGGCTGTTGCAAACTCTGCTTTTTTTTTTTTATTTTTTTATTTTTTATGTATTTAATAAGCACTAGAGGGCTGCAGAGAACTGCTTTTGCAGCTGCGGACGCTGACATCGGCGCCACTTGCTCCGGGGCCCTTAAGGCAGCAGCCAAAAAGGATGCGGAGGGGTTCGGGGTGGGTTTTCCTTACCTGGGAAGAGGAGATCGGGGCGCCGAGGCACGGGTAGCAGCTCCCGCCTGGGAGGGAAACACGAGGTGGGAGGTTCTGCTGGTAAATCACAAAATAGTTCAGGTTTGCCCCCAGTCCGAGCCCTCTGCTCAAAGCGGGATCGTTCAGAGCGGCTTGCTGAGGGCCGTGTCCCGTTGGGTTTTGAGTATCGCCGAGGACAGAGACACCCCAACCTCTCCGGACGACCCGTCCCAGCGTTCGACAGCTCTCAGGTTTAAGGGGGGGAAAAAAAAGTGTAAATGGAATCTCTGGATTTCAATTTGCGCCCCTTGCCCTTTCAGTGAACACCCTGAAGAAGAGTCCGGCTCTGTCGACAGCAGTGCTTTGATTGCCAGGCCACTGGGCTGAAGGGTAACGCTCTATATTTAATTAAAAGAGAAAACCTAGAAAAACTTGAGGGATCGAGTTAAAATAGGGAGACCGGTCTAGAAAGGGCCTCGTGAGACTGCGAGACCAACCCTCGCTATCCCAGACACTTGTCTGCTCTGATAACTTTTCCTAATTTCCAGCCTTTTTTTTTTTTTTTTTTTTTGCAGGGCCAGTTTATACCCGGTTGTGGTGGTGCCGGGTTCAATGGCTCTCCTCCCTCCGGGGTGCCCAGGGCCCCCCGTACCTACAAAAAGCAGTCGTCCCGTTTCTCAGCGTCCGTTCATCCCCCCTCCCAACGCAGCCGCCGGCGTCGTTCCCGCGTTCTCCCGTTCTCCTCCCGTCCACGCGCGGGCCTTTTCCTTTTCGGTCCTTCCCAGCTGCTGAGCACGTACCCAGCAAAACCAGCTCGTGTACGGAGCTATTATATTTTTATCCCTTTTTAACCATATCCGAGTTTGTAAGGCCGCTCCTCGGAGCTTACGGTTCTTCCCGAGTTTTGTTTTTACGATCACAACACCGTACCTGGATCCGCAGAACAGTTTCGGTGCCCCAAGCCATCAGTGAAAGTAGAAAGCCAAGCGGAGCCCTGAAGGTCTCCCAGGAACCTCGTTTCGGCATCGCTCACCCCTCACCCCCCCCTCCCCAACCAAGCGCTGCCCGGAAAATGCCGCCTGGGAGACTCGACCTCTTTCTCCTTCCCCAGGGACGAGGGGATCGACACAAGACCAGGATCAAGCGCCCCGGGTAGACCAGAGGCAGGGGAAGGAGCCTGCTTCGTCCTGGCTGAATGTCCAAAAACCCCGGCTTGCCCTCCCGCGCAGGCGGGAGAAGCGCCTGGTTTCCTTCTGCTGTCGGACAAGTCAAAGGTGAACCGTAACTTTCTTTTTCTGTTGTTTTGCAGCCACCCTGCTCCCGAGCACATGAAACTCTGGCCTTGAAAGCAAGGCCTACATGTATATAAATATTTTTTCTTACTTAAAAATGTAATTAGACAGACCCAGCGGGACGGAATTTACAGTACAATTATGCAAACGTAAGTCACCGAGGCCAGCGTCTGCTCTTCAGTCAAGACAGGCAATAACCCTATTAACAGCGCCTGATGAATAATACAAGTTTCCCATATTTGCTTTAGGGTGCAATTCACCCATCTGCAGAGGGTCAGCACAAGAGCTATGTTCTGGTGAAGGCTTATTTAATACCTATAAATAAGGCTTAAGTGATGCACGGCCTTGCACTGTTCCTTTACACGGGGGTGAAGTACAGCCTCACGAAATCTTTGTCTCAGCGCGTCCCCGCTCCTTGTAACCCTATTCAATACCAAGCGGATAATAATCTATGGCACTTACCTCTCTCTCTTCTGTCGCCGTATTTTCAGAAAGACAGTCGTATTTGGGTGTTGGCAACCAACTTTCTCTGTGCACTAAATACCCCCATAAATCTGCACACGTCATTCTGTCCTTAAATGTTACAGCATTATAATCAATATTTGATAAATGTATTGTACAGAGAAACATCCCACTACCCATTCCCTGCTTTGTTCCTGCATCAGAAAGCAAAAAAAGAAAAAAAAAAAATTCTGAGTCAGAAAATATAAGGACATTCTCTGGCTGTTGACTTTGATTTCCAGTTTTCATTGTTTCTCCTCTTTCTCTTTAGTTCGTTTATCCACTGTGGGGATGGCAAAGGGAAAAAGTGTGAAAAGAAGGGGAAAAGGCCCAGTTAACAGGGAAAAAAACTGCAACTGAAAGCAAAGAAAAAGGGGCAGACTGTTTTTTAACTCTTACAAAAGGAAATCAGAATACCTCTATAGAGACAAATCGCTACTTCCATCAGAAAACAACCTCCTGGTAAAACATTTACTGGTAACCAGAACGAACCAACGCCCGCGATGGCGGCTGGAGCGAGGGGGGGGTCCGTACAGGTTTTGCACGGGCTCGGCGGAGCCCGTTCTGCTCAAAGCGGCCAAATTTCAGATGCCCCGTCCTCCAGCCCCTCTCCTTTAATAGAGCTTTGTCTTTGCAAAAGTCATTTTAGACTTATTTTCTTGCCACCAGATGGCACGTACACACCAGGCGAGCGGCGGAGGAAAGCGGTGGGGCAGGGGAGGACAGCCTGGCCCCGGACGGGGGCGAGACCCCCCGGCACTGCCCTGGCCAAGGCGAGAGGTCGATGCTGGAATTAAGTTTCTGCTGCTGGAGCAGACAGAGGCTTTAAGGCAGGTTTCTGGTCACCACGAGTGACCGCGCGTCTCCCCGGAATTTATTCCCTTTGATTAAAGCGATAAGAGAAGAGAGGCTTTCATTCAGGTCGATACTTTGGCCATCAGGCACCAAAAGTGCCGCGTTTCCCCTCTACCCCCGTGTGACAGCGTAAGTACCTCCCGCGGAGACGGGGGAGCTCGGAGTGGCCGCGACCGGCCGAAATTCAGAGCAAACCTGAACCAGACGCGTGAGAACTGACCCGGCCCAGAGCCTGGGCTGACTTCTCGTCTCAGTTCGCTTTCGCCTGATGCCGAGCGGAGTTTCTCAGGGAGGGAAGGAACGAGACCTGGGCATGAGGTTTGGGGGGGTGGAGGAGGGTGCCGAGGCTCTGCCGCTGCCTTTCGCCCCCCCGTAACGAGTTGTGAAGGGACACGGCGCAGGGAGAAAGGGGGCTGGGGCGTCCCTGTCCCTATTCAGCGCCGAACGGCAAGGGAAGGTCAAGATACCCGGCAGTTGGCATCCTACCGCGGTCTCGCTTTTGCCTGCTGGAAACGCTCCCTTTCAGCGTCTTTCTTTAGTGCCTGTCACGTGCTGAATGCAGTCTCCAGCATTTCTGAGGTGTTTAATTACTTTTCTTGGTATCGTTTGTGTTGGTTCCATTTTTTCCTTTGGGCAAGAGAGCGGGAGAGCGCCTCACGCCGAGAGCAATTCGCTGTTTGACTGGCAGCGCTTCCCAGAGCAGCTTCTGATCCCCCCCTCCCCGGTGCTAAAAATGCTCATGGCATCCTGAAACAACGCAAGGCTCCGCCAAAAATCTCTTTTCTGTTTCTCTACCGCAGGCTGGTAGAGGGAGCTGTTCCGACGCTCCTTGCTCTCGGTGTTCACGGCTGGACCCCGAGGTCGCTCCGCTGTTCCTCCCGCGCCGAGGAAGACTCAGCCCTCTCATCCTTGAGAGATGTTTGTCCAAGAGTCCCACGAAAGGGCCTCAGCATCTTCTCCCAGGAGGATTTCCCTAAAGCGGCAAAGTGACTCCCCTCATGGCGAATTAAGCCAAGACCCTCGCTGCCTCAGTGGCCACGGAGCACGGCCGACCGCGGCTTTGCAACACGCGGGGATATTTCTAGCTGCGGTCTCGCCGCCTTCCTCCTGCCCGGCACGGCTCTGCCCGTTCCCTCCGGCGCGCTCCCCGCTCTGCCGACGTCCTCCTAAACACGCGGCGATCCCGAGCCCTCGTCGGCGCCGAGCAGGATAGTGACCCCCCGTGTCTTACAGACGTTGTGCTGCTCAATACCCTTGTTTTTCGGCTACTTTTTTTTTTTGGGTGGTGCACAAGCATCACGGTGTCGGCTTCTTCTGCGGGCTGTGCTGTTACCCCCTAATCCCTTTCTGGGCTACCACTGCACAGCCAGACGTTTCCCCCCGTTAGTATTTCTGCTCCCACCTGCCTTTACCCTCTCGACTTCAGCCCGTTTTTCCAGTGAGCGGGATCTTTTTGAAGCGTCGGGCTGTCCTCCAAAGGGCCGTAACGCTTCCCCTTCTCCCAGGCAACATCTGCCATGGGCCGGGCTCTCCAGTCGCCCTGCTTGGGAGACACCAACCCAAATAAACCGGTCCCAGCCCCTCCTCGGGATAGGGGAGCCTTTTTCCGTGTCACCCAGTGGGAGAGGAGCTGCCGTGTGATGGGAGAGGACCTGCCCCGGGTCGGACATGCCTGTTCCCTGCCAACACCCACCATTGAAAACTCCCCTTAAACACCATTTGCTTAAGCCGTACCTCCCCCCTCCCCGACCTGCAAGGCTGATTTTTATGTACTGTGGTAAATGTTATGCCTTGAAGAGACCCACACATGAATAAAAAATCAGGCTGTCACTCTGCCGTGCTCCTTTTAAAGAGAAATTGCTTAAAGCAGCAAGAAAGATGTCTAATCTTGGGACTCTGGGAGCCGGTGTTTGCGAACGCCTGTGCGAGTGGGGGAGGCGGGGGTCATTGCAGTTTATGCTCATGAATAATGAATCTGACATTGTAGCTATGCAAATGTAACCTAACAAGCTCCAAATGAAATAAAAATCTTGTTTGTTATGTCAATTATTCACCACTCCCCTTCCCCAGCACCAGCTCGGATTTTGGGGATGGAACTGATTTATTTGAAGAGGTGGAAGTGGGCGATCGCAGAGAATATCGGGTGCCCTTACGAATCCTGGAGCTTTGAGCCATTTGTGCAGCCTATAAACACGAGACAGGATTCAGGGCTTGAATACACACAGGGATCTGGTCCTAGTCAAGATTTCCTGGCCTTCCATGGAAACGACCGAGGCATAATCAGCACGAGGAAACTTTCCCTGTCGTCGGGTTATTGTAGAGCAGACCATCTCAGGGTTGACCTTCTCTTAGCCAGCTGGTGACAGCCGGGGCTGAGAGGCAGGACTGTCGGATCTCGTGATAGTTGCTTCAACCCTCTTCATCCTTCGGCTTGCTCGTCTAGCGCAAAGCATCGCACTGACTTGCGGGGTTTTTCCGTGCGGCACCCCGATAGAGGGGGAAAACGCTGTCGGCGCGATAGCGGCCGCGCAAAAGTATTTAGTGCCCGCTACGTATAATAACACAAGGCTGGAGGGCTTCCAGCTGGTTTACAAACCTGTATCGACCAGATGCAACTCGAAGGCCATGAAAAACGACGGGGCTCAATTCAGGACTGGGAGCGACTGGGGTCCTTGCCCATCGCCAGCTCTTTCTCCTCGCCTTCGACAAACTCACAAATGCATTGCCCAAAGGAATATCAAGCCAAACGCCGCAGACATTATTTCTCTACTGAGGTAGCCTTTATAGCTCTGATGAACAATATTTTACACAGCTATTGCTTGAACAGAAGTCACTGTATTGTTTTTTATGCCTCGGTCTCTTGTCAGGAAGAAGCTAGAGTAAATTCTCCTTGGACAGCTCAGTGAAATCCTGACCCGCGTGCTGATCATTGCTGTGTTTTCTCAACTCGGAGCACGGGCAAGGATGTGCGACAGGGTATTGACGAGTCCTGATCAGCTTTCACCTTTTTTTTTTTTTTTTCCCCCCCTTCTTTTTTTGGCACCTGTATATGCCTGGCTCCGGCCATGTTGAGCCTTTTCGTTTTAACCGGTAACACAACCTGACAACGAGGCATTCGCATCTAAACAACCTCGTCTGGGGCAATCTGCCTGCTGCTTTTCCGCAGAGGTAAACCGTGCTGGCTGGGTGCGTTTGCCACGATTAGCAGCTTTGACGAAGCACAACAGAGCGGAGAGCGGGAGCAGGTCTGTATGCTGGATACCGGGCGTCCGAGTGGGACAAAGCCCCCGGCTCTCTAGTCCCACTTCTCTCCCCCGTCTGCTCCGACGTGCCCCGTCACGGACCACGAGCTCCCTGGAGCAATTCCCACCTCTTGGCCCAGCACCTCACCCACGGTGGGTACAACCCTAAATAAATCATTTTGAAAGGGAGCGCCTAGCTGGGAAACTACTAAGTAATTGAATTTTCTTTCTTTTTTTTTTCTGCTGTCCCTCTTGTGCTGCCTAGAGAGGAGCGTGTTGGCAGGTGCCCTACGGGAGACGGGAACAAATCAGACTGTCCCGGTGTCGGATGGCTCTCATGATGAATAGCCGGTCTTCTCATGGGGCACGACCATCTTCCTACCCTTCACCTGATGGAAATTACGCCAAGCCATTACTGAAATCGAGTGCGAAATTGCACCGGTGACGGACCGCCTGGCGTGGCCACCAACGGGGTGCGGGACGGGTGCCGCTGCCCGTGCCGGCGGGCAGGTCCCCTGCCCTCTCCTGCCGGGGCGGCGAGGGGGGGGTCGGTCTCGCGCCCTCTCCCCGCTGGAGGGGGAACTGCTGGGCATCGCCGAGGGCTGGCGAGGAAACCGGCTGCAGCTTTTGGGGGCTGAGTATAGGACGCAGGAGGAAGATTTACTCCTCCCTGTAAGTTGTTAATCCCAATTCCGGGAGCCCCGAGAAAGCCTGTCCGACAGAGAGCATCCACGCTGCGCTTGCCAGCAAAGGGCCGTGGGGGATCTGTCACGCACAGGGTGGAACACAGTAATTCCTGTCCCCTGAGGATGCTCTGGTCAACGCCGAGTTATTGGTTCGGTGGAAAAATTAAGAATGGGAGCAAGAGTTCCCCAAAAAGCGGGCATAAGGGGCAGTTGCTTATCGTTGTCCTCGCCCTCTTGTAAATGAAGAGGAGAATGACAAAATAGAAAGGGCGATACCGGGGAGATCGAGGCTGCCGAGGTAGGGTACCCGCGGGAGGCGGTTTGCAGACCCCTCGCATCCCAGCAAAAAGAGATTTGCTGTTGGAGCGTCTCACCTCAGCTCGCAGGGACTCGGCGGCCTCGAGCCACCCGCCCATCCCGCGTTTAAATGGTGCCCAGTTTCTGAGCGCAGCTGGGAGACGCCGTGCTCTGCACGGGACGGTGTCTTCTGAGCAGGCAGAGGGCATCGACCACACCATCTTAGCCTCATCGAGCGACCGAGAATTACAAACGAGGAGCAACGTGGTTAACGCAGGCATTAAGGACATTACGGAAGGGGTAGCTCTAAGTGAATCTTTCGTGTAATTAACAGTACGGTTCTGCAAATTAGTGGAAATTACATATTGAAATGCTTGGACGACAGCCATACCAGAGGGAAAGCGCCGACTTTTGTCTGATCGGAGATCGGCTGCGCGTGGCCTGCCAAATACTCAAACAGAAAACTATCTGCAAACCCAACACTTTCCTGGCCCAGCCTAAGAAGCGAGCGGTGGGTCGCTGCGACACAGCCAGGGGAAAGGGTCTACCCGAGACCATCGGCACCGCCAAATTCACACGCGAGAATAACAGGAACGAACGAATACCAAAGCCCAGCAATAATTACCTAAGTTAAAACCCTTCTGTCCTTTCCCCTAAGCCTGGATCTTTAATCATGGGAAACACCGTTCACGGGAAAACATACAAGGAGTGAGTCGCACCCCAAATATTTAGGCATCTATGCCTTTATCTTGCACAGAAACAAAAACAAGAAGAGAAAAAGCAGGCGCCCGGTTAGCGTGCCTCTGGCTTGCTTTTGCCTGAAGGGCTGATGTGTTCTCGGGTGCTTCGTGACAGCCACGGGACTGGCTGGTTCGAAGGCGGCTGCGCGTGGGTACGGCCCTCCGAAAGAAGGTACCGAGGGCTCCTGCCGCGCACCAGCCACGACAGCACGAGGTCTGCACGCAGGCAGGAGCAGGACCCCTCCAAAAAGCCCCAGAACCCGGCAGAACGAGGCCACGCACCCTCAGCCCACCGGGATCACCCGTCTAATGGAAAGAGGCGTCCGCAGGCGTGCTACCACAGCGTCCCTCAACCTCTAAGTCAAGCACAAAGGCTCCCTTACCGTCACACCGTATACACGTTTTTGCCATTCCTGCCCTCCTCGTTTCCACCGCGGATCCCAGAGGAGCGCTGGAAACAAGAAGAGGCAGGATGAGAAAAGCTCCTAATTGCACCTCGTTTCCCTCGGTGCCGGCGCAACGGTGTTGACTTTGATGAGGAGCTTGGTGTATGCAGCGAACATGCAACAGCCGTGCACAGAGATACTTAAAATAACGAGGAAAGATGCTGCTTTTAAACAAAACGGTGCCTTGCTTTAAATGACAGCAGCAGCTACGACACCCGCCGCCTTACAGAGAACGCTGTCTGCGCGCGGGACTCCGACAGCGACTCTCCTCCTGCCCTCCCTCCGCCTTTATTCCCGTCCCCCCGCCCCTCTTTTTTCACTCTGAACATTTGAAAATCAAGGGAACAAGCTGTCCCAGCCTGCTTTTTGGCAGAGAAAAAAACATGAAAGGGGTCTTTTCTCTAAGGGAAGTCTGAAAATAGCTACAAGCACCCAAACCCACCCGCAGGTAAGAGCGAGGTGCCAACGAGAACGTGGCGGGAGGGGGGTATTTCTAACAGCTCGGTGTTCGACGGCGGCTTCTGGCTGCCTCCCCGTAGAGCAAGATCCCCAAAACCTGGGAATCTCCATGGATTTCCCTCTGGCCGATCTCCAATGAGAAAGCGTGGCTTTTTGCTCCTTGCGACTGCATTTGCAGGAGAGCAATCCGCTCACCCTGCAGAAGGCCTTTCCCGGACCCCGGGGTGCTCCGTGCGGGATGCGGTTAGCGCCTCATTCCAGGGCTGCAATTTCTCGGAGCGCCGGCAGTGATTTCTCAGGGCTTTCCCCTGCTCCTGCCGACAGGACGAACTTTCTCACGGGCTCTGGGTGCTTGTCTGTCAGGCAAACTGCAGCTACTTCCATATTTTTAGTCATTAAGGCAGTGAACAGCGGAAATAGCCGAATGTCTCCCATGGTATCAGCGCACTCTTTCTAAGGTGATATGGGCCTGATCTCGTCAAAATTAATGGCTTATAGTTATTCACGCTATTATTCTTAATGGGGCCGAGCCTACACTGGACCCAGCAAGAAGCAGTGCTTGACTCGTCTAAGATTTATAACACGTCGTGACCTGGCTGGGCTCACTGTAAAGTATAAAAACTTCATTGCTAATAACGACGCTGGGCTCTCAATGAACAGAAACGAGGAGGGGAAGGTACAGCAGGCGCCCACCCACCCATCCCAGCCTCTTCTCAAGCTGGGTGTCCCCTGGCCACAGGCTGCCGACAGGGACCTCGGTCCGTCGGAGGCTGAGCGACGCCGGGAGCGGGGCAGGCTGCTCCGTCTCTGCGGCAAGCGCCGTCATCCTCATCCTGTTCTGCATCTATAAAGCAAATATTGTCCTAGTGCCTTACGATGCTGATCCGACTTTCAAACTGGTGCAAACCTCTCGATAAAGCCATTGACCTAGGATCAGACCCTTAACCCCCCCCCCCCCCCTCTAGAAAACCAGGTACACCATGGGTGAGAACCAGATCCCGGGGATGTAACTGGGGGGGATCTCTTATCGCCATGGGGCTCGAAGACGTCACGTGAAGACAACAGTTGGAAAGATCACAGCAGGTTCCCTCCATCAAAGAACACGTCCAAAAAACTGCAAATGAAAAACCTGCCACAACAGGGAAAGAGGGGAAATTCAGCAGAGCAGGGGAGCCCCATCATAATTAAAGCTCAGATGCTGAAAACACTCACACGGCCTAAATGATCATGGAAAGACTCAGTGAAACTACCAGGACTTCAGAGGACACAGACTGAAAATTGTCTTAATTAAATAAAAAGAAAGAAAAGGCATGCAGATTTATAAACATTGTAAAGCTCCTGACTACTAATTCCTGACTACAGAAAAAATATCCTTCTATATGTTTATTAAAAACATATGCCTCTGCCCATTAGACTGCAAAGAAAATGATTTTTTATTCTTCCACTAGAAAGAAATGTTTTTCTGATTGCAAGTAAATATTTCTGTAACAGAAGGAAACCTCCTAGGAAACAGTCTCCTGTAGAAAAGGGTTTGGGTTTCTTCTCTGCTCCAATTGCATAATTTCTTGTTTTTAATCAATGCGTTAATTATTATTAGCCTTACAAATACAATATCCCTAATTGCCTTATTCATTCATAACAAGAACTGTGAAGTATGAAAAAGGCAGGTTCGAACAGCAGACTGGAGGGTTTAAAATAAAAGAAAAAAGGAAATTTGCCTAGTTTTGATGTCTTAAACACTTGGGTCCCCTGGTTCCTTACGAGAGAATCGGCTCTGCACCATGCTTGATGAGGAGCTGAAAGACCGAAAGGCCTCGATCAAAGTGTTAATATTTCTGCATCAGAGCGCGCGAGAGATTTAAATTGCCATTAAAGTCTAGCGTGAGTCTAACCTGCCCAATTATAGGGCTAATACCCGCTGGCTCGCGGAGCTGTGAACTGCATGGGTTTTAATGGGAATTTCATGGTGGACTGGCAGTTCTGGAGCCTGAACTTCCCTACGGACCGCGGAGGAGGCGTAACGAGTCAAAGCCTTTCCAACGGCGGTACGTTTATGGATTACCAGCAACGCCGCCAGCACGGACAACCGCGGTTATGCACACCGGAGCGGCACGGCCCTCCGGGGGGGTGCAGACCCCCCCATCCTGCGGGCTGGGAGACCTCGCTGGCCACCGTCGTGACGCTCACGAGTGCCTGACTTGTTTCCTCACACCCGACCCGGACCGCCTCCAATGCAAATCTGTTTTATTTGCTCCCATAAACTCCACCTCGGCGAGCAGAAGCGGCTGCAAAGGGCTGGCTTGACACAGGGCGGCTTCGGCTGGATGGAGCGAAGGAACGCGAGCAGGGCCGGACCCTGCGAATCAACCCATCCCTTCCTTCCCATTCCCCCCCACCACGTCGAGCAAACGGTGGATTTAAATCAAAGCGACCCCGCCGGGAATTTTGCGGAAGATGGACAACCTCGCTTGTCAGCTCCCATTACAATTACAAAGCCTCCTTTCCTACTCAACATGCAAATATGACTTAACTTTTATAGCCGGAGACCGAATGTGCTTCCCTTACGGCGCCCAGACGCTCGCTCCCACCCCCACGTGGTGCGCGCAAACCTCTGGCTGCGGCCGGCGGCAATGCGATGCGGAAGCCCTGTTCTTCCACCAGCTTAGGGAGGTCCGCTCCCAGTTTAGGGACGCACAAGGCTCCTTCGATAGGAAAGCGAAAGAGGAGGCACCAAGGATGTAACCGACAGGGCCAACGCTTCGGCTCCCAAGAAGGGAAAAGCAAAGTATTCCGTTGCGCACGCTATTAGTAGCGTTCATAAGCGGATCCTTCGGCCCATTACTGCCTCCGCCTCCACTGGTGAAAAGCTCTGGAGAACCACACACGGGGCTGGTACTTACCTTTGGTTAGCCTGTGGGGGTTTTCAGCTGCAACACTGGTGTAGTTTTAAAAAGAAAACTCAGTATTTTGCATGAGTAGTGCAAGACTCCAGAGGGAAGGTTTTTAAGGGAAATATTGAATAGTATTACTCTCCTTTATAAATCACAAACTGTGGCAAGAGTTACTGTGTTTGTTATCTATGTGTCTAGGTATACCATGTGAAACATCAGCCGAAAAACCAGAGAAGATATTCAAAATTACTTTTAAAAATCCAATAAAACCCAACAAGAAGTAACTCCCAGTAATAGCAATGCTTTGCACTAAAAAGCTCTTTCATCTGTGGATTGCAAAACATTTTATGTACCGATAATGATGGTTTACAACCCTGACACCCTTTGTTGTGTCTATATTTATACTGCAGCGATGCTAAAGCAGACTTCAAGGTGCAGGACTTCTGACGGTAAACACTGCATGTACACCGAGCGAGAGGCACTTTCAGGCCTTGGAGAGATTATAAATTATACGGGTGGGGCAAAGAATCAGAGATTGAAATTAAGTTTTTAACGCTCAGAGACGTAAATGACCAAAACCAGACAGCGTCCTACTCAAGCCTTCCTCTCTATAGGGTCTTCTTGCCTATAGCCCGCGAGCCAGGTGCCTTCAGGTGGCAACGCCTGCGCCAGACGGACTGGTATCAATTAGCTGGGTCTTTCGATATGCTACTAAATTTTCCAAGATTGTCACCAAACTGAAAATTGGATCACATCGTATTAGTTGTGTTTACCCATCTGGTACCACTGCTCTTATTTTCATGGCGCCAGAGAATTTTTGATGCGTGTCCACACGTGTTGCACACTTGGAGGAGCCCGGGTACGTATTAGCAGTTCTCACCGTTACTCCTGCCAAGCTCTTTCCTTGCTGTCTTATTTATAAATGACTCATTTATGAATGTAGTTACTTGATGTGTGTTTCAATTAACTAAAATCTGGGGAACTCTTCTGCTTCAAGCTAATCAAAGGTCGCTGTGAGGAACCCGAACGTCTCAAAGCATCCCAGGTAAAGGACATAGATGCATGTAGTATTTTACCAGCACTCTTCATGCCTTCAAACACGGGTACAAATAAATAAATAAGTAAATTTTACCCACGGCTTTAAACAGAGGTATCTTTGTGCTCTGCCTCAGGTTCAGCACCGTCAGATCTCACCGACTGTAGCAGGGAGCTGGAACGCAGACCCCGCGAAAATTTGCTGACGGTAATAAAATAGCACGTTGCCTCGGAACAGACACATGCAGCGCGCCCCTTGTCTTGTGTGGTTTTTTTTTTTTTTTTTTGCTTCTTGTAGCTTTCTCTGCGAAGAAAGGAACCCTAAATCCTATGCAAACTGTTCCTGCGCTGCGGACAAGCAGGGAAGGCTTCAACAAACCTTCTGAAATTGCAGGGATTCACACGCCATCTGTGCCTCCGAAACGCAACCACTGACATCGACAAATACGCTCGTCGTCCTGCCCGCTCCAAAAGGAGAGGACATTAATGCCAAGAGCTTCTGCTGCTCAAAGGCTGCCTCAGCCAGCAGACAGGGCACGCGGGCCACCGTCGAGCGGCGCTGGGAGCCAACTCTTGCAACGTGCTGGTTATTGGTGGACAACAGATGCCAACAGAGATTCTGCACGTTTTAAGACTGGCTAACCAGCGCCCCAAAGCTGTTCCCGGGCTCCCGAAACGCAGCCCTGGCTAATACCCATACTGACCGGCCAGCAAGGGTAGAGGGGGTGGCAACGGAGAGAAACCCGCAGAATTGTAGGAACTGCACCCACGCCAACCGAGAGATCAACAATGAAGAGGTGGCTACTGCTGCAAGGGCACGGTAACGCGCATTAGCTTTTGGGAAATAGAGAGGGAATATCTCACAAGGGTTTGCGCAGTATTTGTAGCTTATGGTGTTGGTATTAAGATACTTAAAACAACGAAAGCTATCTGCAGCCCCTTACCTGTGCTTCAGTATGGGTGCCCAGTCACTGGGACTTAAAGAGATGATGCCAGGAACATAGTTTTGCATGTACAATCATTAAAAATACAATGACGTCTACCGAGGAACCACTCAGCCACGGTTGTCAGATCGACGCAGAGGTGCATAGACAGACGTATCTCCTAAAAGCACCGTTAGAATTTGCCACCCAAACCCAATAGCCAAAACTGTCTCGTTGGATACCTGGCTCTGGATGGTTCATAAGCACCAGCTAACAGCCAACACAAGGAGAACATTTAGGACTTTCACATCTAGGTGACTTAACACCACACAGGAAAAATCTACTGAACCCTGCTTGGGTGAATTCTGCCCAACGTGAAGACTCTCATCTGGATTTTTTAGGTGACGCTTTTCTTTTTGGCTTTAGCAGAGACTCACTGAACCTGTAACAGTGACCACAGGAAACAAAGTCCGTGTGATACCAGCAGCTGGGACACGGACAACCAACCCTGAACAAAGGTCTTAAATGTGTTGTAATTAGTAAACGGAGAATACCTGTCACAAGCTAATTGCGCTGTCTGGAATTTTCCTCTTAGCAACTGCCAAAGTAGGAAAATAATTAGTGTTTTGTTATCTCTGATGTTCCTTCACAAAACCAGACTGTAAAAAAGATCAGTTGATCTCCTTTTTCTCCCCAGAAAACGCTGTCCTAGGGAAGCGTGATGTATAAGAAGGCAGGAGATGCTCTCAGTCTCAGCAAAGGGGAATTGCCCTCTTGGAAACACCCCCAAATTACTTAAAACCCACTGTCACCAGAGCACAAACAAACTGGAAAAGTCTTCTCCAGGAGTTACAGAGGGAAGCGTTCGGCGTTACCTGGAGCGACTGCAACGGAGCCCACGGTGGGCAAGTCGTCCTGGGCAGAATTGCACTCAAATTAATTTATCCGCACCGAAGGCTGAACGCAGGAGTGAGCGAGTGACTCCGTTTCTCGCTAAGACCCTGGGAGGAGAGCCAGCACGCCGGCTCTCTCCCGAGACGCGCGCAGCTCTTCCAGCTCAGTGCTAAGTTGCCGATCGCCCTCGTGAAGGGAAATTAAAGGTGCAGAGAGTCCCGGGATCCTGTTCTGCAGCACGCCAGCACTCATTCGCCTCTGAATTCTTGCTCTCAGCCAGGTCTCCCGATCTCCAGATCGAAAATCTTGCTGCAACTGGGTTCTTTTTCTATACAGTAGGAATCACACCGATTTCTCTCTCTTATCCATTCGGTCTTATTTAGGCTGCAGCCTCTCTGAGATACGTTCTTAAATGTGCAGGTGGACACATCCAGCACCGGCACAGTGGGGAGTTTCAGATGACGGAGCAGTCTGAATGCTCCATGAGGTAAATATTGATATCAATGTATCACTGAGTTATCCTCTCTCTTTCTCTCAGGTGTGGTTAAAAAAAATGAAAGGTTCATTGTAGAAGTCTGTCTGACTCTTTGGATGGAAGGTTATAAACTTTTCCCCTGATCTCATGTTGTTTTATTCCCTAATTTGCATTTTGGGAAGGAAAAAGAAGCCTTTCCATAAGGCTCCAGTGTTTAAATCTCAGTTTATTGTTTTCTATCAGGGCAAAATGTTAGTTCTATGCCAGGTGTCTTAAATTAATAGGCGACAGGTTTAAAGGAAGGAGAAAATTGCCAAAAATGTTCCTGCATTTGCTCTAGTCTTGAAAAGCACTGATTTAATTAATCTTCCTTCATCAGAAGCAGAAAGCATGGGTCTAATTGCAAGCTCAGAAGCATCAGATGTCCAAGTGATTGGATAGTAGATAGAGATGAAAGAGTGTAAAACAAGGCATTGATGAATGCAGGTTTATTAGGAGCTCTGTCTCATTGACTTGTCGTGTGAAGCAGTTGGAACTCAGCTACAAAGTAATAAAAGAAAATTAAAACACATAAAACTTTGTTAAAATAACGTGGAAAGGCCTGCATTAAACCAAAAAAAAAAAAAAGCGAGGAGCTAGGAAGCGGGAAGTAAAACACGTCGTAAAGACTTACTGTCCAACCCGAAGCCCATGGAAACCAATGGCACGGTGGTCGAGCGAGCCGAAGCCCCTTACTCAGCTGTTAGAGGTCTAGTTGGGCTATACGGTGCCGCGAAGCGCGTGTGCGTGCTGCTACGGGACAGGCCACCCTGGGTGGAAACGCCCCGGGGTGGGTGGGCAGATGGGTAGGGGTCTGCAACAACAGCCTGGCGCAGAGAGAAGACGGCAGCTGGTCGATGCGGCGGCGTCTAGGAGGGCTCCCCAAAGACGTCGCCAGCCCGGAGCCGGCTTCGCAGGGGCTCGGCGGTGGTGAGTTGTCCCCCGAGCCACATCTGAAGCAGCGGGTGACCGAAAAGGGTCCTTCAACGGCAGCTCCGAGGTCCGGCTCCTCCGTAGCGGCTGGGGTCTCGGGGTGGGGGGCTGCATTTGAGTGGTAGGCGTACGCAGCTTGGGTCGCCACCAAACACGACCCCGACGGTGCCTCTGACTTAAAATAAGGTTCTTAACATCCGTTTGCTTCTCCGTAGCAAGTTTTATCCACCATCGTTTCTTTCAAGTACGTGTTGCAATACAGAAAAATCGAGAGCCGTGCAAAACTTCTGTATCTTATGGGGAGTAACGTTTGGGAAGAAGAACTAGAAAGTCGCGTTTTTTTTTATTGTTTGATTTTTTTTCTACCAAGATTGAGAAGCCTGGAGATGGCTCAGGTTGGTGGCCGAAATTCCACATCAAGTGTCCTTTTTTGTTACATGCTGACTACACACCACCCACGGAGCAATCCCTACCCCGGGCAGCTCACAACCTTACGTTGCGTACACCCAGGCATACCAGGCTTTATTTTCAGAGCTGTGAGACCGAGATACTAGGCTTATTTTCATTCTTGCTCTTTCCTACCCGGCTGCCTACTTGTACGTCTTGGGTAGGTTTGGACTTTGTCCTTCTCAGTGCAGTTCATCAGAGCAAAAACCTGAACTTGGCCAGGGCTCCTGGGTGCTCCTGGAGTATTAAATAAAAGTCTACAATTGTGGAAATGTGCAGCCGACATCTAAATGGAGAAAATGCAGTGGGAGGAGAGCGGAGACAAGGTAGCGGTGGAAATTAGTGCGCTTGCATAAGTCAATAATCACAGGGGTCTCCCAGGTGGCAGCCATCCTAGCTTCTAAATTTAATAGATGAGATGGAAAATAATGCCTCCCCCAACACTTCCCCTTAGGGAACTGGTATCTCTCAGGAAACCGTTTCCCAGTAATTAGCACCTGTGTCTTATGAAAAATCAGAGCCTGCCATGGCTTCTCAAGCAGGGCGGTGGGAAGCTCTGCCGCATTTGCATTTTTTCCTGGTATCAAACCCGTGCTCCAGATCATGCAGCCGGCTGGCGTTCGGCAGGGCAGCGGCAGCGCTGCCGGTCCCAAACAACACGGGAGCGGCTTTGCCAGTCCGGTTTGCAGCGAGGCAGCCGCAACCGAAGAGCGTAATTTACTGGCTCTTAAAGGAAGTTTGAGATTAGTCTAGGTTAGATCGGTGAATGCAGATCAATAGCTGATTACGCTGTCAGCTCCATCGGATCTTCCAGTCTCTGGCAGCTGACACGGAAATAAGAAGAGAGTTTTCAAGAGAACTGAGTGTTACTGGGAGGTACCATCAGCTGTAATTATTGATGACGGAACAGGTAAACGCAAGCAAAGAACATGTCTGCTGCGCCGAACAGCAGAGCAATCGCTCACGTCGCAAAAACCTACGCGCCTGGATTCGGCGCGGGTGGAGGGATCGCCGTTTGGGTGGTTAGGAGAGATTCATATTTAGGCTCCCTCTTTTATATAGTCAGAAGCACAATTTAAAGTCTAACGCAGGTGCAGATATATACCATAATCCTGAACCGCACTAAGGTCACACTCTGAGGATTTTTCAGCAAACAAAGGAGGACCACGATGGTGCTAACGAACACCGAAGCCTCTGCTCGTACCTGCTGGATTAGCTTTGTTAGGTGAAAGGAGAAAAATAATTGATGAGCACGGAGACTCAAGGGAGCTGCCTGCTTGTAAACTGAGAGAGTTGGCATGCTGGTAATCAGGAAATGGAATCTGAATAATAAACCTTTTCCCCTCATCTGCTTGCTTCCCTGTTTTCACTTGCAAATCTGTAGCAACACCAAGGACACCACTTTTTGCTGGGAGAACAGCCCTGCTGCTGGAGAAGGAGCGATCTAAGCAGCGCAAGGTGGCCGTGAACTCATCCCAGGGGGTCGGGGTGACAATTAGGAACTGAGCAATGGAGATAAACTCCTTGTACAACCAACCTTCCCCATGCAAATGCAGTGGTAGGCACCTAACTTCCTTCATAAATCTTCTGAGTATTAGGTTGCATCCATAGATGGCTAAATACTTCAGTAAATATGACACAACATGGGTTTTTTTTCCCTGCTCTCAAGCAGACGTAACTATAAAGAGATCTGCTAAAGTATTATAATCAATACACCATTTGAATGAGCAGAAAAGGGATTGATTTTTAATGAGGTACTTAGTTTTCTGAACGAATCCCATTTTCTTCCAGCATTTTGATTACAGACACTTCTCTGATCCTAAAACATCTCCTGCTTCAAGAATTACTTAAAACTAGGCTTTGTGTATGGAAAGTGATTGATTCCTTTATTTTATTTTGCAAACCCAATTTTGCTTGCTCTGTGAAGAAGATCACACAAATTTTTATTTTGCTGTTTTGTCATTTTGTTGCTTCACAGGAGGGAAAAAAAAGGGATGTAATTATTTTGTGCTAGCGATTAAAACAACAGAAAAAAAAATCGCTTTGTGGTAGGGCTATAAACTATCAGCTCATCAGGACTGCACCGGCTTTAAATCCGCCACAACTGCTACTTTGAATTTGTTCATACAAATGCAGCAGCGCTAAAGCAAGAGAGAGAGGACAGGATAATTATCCGAGAGGATCAGCGCTCGTAGCCAGCTCGTTTTTTTTGGTTTTTTATATGGCCCACCTGCCCCTTGCAAATCCAAGCCCACCGGTTTGCTGTGGAGTAAAGCGGCTGGCGGGGGGTGGCTGCCTCACGGGCTGTTTTCGCCAAAGACAAAGGTGCGGGTGGGTTGATTTGGGTCGGTCCGTAGGGAAAGCTATTTTGCCATACGTTGACTTTGTCACTAGCCGAGTTCGACACGAAATCTAGGGCAGGGTAACCGAGAAGCCTTCAGTTCTGCTCTCCGCAGAAGACGGGCAGAACCCTCCCTCCCCCGGCAAAGGGATACCCGGCGCTCGAGCTCGACAATACAACGGCCGTGGCCGTGGGCGGCGCTGCGGTTACGCCGACGCCAAACCGGATTCGTGCGCCGAACCGGGGCCAACTCAACCATTCGGCACCGACAGCGTGTTTTCACTCGTCGTAAAACGAGGACCTATATTGCTCCTCCAGCTTGGGAAGGTTCATTCCCAAGAGCGGAGAAGGGAAAAGCACCCCCCCCCCCCCCGCGGGCTAGTGTCCTGTCGTTTCCGCGCTCGGGCCCGGTTTGTGCATCCTAAGGCACACATTGCTTCTGAGCTCCGTCCACGGGACTGGCACCGCAGGGGATTGGGCCCACGGCTGCTTATTATCCGAGGGAAAGGGAAGAAAGACATCCAGCCAGCAGAGACGCACGCTAACGAGACAGAAATTATCGCCTAATGCTGCTTCCTTTGGCTTCAGTTGAAGCAGGCTTGTGACCTAGGAGATGATTTATTTATTTTTAAATCCACGTATTTCTAAAGATGAATGCTTTAAAAATAAAACCTTAGTGGAAAATCTGCATTAAAGATATAATCCAGTAGCATTGTGGCTCCTTATCCCATCAAATTGCAATTGAAAAATGGGGCAGAAAATGTGCACTTTTGTCATTTATATCTGAGAAGACTTCAGGAAGCAGAGACTTTCATGTGAATCATGTAAAAGGATTTTCTGCAAAACTCTGTGTCTGAGTGAGAATAAAAAAAAAGTCTCAACTCCAGAAAGGGCATCATGTTAAACAGATGTACAATATTGCCTGGCAGGTCTAAAACCCTCATGAGCTCTAATTTTAAGTTTGCTAAACCTTAAAAAGTTTTACCTTTATTTATGTCAGAGCTTTCTTTCCTCCCTTTTGAATACAATCTCTGTCGGAAAATCCTAGTTATCAAGATTGCAAAGTCAATGACTTAAAAAAAACTTACACAGAAGGAGCGTACCAGCTTTTCTGCATTAAAATCATCCTCCTGCAAGCTAGACCACATATCCAACCCAAGCCACGTGACAAAAAAAAAAAAAAAAAAAAAAAAAGATGAGTTTCATCATGATCCTAGTATATACCCCTTTTTCCACAGCATGGAACCACCAGCAGATCTGACCATTGCATTGCTGTAAATTCCCTGTACCTTGAAGACTTCCACATTTCTCCATGGATCCCTGCATGCCTCTCTATAAAGCTCAGCCAGGTTGAAGGACATGTGAGAAATCAGCTGTTTATCTTAAGAGCATGAAAATCAGTGGCCCTGGGACATTTCAAGTATAGTCACATCTGTCCATGCCTGCTTTATAATTAGCTGCATGCATTAACAATGGCTTTCAATAAGAATAATCACTCCTGCTTCAAAAATAGTTTTTGGAACTTGTTATTTAAGAACTTCATTAGAGAGAAGCAATACTGCAAAGTAACTAACTTCTCTGTTCTTTACTGTCCTGTCATTACATCTGACTTCATAATTTATCTTTTATAAAAAGAAAACCAATAAACTTAGCTTAAATTTAACTGTGACAAACAGACAAGCCTTAAAAAAAAATTACTATGACTAGTCAAACACATAGCAACAGATTTTAGCTCAACTAGAGTATGAACAAACTCCCATATGGTAGCATGAGCAATCATGACCAAAACAAGACTATATATCTTAGTCAAGGAATAACAAACAACTGTGTTTTAACAAAAAAAACTTCACTGTTTTATTTGCATTGAAAAAATAACTGTTTTTCTGAAAGTTTAACTACAGGAATTGCTGGATTACTAAACATAAAATGTCCTTTACCAAGCTGATTCCAGAAGTAACAGATGATCATAAACAGCTTATAGTCTTACTTTCTGTAGAAAATTGTTCATTAAAACTGCATAACAGAAGACATATTTATGTATTTCACTCAGTGCAGATACAAAAATATTCATAAGTCAGAATTCTGAGAAAATAAGCTGGACTGTAGGTGAAAAAGGGTATAAATCAACACATATCTGGACATTCTGCCTGAATAAGTATATTAAAAATTCCTGTAGAAATCCAGACAGTGAATGATATATGCTACTTCTACTTACAGTTTAACTCTCTGGGCTCTCTGCAATAGCTATCCAACCACTGTAGCAGAGAGCTACAGTGCCAGAAACTAGGAGCAGAATACCTGCTGGCTTGCCGAAGGTTTACAGCCCTAGATAGGATATTTTCATTCCTTGTATGCAAATAGGGATAGGATGGCTGTCTGACCATTACAGAAAAACTCTTTTACCTAGGAAGTCTTTACAAATTTCAGTACAACTGCATTTATGCTCTAACATTAAGCTTATTACACTGAAAATGAGATGGCAAAGATTTTTTTTTAAACAAATATTAGCTGTTCTGATTTAAATATTATAGCAAATAAACACTTCTGTAATATAAAACAAAGCAAGAGCGTTTATGTAATATCCTGTCCGCATTAGAAGAATTCTCTGCGATTTTGGTATATTTTCCCAACAAACTTCTACATCACTTGCCAGGTGGCATATCTGATCTCAAAATCTCTTTCCAGTCTGCTGTTGCTAATGCTGTAGAAATTCAGATTATTTGTTCTAGAGAATCAGGTTAAATCAACATTCAGACAAGGTGCAACACCTATATTTGTTCAGTATTAATTACACTTCTGCCTAGTTCAGTACTGTACATCTGGCTTAAAGCCATCAAGAAGGAAGTCAATTGTAAGGAGTATCAGCATACTAACTAAAGATGTGTGTAGACCAACAGGCTGAGCCACTATGTCAGCCTCTTACCTCTCACAAGCATCACGCATAATCCATCTCCCTTTATAGCATAAGGTGAGTTCATAGAATTATCTAGCAAAAAATGTTAGGTTGCTTAAAAATTATCTCACAATATGTTCATACATTCATCAAGATGTTAAAAGTAGCTAACTCCATACTTTTTTTATGTTCTGCATTATTCTTATACTGCATGAGACATCGTAGAGAATTTCTAAAGTGCACACAATAAATAGAAAACCATATCCTTAAATTGCACTGGGATTTGCTACAGACTTGTGAATTCAATATCAGGCACTGCATCCCCTCACCAAATAACGGTAACACGCTCCACTAGCTAATATTTGAAGGTTTGCATTTCCATATCTCAAAGAACTTTGCAAGAGATGAGTATCAGTAGCCCCACTTTCCAGCCAAGGAGCAGAGAGGTCCCTTGAGTCCTCGTACAGTGTTCTGCCCATCACCATCCCTGGACACTACTAAAAAATAACTGAATACCAGACAACAGAACTTGCCTTCTGAGGAAATAGATACTGTGCATTGTACGTGCTAGAAATGACAGCTTTGATAAAGCTGGGGGGTCTCATCGTGCGCGTGACGTTGCCATTGTAGAGCTCTGGGTAAGAGCTGCACCAAATCGAGTAGCCTCTGCAGAGGCAGTCAACATCTGCAGCCTCACAAGCTGTCAGCGCTTTTCCAATGGAGGGCTTACTCTGATGCTGTACAGTCAGAAGATGGCTATCGTAATGATAATTATGCCAGGAAAGGAATCGAAAGACTATCAGACGGCTGGCCAAACTCAGTCTTCATCCTACAAACTCCTTTAAACTGTTGGCAGTGATTATTAAGATCAAGAAATGACCCATGCTGAGAATTCATGCCAGCCATAAAGGGTATGTTGAAAAAGTGGATTCATAATAACCACAGAATCTCCCCTGATTTGTGTGACCAGTATCCCTTGGAGTTGAAAACAGGAAGCTTGCATGCAATAGTTTTTGAATTTGTAAATAACTGCTCACTGCCAAGATATTTTTTCCTCTCCCACCTTTTTTTAATACTATAAAGGTAATTTAAAATAACAATTGTAATTATATAGAGACTCCTATGGGAGATTTACATTATATATATTTTTTCCTTTACACCTGCCACAAACTGCTGTGTATTAAATGTGATTTAGACAAATTGGGCTGTTCGCTGGTAATGAACTGAAAAGAACATCTGGACATGTGCAACACATGCAAATTCACCTCTAGCAAATCAGTCTGGTGGTGGTGAATCTTAGTTTGCTTCTAGCTATTTTTTGATTTGTGGCCAATCATTCTTGACCTCTAGATAGGACTAAAACATTCCTATACTTGTAACTTTTTAGGCATACGCTTCTTGTTTATTCTAATATCAGATTTTAATACAGTCTTCCACTACAGATAAGATGCATAGATAGTTCCACTAGTTTCATATAGTTCCTCTATAGATACAGACATTCTTGACTCGCAATATATTAACATGTACCAGATGTCCACAAATCAACTGAGATATTTAATTTTAGAAACTTTGTTAATAAAAGACTTAAGTCTCTGGAGCTTACCGTTCCTTTTGGAAATCATACAATATATCTGACAAAGAGGCCAGATTCATCCCCTCTATTGCTGTCCTGGTGTCAAAACTGCATGGAAGTATGAAGTTGTGCCAGGGAGGCCTTGAACTCCATTGGCATTTCGCATTAGCGACTTAAAGGCTTTTTTGAGGAGTCCCATATGATGAGTCCTAATGGAAGTGCTCAGCATCCAGCAGAAGTATTCAGCCTATTACAGGACTGAACCTTATGGGGAAAAAACCTGTCTGTTTTTATAAGTGGATGCCTTAGCCATAGGGTATTTTTGTCTGATACCACTTTTATGTATGTTTAGATCCTTTCCTAAAACTTGAAACAGAACTACAAAAGAACTAAGCCAACATGTAATGAGTCGGGTTTTGTCTGTGTATCTTCCACATCATTTAGTGTTCACAGTTCAACAGGCAAAGAAGTGTCATGCTATCCTGTAAAGCTTAAAGTATACTCTTATGAATATTTCTCAGGCAGAAGTGTAAAATACAAAGAATTAAATATAGCTAAAAGAATAACTCCATGGACATGACCTCACTCCGCATTATTTTTCTTATGGGAGATTTTGTTTGAGTAATAGCAATAAAATTATAAACCAGAAAATACAATGTCCTAATCTATAATATTAGAAGCACTAAGATTATGGATTTTTAAAAATCTGCAGTATTATACAAACCTGAGAGTTCTGTAAAATATATTAGGAAATAACAGAGACTTTGATCAGGCTTAAGACTTCTTACTTTTGCTTTTAGGAGGTAGCATTTGTGGCATTCCCCATACAGAGGACTATGCTTAAAAGTATTGGGCAACTTTTCTCCAGACAGTATCCATTTCTTAAAAAAAAAAAAAAAAAAAAAAAAATGTTCCTAGTTGTCAGAGGCCTGACACACCTGAAATCGAACTGATAGATACAGTGATGCCTTCCTGGATTAACCTTCATTTCAATAACTCTTAAAGCAGATGCTAAAGACAATTTAAATATCAACATCAGTATGCATTTTGCTGCACTTACGCAGTCCTTCAGTAAAGAGTGGGTGTAAGATTTTATTTCTTGAAATGGGCTATGTATTTATAAATCTGGGAAATTCTCCAGCCTGCTAGGGTAAGAACACCTAAAGCAATGCAAAATATCTTAAATGTGTCCATGGTTCTCCACTATAGATTTAATTCTGCAGGAAACACACAAGATTTTTATATTGTCCCAGATGTGCCTAATATTACCCTGAAATTCCAACAACCCACCAGAGACAGTGGTATCTATCAGTGTTCCCTAACCTCATTGCTTTTAAAACACTTTCTAATTAGTAAGAAAGTAATGCAGGCACATGCCTTTGATGTGTCGATACAGCTAACACTGCGATCAGGAAGAGCTGAGATTATTTCCTAGGTGATCATTTCCTAGAATGAGTATCAACACGACTGCAAATTTTCCATGTCAAAATTGGAAAAGCTGCTTCTCTGTCGCACCGGAGCAAAAATAAGTTTGCCCTTCTGGTTCTTGCTCTATGTAAGCAGCAGGGCAAATCACCAAATTTGTAAGACATTAAAAATCAAGAGCAATTGATATACCAGTAATATTTTCCTCATGACAGAGAATGGTAACACTGCTAGCAGAAAATTTACACTGAAAGTCACATAACAATTAGTGCCTGATGCTGGAGAGTTTCAGATTTGTCCTTATGTTCTTTATGTTAGTTCTAAACACTCCGGTAAAACTGGTTTGTTTTTTTTTTTTAAGCATGACAATTGAGGAAATGCAAAAATAGTTTGGCTTGTCTCTGTAAGTGACTGTGAAAATGCAGAATTTTCTGCCTTACATAGTATAAGTAACTGGATAGACGAAATTAAGAGGTTAGCAAAAAACCAAGCTTTGAAGAGCTTCTCACAGCATGCAATAGGCTGCAAAAGTGTATTCTTGATATCAGTAAAGTGTATCAGTTTGAGCTCATTTTTTTTCCTGTTCATCGTCTGTCTACTTCCCAAGAGAATATGTCAGAGATTAGTGTATAATTATAATCAACAGTTATTTTATTAGGCCTACAAGACCTCCCTGAACTAAATGACTTTTCCTTTTTAGTCACAAGCCTTTCTATAACACTAGTAATTTCTTTAAGTGGTCAATCAAACAGATTCAAATAATGAATGGCAATCTTTATTAATACTGGGTTCAGCTGCTTTATCAATTGATGCACATATCTTACGTAATACATTTTTTCATGTGCAGTTACTTCTATTTTTGTTATTATTTTCTGTCTGAAGTGAGTAGAAGTTTGTCTCTGATAGTAGGAGCTTTAGACCTGTAATCTAGCTGTATCTAAAGAAAGAAAGAAAAAAAAGGATTAATATCTTTTGTTACTTCTGTGATCATTGTATCTTCATTGTTTTCCTTGTAATTTGAAGGCTGACATGCAATTCACTACTATGTAATAGCCAAGTGGAAGGAATATTTTCAAAGGAATTTTCAAAGTCATTTATACTTACTGCAAATCAGAGTACTGTTAAAAGAAGTACTAACAAGGGAGGACTCCACTCACAGCCTGACTTTCCTTTTACAATAGCTCACATTTTTCTGCTTTAAACCTCTGATAGAATAAAGAATACTAAAATAAAATGAAGAACTGGCACTTCCAGTGTTGCAAGGAATTATGTCATTTATAATGGGAATCACAAGTGTATGTTATATCCTATTGTACATACCTGCTTTTCATTGCGAAAACACAGTTTACAAATTCCGTTGATAGTGATTACACTTCATAAACCAGCAAGAAGTGAGCAATTCCCAATGGGAAACACACAACAACTATTATTTCTTTATTTCCACTTGGGGGAAGACTCCAAGAGCCAGCATTCTGAATATTAGGCAAAATACAGCGGATGGCCATAGGAAAAATGAGGCCAGAATAGTAGGCGATGGGTTTGGAATACCAGGAGCTGAAGCACTGACAAGTTTTTAGGGACTGCACAAAAGAGAGCACTGCGGATCTGAGGCAGAATAACAACGTGGGTAGACAGATGTTTATAGAAAAAAACTCCTCCCCGAGTTCAAGGGTGAGCATCAAAGCAAGCCCACGGCTGAGCAGCCCTCTCCAACCGGAGGCAGAGGCTGGCATCCTAGCAGCTGATGAAAGATTATAAGCAGAGGGGATAAGTAGCGCAGGATCATAAAAACGAAGATAAAATTTATGTCTGATGAGGAAGAGCCAAAAAAAAAAAGGACAGGGAGAGGAGTGACGCAGTCAGAACCAGGGCATGGGAGGATGAGCTCTGCAGGAGAGTCTTCTGGATGATGGTTAAGCAAAAGGATGGTGCAGCTGCAAGAAGGGAAATGAGACGCCGCTCCTGGAGGGGTTTCTTGCAACAGAAGGGGCTGTTAAGGAGAAGGTGAGTGGAGAAACAAGGAGTTCTCTGAGCATTTCTGGAGCTGAATTACACCAGAGCAAGTGAAGCTGGGTAAAGCTGTACCCCAGTGTCTCGCAGCCACCCAGGAATAGACCCAGCTCTTCCACGCTGCAGCCCCCGTCTCCGCAGGAACCCTGAGGCCATGCTAACGCCGTAGCAGTGTAGCACTTGCTGCCTTTTTTTCTTTTCTTTACATAAACACTTACAGGTATACTGTACATTTACAGACCTGTCAGGAGAGGACAGTTTCTTTAATTTGGTGTCTCTAAATTTAATGTACTTAAGTACCACCATATCCCAAACCCAAATATTAATGAAATTGTGTAAGCATAAACATTAAAAAAAAAATTGGATTTTTTGGAAAAGGTAGTTAGAATCATCACTAGAAAAAGTAAATGAGCTAAGTAAAAGCAGCGCATTACATACAGTACCTTCCCTATATAAGCACAATGCGGCTGGTGAGATTTGCTCATATGGTGAGCATTCCTGCCAAGCTTCTACGATTATCTTTAATTAAGAAATATTTCTTTTTAAATTAAAATATTCCCATGGTCACATTATTCACCTTCTTTAGTTTGCTTTGTACACAAAAAAGCTGTTGGACTGGAAACATCCATCATTTACTTAAACAAAAAAACCCACAAGGTGTGTGTTAAAATGAGATAACACATGCCCCACTGGCCTCAAATGATCCAATAAAAGGACTATCTTACAATACCACACTCTTGGAAATGTCTTATTGTGATAATGAAATGGCACCAAAGTTCATTTTGTTATAGAAAACCTGTGTTCGTCCACATACTATGAGTATTTTTATGTGATTTCAAGCAAAAATATCCAACCTTCCTGTTATTCTGAAGCACAGCAGAGAAACACCCACTGAATTATTTAATATATTCACTTTGTAATTTAATAATATGCGATAGTTATAAAATGCATTTTTTAATTTATATTTTGATCAGCATCGCAACATTGTAGTGACCTAGAAAGAGGTTCATTGCTCTATGAGTTTCCAGTAAAAGTCTGGACGGGAGACTTGCACTCTTTCTATATTAATAGCACTGGTAATACTGTGGAAGGGAGAAAGTAAATCAGTATTTATTTATAGGTCCATAATTATTTTTTTTCCCAGATCTTATCTTTCTACTGTTATTACTGAAATATTCCTTCTACTGGACAATTACCAACATTAGTGATACTAGATTTTCTTACTATGTGTAGTGCTCTGTAATTAATACTTCCAGACAACCAAAATCTATTTGCTGTCTGGAAAATCCTAACTAAGAAACTTGGAAAGCAATGAATCGCTGCAAGACAGGGAGAAGTGATGACATTTACGATCCTGCGTATTTCCAGCCATACATCAGAGTACGTATCAAGGGCACTTGTCCGTACAGCGATGTTGGAACCAGCCGTTAAAGGCTTGACTCCTTCTTCCATTTCCCCTGGCAGAAGGGGACCATTTAAAAGCAGCAGTAGAAGCAAAAGGCCTACCTACCGCGTTATTCTCTCCTTTTCCTTTTTTCTCTAGCAGGTGGCTGAAACTGAGTTCTAGGCCAGTTCTGTCAGCACTGCCATAGATTACTTCTTAAATCTTTGTTTCAGCTTCACAATGAAGTGGGGGAAAAAAAAATAATTTTTCAGTTTCGTAAAATGTTTTTCTCCCAATAAAATCCTGGAAACGAAAGTGCTTAAATTGCTTATGCTTCTACCTAGGGAGTAAAATTTTTTTAAGTACTTTGGAGACTCAACAAAGGCCATCTTCAGCTTCTGCCCTTCAAAAAGGAAAAAGGCTGAGAAGAAAACCAGAAAAATAGGTCAGAAGAAAAAAAAAATTCTTAACCCATTCCAGTGTTATTTTTTAAAATGAAGAAACAGCGAACGATGGCCAGAAATTTTCTTTATCAATTCCCCCCCTCCCCCTTCACTGTCTTCATATCTGACACAGACAGTCATTATGGATAACGTTAGTTCTTTATTTTAACTGTGAATATTAAGATAATGGAAGAAATTGGCTAGTCAGTTGTGAAATATTATAGCAATAAAAGTCTTTGGTGGAAGATGAATCTTCTTCAAAATAGTACGAGGGTGTCAATAAATGAAGAGTAATGTGAAGATCACTTATATTTATTGAGACGGCAGCATTTATCAAAGTCATCAACATTTAATTAGAGTTAATATACTTGCTAGCTTTTTATTTCTACTGTACAAGTTTGTTCATATATTTAGGGATAATGTGCTAGACTTCCTAGTTTTTATTTTAACTCTTTTTGGCTTTTATCCCCCATCTCTAAATAAATGCGTATTTGGATTATGCCTGTAGCATTCCTTTGGTGGGACAGGTGGGCTACTTTGTAAATGCAGTAACACTTCCCATAGTGGACCTACACGTTAACAAAACCTCTCATGTCTTATAAGTAATACAAGTAAAAAACTAGGAATTTTGGAATTTGGAGTCAGTAAAAATACTTTATCTACACACGTTTTTTGACCATTGCATTATGTTTATGAAAGCATTATACGATTACCATATCAGCTTGAGATGTCATTCCATTCATGGGGTCTCTCATCCAGCCACGAATCTGAGGGTTGTCTGAATTTGGGAATAAATCTAATTATCTTGGCTATCCCAAGCACTGTACTCACTGGTGTCTCAGGACCTGAGACCGAAAGGAGAGGAGAGCAGAGACATCAGGATCTGAAACCATCTCGCAGATCAGGACCCCTTCTCTTTCAGCGGATGAAGGAGCTACTAGAAAAACAGGAATTCACACCCCTTGCGTTTATTGGTATGGGGGGGCAAGGGGCTGAGGCAGGAAATTTGGGAAGAGTACTCGCTGATTGTCCTGGCTGCAGCAGCTCTCCTCTTCCTTAGAGATCCTCCGGCTACTGCGTGAACTGGACTGCGGAGGAGGAAGGGTGGCACCTGGGTAGAGGCGAGAGAGTTGAAGGTGCGTAGCGAAGCCGGGGCTGCCGGGAGGAATAAGACTTCCGAAGGGCAAAGCGGAGCTGCCTTCTGCCTGCCCAGCGAGCCAAGGGCTTTCCGGAGCAGCCCCGCAGGAGGTCCAGCTGTGCCAAGCCTAGCATGGCAAATCCGCCTGGCCCACAGCTGGCAGAGCACGGCGGCCAGCGTACGCCAAACACACGAGCAACTTATTCGTGAAAAGAAATTACAGAAAGATGACTCAGTGGTTGTATTTTACTGGAATCCGCAGACCTAGTGGGACACTTACATTATTGATTTTTTTCCATTGATAGATTCCTTTTCGGAATGTAAAGAGAGCAATCAGGCATTAATGTATGCATGCAGATGTCATAAGGCTCCCTAACCAGCTGCTCATGAAATAGTAATGTCATTTTTGAATAAGGGAAATGGCGAATCTAGTGGTCATTTTAACTGCTGTCAAATTGCTTGACAAAAGGTACCTACGTGATACAACGTACGATGACTTTTTACTGCAGTTCGTATTTCAAGCTTGAATTTGTAGTAGCTGGAGCATGATTCCTAAAAAATCCTCAGATGCGCTGTAAGCTGTAAATTCCTACTACACTGTAAACAGGATGTGTTGTTTACAGCTGTTTAGATCCACTAAATATTTGTGGATTTGCTTCCTCAGCTGTAGCAGGAACTTACTGGTCATAACTCCCTGCCTTGTTCAATAACTTCCAGTAATTATCATGAAGAAAATGCAATAAATTTATGTAATAGACTGCCCCTTTGCTATAATATACAATGAGGAGCAATCAATGCTCCTTACAATAAGGAGAAGAAATACAACTGTGTTTTATTTTATGGCTTTGGTAATGCAGCTTTGGAAGCCACCAGAGGGAGCGGAGCGAAACTCCGGTGGTCAAATTCCAGCCCCGTAAAACACAGCCCAGGGCTGACATTTTACAAAGTAGCAACATGACGGTGGGTTGCGTACTTCTTAGTAGACTATTTTATTTGTTCACCCATCCAGCAAATACAACGTCCCCATGAATTGCTGTTCTTATTTCATATGCTTAGAAACAGGGAAGCTATATGAATCGCATAAATAACCCTCAAACTTAACCTTTGGCAAAATAATTACAAAAAAGATGATAGCAAAATATCTACTTTTGCAGTTACCAACAATAATCTTGGAAAACAAGATAGCTATATTTAATCACGGTTTTAATATGTAGTTTTACTGTAACTTAAATCAAAGGGCATTTCTGAGACCATCCTAGTTATGCTTAAAGTATAATTACACGCTACATATCTTGGAAAGTAAATGAAAGGCTTTTCCTGGTGATTTGTTATACATTTATTTTTTTGCCTCTGGCTAAGTGAAGGCCAGGCCTCTGAAGAGTTTCAAGTATAATGCACAGTGAATATAAAACAGTCCATTAATTGGGATAATAGGTCCTGGCATGTAATTGCATTGCTAAGGTACTATGGATAGCTGTTGAGTGAAATGGTATTTATTCAAGGTTGTTAGTCACCCGTGGATAACTTTATTTGTCCACTGATGCTTAAATAAATGCATCATCCATCAGTAAGAATACTTACAAAAAAATTTATAGCAAAAATCATTATCATGTCTCAAATTATAAAAGGAAACAGTATAAAAAATTGCTGAACAGTGGTACAATAAAGCCATGCCATGCTGTGGTTTGCTTGTTTTTCAGCCAGTGGAAAGTAAAATATGGTTGAAAAATTAAGGCCGAATGGGAAGTTTACATGCTTACAATATTTACCCTAGCCACTGAATATGCTAGCTATCTTGAAAACAATATTTTTTTTCCTAATAATTCATTCTGAAAGTGTCGTGGAAATTAACATTGTCTAAATAGGAGAAACACATTCAATAATGCATGCAGCACCAACTGAAAAAAAAAAAATTAACAGTGTATTTAAGCCGCATAGATGAACAAGGCAGCATGTTTTGTTCATGTCATCTTTTTGTTGTTATTTTGCAATGATCACTAAACCCTGAGAAAATAGTGAAAACCAAATAATACATACAGAATAGTAAGACATGCATATAGCTTGATTATGGACAATCTTAAATAAAGCCTAAATAAGACAGAAAAGACCTACAAAGAATTCCCATTGATACTGCCAACAGCTCAGCTCAAAACGCTTTCGTATCTCACGTAGATAAAGAAATTATTATTAAGGATCTGATTTTCAGATAGAGTGCAGCCACATCCTCTTTCATCTTCAGCTACATATGCAAACACTCATTATTTTGACAATCCTACCCTCAAGATCTTATCTCATCGTATGTTCCTTCTGAACAGAACTGAGTAATATCTAACACACAAGGGATACAGGTTTGCAAACAGGGTTTAAAAGGAAATGCATACATTAATTGAAATAATGGTGCCTATGGCCGCAGCAAATGTCTTATTATTCATATTTATAATTTCTAAGTAATTGTTAGCGTAGTTTGACTGGGATGATGATGCTTTGTCTGTTGGGTCCACGAGTATAACCCTTTTGAAAGGGATGCTGCCAGCTTTTTGGGTAGACGCAAAGAGAAAGCCACCTCTTCTGAGTTTGAAAGGGTAGCATGAGCCGCCTGTGCCATTCCCAGCAATCAAGCGCAGGGCAGCTTTGGGCATGTCTGATCTCCTGCAGAGATCCACAGACACCTCCCCACTCCCCACCTGCATGGGAGGCTGGACCAGCACCTCAGCCAAAGCCTGAACCTGCCAGATTCATCCATCTCACGGGGTATGAAGGCCAGCAAATGGAGTAGTTTGATGAGAAAGAAGCCTATTTTAAAAAACAGCCTACATTTTTAAGAGCGGTCACAGAACAGTCACTCCTCCTTTCCTAATAGACACATCAAATTTCACAGGAGGCAGGAAAAAGTCCACCTAACTCACAGAACAGGTTATTAGTTACATCTAAATATAAAGCTGATCAGCGAAGCCTGGTTCTGCAAACACGTATGCATGCTGCTAACTTTAGATATACAAGGTTTTGCAGCAATCTTAGTGAGGTAACTCATGTGTTAAATTAACCACATATATATTATGGGCATTAGAACACAGCAGCAATGTCTTTTCCTTGAGATTCGCTTTTGAGGACTTCTGGAAGGTGTCAAGTTTTGAAATACCAAATAACATGATATGATTGAACAATAAGTAGGAAAAAACCCTCCAGTCGTCTCTCAAAGACTGCCTGTCCTCAAAGCAGGATTTACAGCTTTCCCTCTGAGGTCTACACTCCAAACAGGGGCTCTGAACCTCTCCGCATATTATCTTATTTCCATCTCTCTAGAGTGGTGGAAATATATTCCCAGATTTGTCAGCTTCACTGAATGTGCTTCTTTATTCTATTTTATTCCCCGATATTTCTATGTTTACAAATTGTATGACCAAAATCAGGAAATTTGGCCTAGTGGTTTTTCTGTATGAGCTGGTTTATAAAATAAGTTCAAGTCTCATATTAAAAGTCCATTTGGACACATTAGCCTTTATTGCTGCTACACAATGAAGCAAGCATTTAATGTGGAATCTGTCAATAAGCACGCATTGACCATTTCTTCCTGACTATTACCTAATTCAATATCTATTTCAACAACACTTAACTTGTCTAATACTCCAACCCAGGAGCCTCGCTTAACACTTAGATCTATTGCATTTAATTTTACACCCCCTGGTCTGTTCGTTCAATTGATCAAAAATTATCCTGTTAAGCAACTACAACCATCTGCCATTTAAACAATCTCTGTAGTACCACCTGAAATATTTATTGCCTTACATGTTTTAAACCAGATCAATAATTAAAATATGAAAGAGAATGATCCCAACAAAGAAAGCAAAAGGATTCTACTCTTCAACAATCCCCCAAAATGCACTTTCCATGCCCTGCTATTCTGGTTACTTATCAGTATTAACAATCTTAAGCATCCATTACGTATTCTGACAGGTTATACAAAAATCTGTTGCATGAAACTTTGCTAAAAAGGAAAAGCTTTATTGAAATGGAGAAGTACTAAATCTTGCATTTTCTCTTCTTCCATTCACTTGTAAAGAAGTGATTTTATTTGCTTAACGTGATTCATCTTTCAGAAATCCTTGCCTACTGGTGCCCTTTAAGTTGTAATTTTGTAAGTGTATCCTTTTGGCAACCGTGAATTAGTTTTCTCTGCTAGCATACTGGAAATATTACACTTAACAGGACTCTAATTTTCAACCTTTCACGTATGCTCTCATTTCAAGAACAGTAACTAAATTCACAGTTTTCAGTCTCCTGGAGACTTTTGTATCAAATATGCATTAAAAAATAATAACAGCCTCAACAGTTTATATTCACTGTCACATATGAAGCATATGCATAGTCTGTTTCTATACTTCACCTAATTTTTATTTGCCTTAACATCTGCTTACTAGGACTTCTTCAAATACCTGACTTAATACTTTTCTACATTAGCAATGTTTCACAAAACATTAAAAAAATCCCAAACCTAAAAAACCTCCCAGCAGCTCCCCCCGTGATCTGAAGGATCACGATGGAGAGAACATTTATTAACTCAACTATCATTATTAAAGTTTGCGCTAGTCTCTCCAAGGCGACACATTCCTCTGACTTCCATAGGCTGTGCCAGGCTAAGTGCCTGGCGGTAAGAGGAAGAACCGAGAACACCTCTAGCAAATCTTTCCAGGCTACCAGGGTCCTCTTCCAGCATCCAAAAAATGCTGCTGAAGGACTTCTGACACTTCCATTTTGCATTTATTCATGCCACTTTTTAAGCACTCACCCGAGTGTCAGCGATATCTTCCTTCCTTGTGTTTAACCCTTGGTTTTATTTATAAAGATGGATTGTCTGCTTCTGTCCTCATTTTACTAGGCTAAACGAGTAGGTCCTACTATATAACGCACTTAAATTTCTTCTCATATGATAGTTTCACTCTTCGCTTAATCATTGTAATTGCACTTCTTTCCATCTGTTCTCATTTAAATTCATTTTTCTTGAACAAGGATGACCAGATTGTACCTCCTATTCTAAATAAGATTAATGCCTTCAGTGACTCTCATTCTTCACTACTTCTTTTGGAAATACTTTGTATTATCTTAATGGACTGTATTTGCTGCCCGCGCCCCCTCCCCCCCCTTTTAAAAAAAAAAAAAACAACATATCACACATTTACAGAAGAACTGAATTACCGGAGTAATTCAATACCACTTACAAACAAAAATCTCCCAACATTTTAATATCAAGTTCTTCACATAAAATTTGTTACTTTCAGATTTTGAACTTAAGATCTCCTTTGATATAACCACATATCAGTGTTACACTAGGCATCAACTGACACCTGAATTTCAAATCTTAAGTGATATGCCCTTTACAAGGTTTGTCAAAACTTATCTCCTTTCAAAATTCATTTTACTTTTAAAACCATGAAGTTTAAAATATACCATAGAAGCGAGGGGAAAAATGGCCTTCATACTAGAATTTGGGATCATTCTCCCCCACCAATTTCCGTTAATTTTCTTCACTTTTGCCCCAATATCCTGCAGCAATACTGTCAGAAAACTAAAGACAAAGCAATAAGGCTCTGTTACTGCTAGATGCAGTCAGAGAAATTTCATCAAGTCAGAGACCACGTCAAAGGTAGTTAAATATTCTACTTTTTTCTTTCCTTTATTACTATTTTTTTCAAAATAATTAGTAACACAATCAGTACCATCAACTTTGTAGTGAGAAGAATAAACGAAGAGCTGTCATCAGAAAACTGTTGATATTCAATATATGATATTTCCCCTATACAGAGGGGAAAGGAAAACTACAGGTTAAAAGCTTCTTTAATTTATTTGCTTCATTCAATGAGCAACTTATTTATTAGAAATTCTGGGCAAAAATATTTATTGAAAACCCCAGCCCAGATGTAAGGCCTTAAAATGGTGAAATTCTAAGAGAAAAATACACATACATTCATTATGAGAGCCAACTATATTTTAGCAATGAAGTAAAACGTTTGCTCTAAGCGCTGCTGAATAAATTAGCTTTTTAAAGGAATCTTCAGAAGTGAATCCACATCATAAAAAAGAATCATTCTCTCTATAGGATATTATACCCATATCTTAAAATCACAGCACTTCTAATTATTTGCCATTGACATTTATACTATGAAAATACTGGAAGATCACAAATGCATTCCAGGTCCTATTGTGTGAACCTGTAGTCCATTATGGTCTGCTCCCTCTGAGGAATTTCCTATTTAGCCTAAGATATAGCGAGAAAAAATGAAAATGGTAGGGTTGTGAAAGAACACAAGTGTACTGTTGTATAGTGCCATGAAGTTACTCAACTTGGCTATTTCTGGAATGGAATGACATAAAGAAATTAGTATTATTTTTTCTCTCTAATTTTACTGCAATAAAGAACATACTCAGTACACATTACTAAAACCTGCTAGATTGTTTCATGTTATAAAAAAGCTTGATCACAAAATAATTAAGAGTGTCTGATGAAAAGCTATCACTCAGAAATCACACATAGCTTCTACCCTGGCAAAGCCTGGCTCACAATTCTAGGACTGCAAGATCTCCTGGCTGTTCTGTAATTTACATAAACATAAACCACATAAAACTGTTCCAACTACTTTTCCAAATACATGTCTGAACAACTGACATCAGTAATCACAAAAGTAGAAAAGGCTAAAGTAAAAGCCAGTGATATGTTCAATCAGGAAGAGAATTTTCATTCATTTGCATATAATTTTCACATTTAATGTTCTGCAACAAGAGTTCACCTTTTGATAGTGTAAAATCACTTCATATTTTTTTGAAACCTGACAAGGAAATAAGTCAATAGCATTCTACAGCATTTCATACGTTTCTAGAACTCAAATATACAGCATTGCCCCCTTTCCCCCCATTTTCATGTTTGCTGATTTTGGCAGAGTTTTAAATATCTGCACAGGAAAAACAAGTAGCCCAGGATTTCTAGGTTCCCCATGAGACATTAAAATTGAGCTAAAGATAGCAATAAAAACTAATCTTACACCTTAGACTACCACCTTAAAGATGTTGCCTTTCCTACCTCTATCCTGCTCCAACTTTCACATTACAGGTAAGCATAAAGAGAATAATTCAATTTAGAATTCCCCAACATCGAGTTTAAGTCCAGCTGTTGGCAAAGGAAAGCACTTACATAACACACTTATCAAGATTAAAAAGTACCTATTTCTGAATGTAGAAAACACAGCTTCATGAGGCTTCTCAAGCTAAAATTTGTTTCACTCAGAAAATCAGGACCAGCTTTTGCTTCCTCTGCTACTAGCTGGAGGCAGCAAGATAGTTCTGGTATGCAAAACATGGGGTTTCTTCTCCTAAAACACATATAGATAAATGTAAAGGAACCTCAACTGACTTTGCTCAGGCACTTCTCATGACTTAATGATGCTTTGCAGTCATTCAGCACAGCTGATCTCTTCGGGAAGTCAGCAGTGTCTCTTCCACAGAACACTGCTCCAAATACAAAATAATATTTGTGAGCTTGGGATTTACTTGTGTCATGTAGTAACATTTTTTCTACGAGAGTCTGTTGGATGCACAAGCAATAACGGACTAACATTGTTTGGGTAGATGTGAAATACTAAGAGGCAGGATCTCTCATTTCAAACAAAATTTCCTCTATTTGACAAGACAGCAAAATACTTTCACTAGTGTATGGAACCATTTTAGTTTAATAAATCCATCACACAGCAATAGAATTAGCATAGACACATCATCCTGTATAAAAATCACTATCAAGTGACACATTACCGACTTCTAAACACATTTTTTGAGTTTGACATCAGTGCAGCTCATTGCCAGCTTACGGTTTTAGATGGACGCGTACGTGCATGAGGTACAAACCCAGAACTCTGCACACCACCCCCCCCAATGTAACATATATGCAGTGGGTATAAACTGCCTTTAGGGATTAATATTATCTCTGACTTTCTTGGCTGGTGAGTAGAATACGAGAGGGCAGAACTAAAGTGCCTCTGGCCAAGCCCATGCCCACTGCTGACCGCCAGCTCCAAGAGGAGTGTTCCAGCCAGCGAGTAAAACCTACACCTCATCTGCCCCACCCCCAGGTTGTCCAAACCCCAAGGAATAAACACTTGCTTTATATTTCCTTCTATATTCCCTCTGTATACAATAACATGACAGTGTAGAGAGGTTTGACCCAGTAACAAGACCTAAGCAGAAATCTCTCGGAATCGTAGAATCACAGAACACCAGGTTGGAAGGGACCTCAAGGATCATCTGGTCCAACCTTTCTTGGCAAAAGCACGGTGTAGACAAGATGGCCCAGCACCCTGTCCAGCCAAATCTTAAAAGTGCCCAATATTGGGGAAAAGGCAGGAAAAGGACTGAAATGAAAACTGACTTACCAGGTAACGGAAATAACCTGTCCTTTAGAATTATTATTTGACTTTGTGGTTTGTTTTTTTTTTTTAATTATTACTGATTTCTAGTCTTTGATGGTGCAAGGATGCCTTGTTTTTTCAGGATACATAATTATATTAGCATCAAAAAAATAGTAGAGTGTACTATACTCCCCTATCCTGCCTTAAGCATAATGAGAAAGCCTATTTTAAACAGCACAGGAGCCCATAAAGAAATTAGTGGTAAGCTTATTTTTAGTAGCAATATTAGCAGTCACTGGAATGCATAATCTGTTTTCCTCTGGTTTTAACAGTTAACTAAAATTCATAAGCATTCTGAAAATCAAACCCACAGTTTATTCAATTAAACTCTACACATAAAAAATATCCATCAGCTGTCGACAGCATGAATTTAGATTGGAAGCAGAATAAATGCAGTATTTCAGATGCTGGCAGGCGGTTCTTTGTACACATGACGGCAAGCAGCACACTAAAAAGTATTTCAATTTTAGCTACTAGATTTGAGCAAAACCCAAGTAGCTGAGGGAACCCGTTACACATGAGTAGGCCCATTGCAGTTCAGGAGAAGTCAGTGACGCATGTACTCCCGAGTCACTAGGAGAGTAACTTTGATGAGGACAGATATCAGGAAGGTTGGTTTCTGTAGAGGAAACTGAAATAACATCTTGCCCTGCCCTTTGATACAAGGAGACAGAAGCGCAGGGCAGGTTGTTGGTTTAAAAGAAGAAAAGAAAAAGATGGAAAGTCTCGTTTTGTTTCTAAGAATTTTTGCATCGCTTTAAAAAAAGGACATGGGAGCATGGCAAGTAAAAGGCTTAAAGTCAAACTCTGGAATGCAAACTAGGAGCTCTCACAAACTCAAAGCATATGGGTATGTTTTTATAATTAGGACTATGACCCCCCACGCGAGGTCCTTCCATCAGGGTACTGTCTCCCTGTCCCCAGGCTCTGGTGTCTCGCGGGGCAATCCGCAACCGCGCTCCACAAACTCCCTTCGCTTGGCGGGTGCAACGGCAGCGCGGAGCAAGCTGAAAATACGCACCAGGAAGAGCTAGCATCAGATAGCTGTTAGAAAAGTATTTATTTCTGCTCTGTTACGTGTGAGGAATGATCACCAAAAGTGGATGCAGGGTTTGTTATGTTTTGTTCTTTTAGTGATGGAGAAACAGAGACACAAACCTGACATAAAAGGACATTGTCTATTTTTCTTCTGTCACAGCAAACAGTCTGACCAGCTTTCTTAAGTGTTTGTTAGTCAGCTACTGGTTAGTTAATAAAATCACCTGCTGATTAAATTGGAATTTAGATACATTTATTAAATATGTCTTAGATGATTAAGGAGCTGCCTGGATAACACAAATGGATTATGACTAGGACAGTACTAGTAGCTGGCCACATTTTAGAAGTAGTATGAGGAGTATAAAGTATAGGCTATGTCTGAAAAAAGAACTATTCCTCTTGTTTATTTTCTTTCAAATTGTCTGAAAAAGAAATCAGAGGGGAGGTCTGTGGCACATGACACTTTTGACACAAGTATTCGAGGATTTATTTTCACAGAACGCTGGTGATAGAGTACAAATGTAAGTAAATTTATATTTTGAAGTTTAGTTTTTTAGTTTGCAGGTAATTAAACAAGGGGTTTTTTAAATATTATTATTTTTTAATGAAAGGAAACGTAATTCATTTCTCTGTGGCTAGCCCTTTCCTGTGCTGTTGTAGTGGGGGGAACTGTATCTACTTCCCTAAAACACTTGGTATGTTTCTACCACCATCAGTGATAATTCACCAGCAACTTTGTTCTTTCCTTCTATGTCTGCAGAAACGTCCTGAAAAGTCTGAGTAGAAGTCTTAGCCCAGTAGTATAATTATTTTTCCTTGCCATGATATATTTAATGTTCTTTTAATAGTGGAACTAGAATATGCACTTAAACAAGTTCACTGTAAAAATTATGTCAGTTTTATTACAGAACGTCTTTCACATGATTATGAAAGGGTTGATTATTTCTGTTTTTTTATCCAAAGACCTGTCTGGTGCCTTTTATGTGAGAATATAAATATATTTAATGTATTTAATCTCATAGTAGTCCTCAAGGTAACGAAGAATTAACTCCATTTCATGGGTGGCAAGCCAAAGTACAGAAGGGATAACACCAGTTTGGTCCAGGTTCCCACAGAAAACCCATGGCACGGTAGGGACCTGAACTCAGTCTTGCAAAGTCCCAGCCCAATGCACTGACCACATTTTTGCCTTTCGGACACCAGAATAACAAAAAGGCATTGGAAAGAAAGCAACATAAAATGTTTTATAAAGTTCTTTCAGGAAGAGTACCTTGTATTTTGAAGGAGGCTGTGTTTTACTACTTTTCCTAGAAATGTGACACTTTTAAATTTTCTTCAGCTGTGGATATTATTTTGAAAAATGTATTATCGGTTGAAGAGCATGTCACTTTTGGTCACACTGACTCCAGCACAGAAAAATCACTAGAAAGCCCTAAAGAAAGCTTCAAGATTATTTTCTTTAATTTTTAATTTTTTAATCCTAAAAAGACTTCAGCCCCGCTGCCACCACAGCCTACTGCAGTACGTGTGCTCCGAGCCACACGAAGAACCATCCTTCCCCCTTGCCCCTGCCTCGCAAGCGCGTGCACTTGGTGCATCGGTCTCTCAGCACCGTGGATTCGCGGGGCGGAGAAGAGAATCACCAACCCAACGTCGCCTCTTACTTCTTGGGCGGCTCTTAGGACAGCGTGACCAGTTCCACGGCACGTTGCGGTTGGGAGCAACAGCTCTGAGGTGAGGTACGGCCAACCGCTCAGTGGCAAGAGGAGCTGGGCAGCGTAAGGCAGCAGAAGTTGCCCCCGGCGGTGAGGAGGGGAGCTTCTGAGCCCTGCATTGCCTTTTCGCATCTCGCAAATCTCTTCTGAGCACATGTGGAAACTTTTCAAAGGCTTAGTATTTCACCAAGCACCGATAGGTTTTCGTAGAACTGGCAAAACACGTATTTCTGACACAAAGATTTCCCTCCTCCTGCCAAATTTCAAGCCTCTGCTTTGTAAAACGTAAATCAAAGCGGAGTCAGACCTTCCATTTTCAGAATCTCTTTGAATTTGCCTTGACAGTTTCCTACTCTTTAATGAAATAAAAATGAATCATCTGAGAACTCCTGACCTATGCTGCAGGTTTGTTTTGGTTATTAGCTGTTTTTAAGATAGCTGGTTTTTGTTTTCTTCATGCAGCCAGTCTGTCAAAATTAAGACACCATTTTTCTAGTTGTATTAATGCAAATATTTCTTAGAGAAGAACATTTAGAAACAGGAAAAAAGAAACCTTCCTACAGCTTTTGTGACAGACTGCTTTCACAACACATTTTTGAGCAAATTAAAAGTAAAGTCTTTAAGAAAAAACCCTTCATTTACAAAAAGGCATATTTATGAAAGCACAGACACTCTAAGAAGATTAAATCAAGCGTACATTCATTATGGATAAAGAAAATCTGCCTATACAAACATTGAGAAATTAATTCAGAAGGCAAAAGAAAGGGACAAGATACAAAGTCTCTTTGCCTTTGAAATCAAACATTTGGCATAAATAGGATTGGAATGGAAAGGGGATGTAGGGGAAAAACATTCAAGAAATATTAACAAGTAAAAGTACACAAATAGATGTAAGCTAACTGAATAGATATAGATACTGAAACATTTACTGAGATGTTCGCTCAAGGGAGAAAATTTGTTATTTGGGATAGAAAATAGCAAGATAATTTTCTGTGTTTTTATATTGTATCAGTATTAACTCACATGAATTAAAAACACTACTAAAAGGGAACAGTTAATTGAATAAAACAATGCTGTTTATTTCCGCTTCACATTATAGCAGCATGGTCTCTTTGGCTGTAGGAAAAATATTGATATTGAAGAGTCCAACTTTCTTCTAGGTTTGGGAGTATGATCAAACAATAAACAAGTATTCTTTCTAGCACTCTGTTCTTTTCAGACCACTGAACAACATTAATATTTAATGTATGAAATGGATAAATATCGTTAGGGATCCAATACAGGTAAAGGTTATGTTATTTGCCAAAGACTATGTAGTAATTTGGAAGCAAATCTAAGCTGCAAATTTGTATATTCTCGTGTCCTTGGTTTGTATGGGGTTTTTTGTATGTGTATGTGTTTTGGTTTTTTATTATTATTATTTGTATATTTTAAATTAAGTTTTATATTTTAGTTCTTGGGGCAGGTCCACTAATTTTCCCTTGGCCTTTAATGTAAATCTACTATAGAGGTATTTGTAAAGAAATCTTCTACTAGGCATCAGCCTGAGACTGTTGAATCTCACTCCTGTCATGTATCAACCTTCAGCATAAACCTCAGCCTCCCTGATCTTCTTCCTCTTCTTCACTTCTCCTCTCTTCCATTTCAAACACAGGAATGAGAATTGAAAATACTTTAGATTCTTTCCCCCTTTCTTTTCATACCAACATATTTACACTGTCAATATCTTTCTACACTGTATTTTCCTCCATAATAATCATAATTTCATTCTTTTACCCTGCTATAGTTAAGTACTTTTGAGGCTAATCTAGTTCCTGTTAAAGTTAATGGATGCCTTGCCATTAACTTCGATGGAAGAAAGATTAGCCTCTAACCTCTCTACCCTCTTTAGTTCTTTCAGGAGAGAATTCAACTCTTAACTCTTTATTCCTTATTTATGTAGCTATAATGTACATATGGTGTATATCCTCTATTTCCTTTCCAAGTTCTCTCCTGGTTTCTTTCTCCATATTATAAATCTTTCTATTTTTAATATTCCAAAAGGCGTATGTGAAAACATGTAAACATGTTTGTGCCACAACTATTCATTTCCCTGTGGTCACATATGGACATAAAGAAACTTCTCCACTAATGCAAGACAGCTCTATTAACTTTTAGGGAATTGCACAGGTACAACCAAGGGCAAAATTTTAGGCTTTAACAGAGCTGGAAGCCACAGTAGAGTAGTTTATGGGAAATATAACGTAGTAACAGATAACATTACAGTACAGCTTCCCTATCTCTTATGGTATGTATCCATAGCAATTAATATCACAGCTGTCAGATAAAATTGGCCCGGATAAATCATTTTCCCCAATCAATAATCACAGTGGCATGCTCATGCTGCTTCACTCTGTCAGTATATCTTACGTACATAAACCTCTTTTACCAGGTACTTTAGGGACAGTCTTAGGAATGCGCCAAAGGCATTGGGGCTAATCCTGCTGATGCGCAGCACTGCCTACAGTGGGCTGAATTCACTTCAGTAAAGTCTCCTGAGCGTGTGTTTGGAAGATCTGGCACTAAAGGTGCTTTCAACAGACTAGCAGGGTAAAAAAAAAAACCCTAAAAATATTAAAACAAAGTAATAGATTACAATAGAATCAGTCATGTATGTAAATACCTTTTTTGGAGCTGTAGGGTTTATTATTTCCAGGTGAAGAGGAGCAGTGCTGGCCACTGAGCAGAACTGGACACAATTAAATAATATTAAGAATATTTAAAAAATGCACCAAAGTAAGAGGGGATGTTTAAGTGTAAGAGTTGCTTTCTTAATGCATTACTGGGATTTCAGAGAATTTAGACAATAGTTATTTACTATACTGTGCATGTTGTGTGTGGTGCAATATCTACTCTAGCAGTAGCAGTAGGATTTCTAACTGAACACTCAGGTTTCTTATCATTTTGTCCTTATATACCATTTAAGCATTCATAGTTATTCAAGAAGTTAAAATTAATTTTTCTTCACTTTAAGAAAACAATAACATTCAGGAAAATTTTTCCTGCATATTTGCAGGAGCAAAGTTAAAGTATTTACAATTTGCTATTGCATCTGTTCCCTTTTCTCTTTTATCTGTTGGCATGTCTACATCATTGAACCCATCACGAAGATGCACGAGTCAGCTTGGCCTAAACCTGTCCTTGTTTCCAGATCAGTGTGCAGGAGTGCGATACCGTATAGATACATTTTTGGGGTCTACAGAGGCATGGCCACTTAGTTCAGGAGCTCTGCCACAACAATTCCAATTACAGGTCAGGCATTTCTGCAGGGTGATGATATGTATGATGTATTTATGTCATTCATAGCACAGGAAAATTCTGAAAGTTAAAATTTAAGCTGATATTCACCTCACTTTTCATCTGGACTCCTCTATTCTTGAACATAGAAGTCAATATGAAGATTCACATTAAACAGCGAGCTACTGGGTGAACTGGCTGGTGAATGAAATAAGGGCTGAGGAGGGAGGAAGGCAGGCCTGGCATCACCTCCTTGAGGAGCCAGTACTTTTGCAAATACACAGCTGAAGAAACCAAGACACCAACATTTGAGCATCATACCCAACCCCAAGTAATCTACTATGAAAAGCAGCTAGACCTCTATAATACTGTTTGAAGTGATCTGCAGATATCCCTCTGTGGTTGGAAGTCTTTGCCTTCGGTCTTCAACTAGATATAATTTCCTTGGAAAATTAGTAGCTGTAGAATCATCCATCTCTTTCTGTTGAACAAGTCTATTTATAATTACAAACTCACGTCCTTTTCTGGATGAAATATTAATGTAAACTCAACTGCCAAGCTGCACTTATGGCATAGTAAACTGCAAAACATTATCATATTAAAAGCAATTCAGCAACATGCTTCATGCCAACTTAATAAAAATGTCATTTTAAATATTGTTTAGGAGCACTAGTCTATTTTACAATGCTGGATCCCAAAATGTATTCAGGAGACAGTATATCTTGAGAAAATGGAATCAAAGAAAGAGGCAAAGGATTGAACCCAGGTAAATAATTTTCAGGTACTGGCAACATGTTTTATTTAGTGAAAAATGTCTATTTTTTCAAATGGTCTCCTAAGACCTACTATAGATATTCTACACTTTTATATGTTAGGCAGACTTACAACTAGTCGTTAGACATATGAAGTAAATAAAGATAACTGAAGATTATTTAGATGACACTTGAAATTAAATGCTTATAATAATATTTGCAAATTTATATGTATGTATACTGACTTCAAAGATTTGTAAAGACTCTAGAAATCTTTTAGATCTGGTGATTACTCAAACTGAAAAATATTAACTATTTTTAATTGAAGAAGTAATATGTAAAATTAAAGGAGTATGTATTTAACAATAAAGATAATTTGCACAGGTGCAAAGGGATTCAAAGATTTATGTGGTCACATGTCAAGCTTCATTAATGCAATGATCAGGAGTTAGCATTTTATATTTATTCCTATTGTGAGCAGGAGTACTAATTGGTAATGGCAGTAACCTGAAATCAGAAATTCTGAAAATGAGGATTAAACTGTCAGGCTGGATAGTGGAAAAAAAAAGGCTCTAACTCAGAAATTACTTTTCAAGTAATAAGGGGTTATCCTGTTGTTATAAAAAACTAGGGCAAATTTGAACCAAATCAGAATGATTTTTCTACCCACCAAAATAAAAAAAACCCCAAACCATCCAGAATAAATGAAATATTTCTGATTTAACAAAAGCAAAAGCAGTTCAAATGACTGTAAATCACAATTTACAACATGAAAGTAAAAATGGCAGCCCCGGGACTTGCTTTACTTAGTAGCTAGTGGATGTGGACCCAGTCTCTGCTTTATTAAATATTTAAGTATTTTCTACAACATAGAACAGTGCAAACAGTAGACACTGAAAGCAACTTGATGTGAATCGCTTTGCGTATTCTCAAGGAATAGTCTATATTCAGACTCTCCTATGAGGTTGCTGCCGAAAACTTGAATACTCTTTGGCAGAAAAGGGAACGGAATCTGCCTTTCGCCTCCAGGCTAAGCAAACCCTGAGTTGTTCTGCAAACTACCCGGGGCTCTGCAAAAACCTGCTGGTTTTGTCCGCGCTCACCCTGCTCACACCCCACAGCCCACCTAAGTCATCTTTTCAACCACAGATACTATGCTATTTATTTTGCCTCTCTTTGTCATCCTCACTCAATGTGTGTCCCCGAGACCAATTTTGCTTTTTCATCACTGTAACACAAGCGACATCCTTAGAGCTTGCACAGATTTATGCAGATATTAACAAAACTGAAGATAATCTTTGTCTAGCTTGATAAATCGTTCTCCCCCATAAAAAGAAAAATCTACAGGACAGTTGAAGAAGGAGGAAAAGAAGGAAAAAAAAACCCAAACCCTCTTTCCTCAATTATCGCATCTTTTTCCAATGGGTATGTGAATGAAGAGGTGTCTAGGGGGAAATAAAGCCAAGAAAGTAAAGGAAACTAAGAAATTACTGACTAGGTCCAAGAAGCTTACTGTAGGAAGAGGTTCTGCTCATAGACTCCAGCAGTTCTGTGCTTATTTTAAAAATAATTTTCTTTCAAAGACAGCGAGAGCTCTACTCCCTGCTTATTTGTTAGCAGGGCAATTATTTGTCCACAGGGAAGCCTTTCCTGCTCGGGATGGTGGAGATGGCACGCAATGTGTGCTGACTTATGTTTGCCAATATTCTAGTATTATTTTTATAAATGCTTTGTTCCAACAGGTTTTAGCTGTAGGAATTTTATTTTAAAATGTTTAAGTTATTCAGCTCTAGTGGATAATTTCTGGATGGGAAGAACTTCAGAGGATGATAGAAACTCTTAATTTTTAATAGTTAGCACACCTTCCTAATTTAAGGAATTAAGGACAAACAAAACAATAACTCCATCTTTTCTTTCTTCCTAAGAAAAAGATACTAATTGCTGAAGTGAGGCTTTACTGCTGAAATTTTACTCTCTAACAAAATAATATTTTCTACACTAATATTTTGTAAATAAAACACTTTCTAGTTTAATTACTTTAACTTATTTACTACCATTGCAGCATTCAGTAACACGCAAGAGCTTTCTCTGCAGCAGTCACTGAAATTGCTGTACAGAGGTTCCTTGACAGCAGAAAGGGTTTACTACAATTATAAACTCCAATGGTTTCAGCAAATTGCAGAGTGCTGTAGAATTTCTTCAGGACAGACGCAATGCAAAACGTGTACAGTTCTGCGGTACTGACTGAATGCCTTTTCAGATACTCCAACAACATTACAGTACTTAATCAATAGAGAGTGATCATATCGGCCATAAAATCCAAAGAGCATGGTCTTCTAACTAGAGCCACTTGATATGTTTACTACCAGAAAGGAAAAATCTATTTATTCTTGGTACTCCACATTATGGGGAGGAAGGATGATTCACAATTACTATTAGATGTTTGAATCATTTTATTTTTACTCTGCAATATACTAACTAGGTAACAGTATCAGTGTATATAGGAAGGAGGGGGGCATAGGCAGAATAGGTTAATGCATACTGTAAAGTATTTATATACACACACGTGTGTGTGCAGGTGTGTATTTGTCAGTATTAATATACAAAATTTGTTTACAATTATGATTCTACCTAGAATCAAATTTTTCAAGATAATTTTCACACTAAACTCATAACAGCATTCTGTTAAACGCCTTTAAAAATCTCAGTCCAGATAGCAGTGATTAAACTATGAATTAGATTACAAGCAAAGTAACAAAAGATTGAGATATCTAATTGAAATTTACCAATATTTTTTTTTTTTTTGCAGGTTGTCCAACATATTCACTGCATACATTTGAATGCAGAAATGCAATAGCAATTGCATTTTTTTAGGCCAAGATCATAGTGCACAATATTGGACTCAGAAGTAGATTACTGCCCATCCTTATTATAGCATGTGCAATGTATACCATTTTCATGATACACCATTATCCTCTTTGCATCCTTTACTCTGGCTGCTCAGTAGAGGAGCTGGTTCTGCTGGGAAGGACTGCTTACGATACTAATAGCCAGCATCAGCAGGTGTTGCATCAATCTGCTCTGATTCAATCCATAGTTTTATAAAAAAATTATGTGATTTTCTGAGTCATCAAAAAATCACCTTAAATCCTCATTAACTTGTTAAGGAGACAAATATGCATCAGCTTTACTTGGGCCGTAATGATTGTAGCGGTTCACACTTCGAGCTCTGGAAAGACAATTCTGGAGATGATGCAGTTTCACTTGGAAGGGTTCAGAAGGATTTAAGAGGAAATTATGGCTGGGTGCTTTTTTGAGTTTCCTATCATTTTCAAGAATACTCAAGGACCAAAGCCTATTGAGGTCAACATAAAAATTGTTGTTCACGTCATTGGGTTTTGAGCCAGGCCTCCATAACTTGTTTTTATAAAATGTCATCTCACGCTGAATGCATAAGTCAGTAACAAGACAAGAGGGAAAACTCCATTATTAAAAGTACAACCTTTCAAATAAAGTGATGAAATTATTTCCTTTTTGCTAATCTTACTGTTAATTTTAGAAGGATTCGTAATAGCTTCTGTAAGTTTATCAACATTATTATGACTCCAAGGAGCTGACTATGCTTTTGAACACAAATTGTCCTGTGTATACTCACTACGGGTTCTTGATTATTGTGTTAGTAAAAAATGTTAGCTAACACAGTTTGAAAAGAAACTTATGTGCTTGCTGTAGACATGACCCAAATGAAATGTCTACAATTTTGCAGAAACTTCTAGCTGGTGAATATGTAATTTCTGTACTGTTTTCTGAACATATGTGTGTTATTGTGAAGAAAACCCACATCCCATCTCACTGAACTGGGCTTCAAAATGGTGGAAAGGGACACGAACCCCGGGTGTGCAAACCCCGCAGGGTACCGCGCTGCAGCGGGAATGGAGGTACAGCCAGTGGCTAGTACCTTCCGGGGACTAGAACATCATTTTTATTTCTTTTCTTGTTTTCTTGGGTCTTTGGTTGGGGGCGGGGGAGGGTTTGACATTACAAAAATAAATACTGCAGCTGTAGATGGCTATTCACCAGAGTAGAATATTTCGGCAAATAAGCTCCTGAAACTCATCAGCCTCCTGTCTTCCCCACAGAAAGCTCACGTTTTACCTGGGGCCTGACTGCATGATGCAGACCAAGTCTAACATAATGATAAGAATAAATCCAAATAGCGCCTTCCAAATCACTAGGCCTTCGGGAAATTCACACTTCTTGTGTGAAAAAAGCCAACAGATCCACTCAGTAAAATGCTGCTTTACTGACAATACCAGTAAGTTGTTAAGTTTTCTTTCCAGGCATGACTCACAGGAGCAAGTCGCTCGTCTACACACAGACAGAACATCATTCTCCTCTCTGTTGTTACTGCTTGACAGTAACAGAGAATAATTTGTATCTTCCCGCTCAAAATTGATCTGTTTCTAATTTTAGGTGGGGTTTTTCCATAACTGAGAAGAAAATCTGGTGCTGGTTATGATGTCAAAGTTGCTACACTGCCTAGTAAGGTCTTATAGGACTTGCATGTCCATATTATCATCCAATAAAATTACTCTCTAAAGTCTTAAAAGGTTTACTTCTATACGTGATAAAAGTAACAGCTCAATTAATAAGCAATAGACATTTTAAAAGCAAATAAAATGACTACGTGCACCACAAGGTCAGATGAACCAAAGGTATTCCTCTTCTAGAAATAAACCACACAAATTACTAAAGTGTCAGAATTAGGCACCTGAAATTAGCACACATCGTGATTCAGATGGGCTACTTTCATATACCCAATTCAGTTCATAGTCTCATCGTGATAATACCCCCAATTATTATTTCTGCAGAAAACATGCCCTCAATCAATGCACAAGATTGGAATAAAGCACTTGGTGATGCTTATTCAATATTGGTTTTATCCCCATTGTTTACTGTTTGGTGTCCTGCCTTGTTTATTGTACACTATTCAAACCCTGTAGACTAAATGATTAATTTCTTCAGAGCCTTTCTGTGACACTCATCAATGCAGTATTTAGGGCCTTCAGAACACATTCATAACAACTCTCTGAGATAAGTGCGTATTGTTATTCCTATTCTAAAGATAGCAGATGCAATGCCAGAAATCTAAAATCTGATTTAGTCTTATATTGTACTTTATATACCCAAGGCACAGCAATTTACTTCAGTTGCAGCCGTGAGGTCTCGGCACCGGTATATATTACAATCCCGAGTCAGATGTCCGGAATATACACAGCTAAGGTAAACCCCTTATCAAGTGCGGGTTTAGTAACCACCATAGCATTACTGTGTGTCAGGAGCATGAAGAAAACCAATTCTCCAGGTCACTAACCATGAGGACATCTTTTTTTTCTTCCTGTAACATCCTGCCTCATTCGCTGAATCCTATTCAGCTGCTGAAATGAATGAGACAGGGGATCTAAACAGTTTTCTTTCTATGGAAGTCACTGGGCCACAAACTGCTGGAGAATTGGAGTTTTCTACATAAGCATCACTACATTCTCTTGTTCTGCCTTTGCCTAAGCAGCCCCTCTAGGTGGTTACCTGTCACAGGATACTGGGATAGATCAGCCTTCTGCTTTGGCCCAGAATGTATTTTTTTCTTTTTTTACTTCAACAAAACAAGCTTAAACTCTCTTATTACTCACTCTCTTCTTTTAAAACTATACTTCCTTACAAGTGTTGGGACCCGTCAGATGAGTCCAAGTGCTGTAAACTTCTTTGTGGACCAGTTCTGGAAAAGCATCCAAAAACTTCCACACTGGGTTTCAGATATTTACTGGCAGCTGAAGAATAGGAAAATTCAGCTATTTCATCCACTCTGCTTAGGGTCCATGGAGGACACAGGATGGAGCGTTTTCCTGCTCATGTGCTCGAACTCTCTCCTGGCAAAACCTACACAATCAAAAGTTGCAGTTGCAGGAAAAGTCTTGTTTGGCTCCAGGGCTGGATCATACCCACTATGAATACAACTTCTACAAAGTTTGCTGCAAAAATGAAATCTGAGAAAACCGAATTTACCAGAAGGTTTTAAAGTGGATTTAGTTTTCAGAGTTTCATATTAAATATTCAAGAATAACCCCCTGCATATTACAGCTACTCTACTATATTTAAGGATGACATTATGAAGTGTCAGGTCATCTTTTAGTTGACCAAACCAATATATTTTCTCCTTGTCTCATTCTGGACATGTATAGTGGTTTTGCTGACATTTTTAAAAGTACATTCAGATTGAGGCAGACAGTTTTCACGTACAAATTCGGTGTGAGCAGTTAAAGAGTGACATGGACATGTGAAAACTAGGTCTTATAATGAAGTTATTTAATGTTGATTTTGGGTGGTGCTTCCTGCTCCACTTATAGAATAAGGATGCCCATACATTTCTCCATGCATTTGGCATCTCAGATTGTCATTAAATTGTGTTAAAGTAGATATTTAAATTCATGTTTATCAATATATATCTAAATGGCTTCATGGCGATTTGAAGAAAAAATAACATATAGCAAGTCTCTGTTGAAAATTCACCTTAAGAAAAAAATGGAATACCAAGAAATCTGAAAAGTAATAAAATTTTACTTAAAGGAAAATGCTAGATATTTAAGAATTATTGGTGTAATGAATCAAAATCGGATGGAGGATATCAGAACATCACAGGAGAATATACATACAAAAGCACAATATGTGAAATTTGACTTCCAAAACTGCAGGGGGAAGAAGAGAGGGACAAAAGAGGAAAGGACAATTTTCAGGTTAGTTTGTTATTAAAAAACACAGGTCAGCTAATTTTTCCTGTTCCCTCATTATATATTTAATAATTTTTTTTCTTAATAATTAAGTTAATAGAATCTGATTTTTTATTTTTTGTGTTTGTTTGTTTTCTTTTTTCTTTTAAATGGAACTTAAAGTTAGGCAAATATTATTCAGGAATGATTTTGGTTTAATTGATCTTGGGATACAGGAATGAACTGGTGGATCTCTTGAGACCACTCCCAGATCTCATCGTCTATGATGAGTACTCAGAGGTATCTGTAACTTGATGCATCTTTTCAATCATAAAATAAAAAATGTGCAGACTGCATAGCGATTATTACAGCATCATTTCTCAGCACACAGTCATTCTAGTACTGATACGTTATTTAATTGTAATGTGATCCTCACTATAAAAGAAAAATGACACTCAGGTGTGTGAACTTTTTATATTAAAGTGCAGGGGGACAGTCTAGGAATCTTACTCCTCAAGCCTACTGCTTACTATTGCCACTATTCCCACCGCAGACATCGTTATCATGATACAAAGCGCTAAATGTGTGAAGGACTAAGATTTCAGGAAGTCACCATATGCCCAAATAAAGCATAGAAGAAAGACAATACATCCTAAATCTTATAACAAGCAGTAAACAACTGAATTTATGCAAAGACTAGAGTGCTGGTGAGAAAACTCATTCATTCTTTTTTATAATTCCATGCATTTCCTCACACAGTTGACGTTTCTTGTCGACACAAAGCGTACTATTGTTTTATCTCCTTGTCTACCCATTCTTTTATGATGGAAAGCTTTCCCTACCTCAGTAATATCGGCTCCATCTATCACTTCGCCCTAATGCTCTCATCCACACCAGGCAGTCTCACCCCATTTCTCATTTACGCCGCGTCACCGATTCAGGCGTCTTAACCTCCCTCCAGAGCTCAGGGCGCGTTCCTGTATCCGAGTGGGATTTCCCTCCCGTCAGTCATTACAGCGAAGAGGAACGGACGCCGTGCGGATGCCGGACACCGTGCCACTGATCTCGCACTGACCTCACTTGCTTCCTTCCCTCTTGTGTTTCTTTACTTTCTGTAATTGTCTCCGGAACATATTCCATACTCTGCTTTCATAACCCTATTAATTAAGGCATGCCCAACTTTAAGAACCCACTGTGTATCCAGAACCAACAAAAGGTGTGGGTGAAGTCTGGAAAGAAAATGTTCAGGAATATGTTTCAATAAACCGCAGAAATTCACGCTGATAGCAAACACTTACTCATCTATCCCCACTTTTGGGAAACTGAAATGAATTTTCATGCGCACATAGTTTGCAGAGCAAGAAAAAACACAGCACTTAAGAAGTGTGTGTGTCTAATTAACATCAATGAACAGCTAATTACGAACAATAAACAGAAGATGAAGGGAATCAGACTGCAAAAGAAGTGGAGGATGCCAATTTGATCACATAAATCCTTGATCAAATATTTCAGGGTAGCTAACGCTAGCAGGAGCAAATTAACTATTTGCTGCAAAGTTTTCTCAGGCCTATACAGATTTCTTTCCTACAGCAGCATCTCAGCCTAGCCCTGCATCTTACAAAGTAAGCGGACACAGGGAAAGAAGTTGGTCATTTAGGAGGAAAGGTTCTGCTTGTAACAAAATGTCTATATGACAAACAAAAAGATCAAATAACTGGAAAAAATCAAACACACCTGAAACTTAAAAAAACCCCCCCTAATACTGTTATAGATCTTACTGTGGTGTGCTGTATTGTCTTCTATCCCAGCTCAAACTCTCTGAAAATGTTTGGCTGTTGGGGTTGGTTTTCTGGTTTTGGTTTTTTATTTCAGTGTTTCTTCATATTTCCCAGAATACGAGAGGTATTCTCCAGGCTACCTTTCTTTCCAGGTATCTGAAAACTGCTTCTTTTTCCCTAAAGGCAGCTGTAAAATAGCACGCTTTAAACCTGATCCAAAAGTTTTGGAAGACTGAGCAGATCGCAAAGGAGTGTTTCATTTTTATTCTTAGTCCATTATGGGATTGCTAAGGCAGTAAGCTACATGTAGCCAAATTGCTGGGGGGTAGGGGGGTGTCCAATTAAATTCAATTTTTTACCTCTTTTTATTACTTGTTGTAAATGTGCCGTCTAACATTTAACAGTTAATAAGAACGTCAGACAAAGCAAATGAAGAAATAAAGAAATGGTCAGCACTTTGTTTGACTCAAAAATAGCAAAACCCTTGAGCCAAAATGCTTTTAAAAGCAGTATTTGCAAATCATGACTACATGTTATTCCATTCTTCCTATATTTTTACCATGAGATAAATACTTCATCTCCGTAGGCATGTTAGCTAATGTGCTTACTCGAAACATTAAAATACTGTGATTACTTGAAAGAGAGAGAAAGCTACTTTTTTTGTGTGTTAACATGCGATAAAAAACTGATAACGAAATACTGATTATTTATAATGCTATCAAAGCATAGACATTTCTGGTATGTAAATGCTGGTGCTAGTTACAGAGTATACTAAATACATAACAATAGGGGTGATGCCCACAGCACTTCAGATATTTATAGGAAAAAGTGCAAGCCAGCTTGGCACATATAAATGGACATGCTTGCAGCAGCTGAAAACCAGAAGCCTTGCTGGAAGTAGCATCCCATGAGATTTTAAATAGCTGCTCAGCTATTACTACAGGTCAAACACAAAGGCAATCAATTTGGAAGGTTTTCTGCCAGGAGCGTTCCGCTGGAGGTGTGGGATCTCAAACCAGGATCCGGAGGTTCCCCTCCGCCCCGGGCGGTTTTGGGGCGCACGGCTGCGCGTAGGTACGGACGCACACGCGCGCTCCCACCAGGTGTCACCGCGTGGGCCGGAGAGCTTCACGGTTGCGTTTTTAACGCGCTGTGGCCCACAACTTCATCCGTTCTCCTCAAAAATATTGCGTCACATATTCTACAGATAGCTCGTATTAAAAACATTTTATAATGTGCTTATAAATTATTAATACCTTCTTTCCTTTACCTGTCCTTTGCCCATGTATGCACACCTCCACAGAACAACAACAAAATGAACAACAATTCAAAATTAAGAGCATCTATGTTTTATCTTTGCAATCTTGTTGGGGGTTTTGGTTTTTGTATCATCATGCTTGTTTTCAAATCAACATGTATATTTTACCAGGATCAAAAACTGTTGTGATGCTGGCATTTATTGCTAAAACAAACACATTCATTGCTCTCTATGGAAAAGCAATATCTGAAACACCCCAAACCATCCAGACGACAGGGATTATCAATGGTAATACAGCCTATAACATGTGGTTAATGTGAACTTTTAATTAGTTTCAATAACGAGAAAACAAAAAAAAGGCAAAATCCCAGTTACAAGGTAGAAGAAATACTCATCTCTATCGCTGGCCATTTGTGGGTTATTCTAACGTGACTCGTTCTCAGCTCCACATGGTCATATTGCCTTACGGCAGTATGATGCATGCACACTTTTTCATTTTTTTGATGTGAAGACTTGAAAATTTCATGTTGGATGTTTTTTAGTTGTATATAGCAATTTTTTAAACATGCAGCATCTATTTAAAGGTGAGTGTAATTGTTTAGAGCTGCTCAGGAGGAGATGGATTATTTGGCAGATTGAATTTAAGACTGTCAAAACTGCACAATAAGTGTAATTTATCAGATGGATCTCAATACCGGATGCATTGTAAAACCAGGAAAATTTTGGAAGTGTAAATTTCTATTTTACATACACCATTAGCTTTTGAAGGCACAACTATCCCACTGCACTCCTGTCCCCAGGATCTCCTTACGTCCTGCTTCATTGCAGCAACAAACTGAAAGTTAACTGCAAACAGCAACCAGATCAAAGTTGCATGCTAAATGTAACTGTTTAGCATTTGGCTCAAATATCAAAAGATAACTCAGAAGATAATCAAGCTCTACAATATTAAGAATAATTTTCTCTCTAGCTCCTGTCTCTTTATGTGGCTGCTTAAGTATGTGTGTAAATACACAAAGGGTGCACAGAAAGTTCATCTATGAATATCAGACTGCTCATGCATTAATTATGTATATATACGTACTCAATCCCTTCTTGTTAAATACAAAACTTGACAAGAAGCACCAGAAAAATTCATAGCGTCCTAGATGTGCGAGACTGCTGTTTGGTTGCAGTGTGTTGCAGAAAGCCACCGTGCATGCACCACAGAAATTACAGATAATATGTGCAGTGCCGGAAGGCAACCACAAATCAATTTCAGGGACTTGTAAAAATCTTGCCCTTCTTATGCTATTGATAGATCCTGACCTTATTGCTGATTCTCAAGCTGTTTTAAAAAGGTTACAGTAAAGAACCAGCATGCAGTCTAGGGGGTGGGTAGATGACAAGCTACTCAAGCAAACTGACAGCATGAGAGCCAAAATACAGAGGTCGAAATCATAAACTGTTTCTTGAAATATATCTACTCATTTGGTCATGTTAAATACAACATTAAAGGTCTGTTCAACAAGGTACTGCAAAGACTATTTTAGCTCGGAATTCAAAAATGTTGACCGTCTCCTGTGTTCGTGTTTTTACTTGATCTAAGGTTTGTCTTATGCTGCTATTACTGGTAGCTTTATTGCTTTTCATAGACTGTATCTAGCAAAAAAAATAAAAAATCACCACAACAACCAGAAGCTACTAACAATATATGTTAAGTATTACCGAACTGCATAGCTCTCTGACTAGGTTTCAAACGGAGACCGACTTAAATGGACTTGCTGCTGGTCCTAGAAAGTATTGCACAGCGATTCTTGAGCAAGCCCAGTGAAGTCAAGCTACAGCAATACCGTACGTCGAGCAGAGCTTTTTCCTCCCCGAGCAGCAAATGGGCATGCAGCCTGTGAGCCACCGAGAAATTCTCGCCTGCAATTTAAGACTCAAAGTATGGTGGGGACCCGTACGTTGTTAGACGGCGGTTACTATAACGTTTAAACTCATTCATCCAATAGCACAAGTTACTGTGAGGGGAATTACACGCGTGTGGACAGCGCTTAGATGAATGAGTCCCGTACCCGTCGGCACCACCGCTGTAAATATCGAAGAGATTACAGGGAGTCGCGCGCGAAAAGGCAAGGGCTTACCCGCTCCCACCAAGGCAGCACTACGGCCTTCCGCCCCCCCGCTCCTCCGCGTCAGCCTACGCGCTCCGAGACGGTTCCGGGCCGCCGGCAGCCACAAACAAGCTCTGAAGGCTGTGCCGCGGTCTGAGCGACAAGCCCTGGTCCTGCCTGGCAACCTCGGATAAATAAGCTGTTAAATGCCATTGGAAGTGGGATCGATGCGACGAAACATCACGCCAAAGAAATAGGCGCAGAAATCGTGCAAAGCAGGAAAGTGCTGAGAGAGAAATGGCATTGTTAGGGGGTTACAGCATCCAAGCAGCTGCGCCTGGGCCTTGGCAATACCAGTGAAATGTCAATAGAGTTACTCCAAATGTTTCAAAGACTCTTTAGTATTGCAAAAATAACTATGAATACTACCGTCTAAAAATACAGAAGCAATTCATGCTTGTTCCCCCTTCCTCCCCCCACCCCGGGCTCCTTAAATTGCATTTACACTTCCAGTTTGTATTTTACCATTTAGGGTGCCAGCCGAACGTTTGCTATGAAACGCTAACAACCCTGCATTCACAGGATACTTCTCTGTCCTTGTATAACTAATCATATAGCTCAATTACTTGAAAAAAATGAAAATTAGCAGACTCCTATTTGGACTATACAGCACACAAGACAAATCCGTAGGATTTGTACATATTCCACTGTGCAATCGCTGGATCATATCACGAAGTAAGTGTGCGACACAGTTATCTTGAATTTGCTGGTTTTTTACTGGGGGGTGGTGGAATACAAACTGT
>JAVJGG010000039.1:5980359-6004788 GCA_035590195.1 Aviceda cuculoides | reverse complement strand
GGGGGTGGTGGAATAAAAACTGTAAAGATTAAGGTAAATATTCACTTCGAAAAACTGTGAACTGAATTGCAGGGCTCTGCGTCTGTTTAAAATAAGAAAAATTATGGTGAAGTGATTGCATAAATGAACTAAAGATTGAATGATGTGAAAATCACTAAGATCTTTTTTCACTCCGGGCTTCCAAGTTTTGCTTAGAAATAAAATAGTGGAAGGAAAAAAAAAAAAAAAAGGTAAAAAGTGAGATCAAAGTTTCTGTATCAAAACATGAATATTTTTTAAGATGTCATGCATTCCTTAAGTAAGATAGATTTCAAAATCCATCCACTTTCAGGTCTTTGCTTGATAACTGGAACATTTTAAAGAATTCTGAATTACACTGAAAATGCGCTGCACAGCTCTAACCAGCATACTTCTGAGTTCCAATTCTGTCTCTTCTATGACAGTTACTCCCTCTACAGCTTTTGGCAAGTGACTAAGGATGAAACTTTGTCTGGTGAAGTCAAAGGGTATTTCAGTGCTGCTCTAAATGAGGCCAACATTTCCTGGTCTGATCATTCCCATCTACAGTCAGGCAATCAGAAATGTCTGAAGTGTAAGGTCTTGTAACGTCGTTTGTAATTGACATATAAAGTCATATTCTAAAATGCAACATTTTCAGTCCTAAACTCCAGTTGCTCTAGTAAATAGATACTTCATGATCATCAGAGATCACCAGTATTGTTTTTCTTAATTACATTTGCAAGTAATTAATGCCATTGCTGCATTCCTGGATTTGTAGTATTCCCTAGATGTTCCTATACTGAGTAAAAGGGGAATACTGTGATAACGTAATCTAATTGCAAAGTCAAATTATAAAGATTTTTAATAGCAACCGCTCTATAGCACTTTTAATTTTCTGTCTGCTTCATGAGCATTAAATAATTATTTCTCACATTACCCATGTGAGTAGACTACACCACTTCTGTCTCTAAGCTTGGTAGCGTATATTCTCTCTACCGTAATGCTGAACATGTTACGCTTGAGCGGCATGTATTTCAGACGCAGAGGCTGACTACCAGTGTTTCAAACAAGACCTGTTATTGAGTTGTATAGCGTCTTTCTAGCATAATTCATGGAAATTTGTTACATGATCTAGCTGCAGTAGTGAATCAGATTCCTGTACGCCGAGGAGGTTTCAGTGAAGATCTTTTCAAATTAGCAGATGAAAATTTAGGAAATAATCTGGTGCCATCTGCTTCACTCTCTTTAAATTTTAGCAGTTCTTATTCTAAATACCTGCTATCAAATGCATATTTTATAATGTTATTTGTAGGAGCCAAATTGAGGGCAAATTTGATGCCACAAGAAGAAACAAATTTCGTAAGGACATACATGAAATAATTGTGACTATATGAAGACGGACAAGCCTTCTTGCACTGCACTTAAAACATATTCCTTATAGGAAAATACAATGTTCTTTAGCAGACCAAGAGAGGGAGGATAGATCTTTAATCTTTCACAAGCCAATGACAATTTTATTAGCAAAGGGAGCTATGCAAAACTACCCACTTTCACTTGGAGCAAACCCTTTTTGAACCATATACTACTATGCAAACTTCCTAATAATTTGCTATGACAAGGGCAGATTAACAAACTACCATTAGCTGCCCCGAATCCTAAAAGAAGTACGGGCTGTAGCCGTTCAGTTCACGTGTGGAAAGGTGGGGGACTCACAGAATGGATTATCTTCAGGAAGTCTGAAAGTTTTTCTTCAGCACAGCTCAAATTTTCCTGAGAAATGTCTCACAAACAAGTAAATAAGTAAACTTTTCCTCTGGATGTCTACCTATTTTAGTTCCTATATAACTATCATTTACCTAATTCTTTTGATTTCAAAATCTTTGGTACATTTTCTAAAATGACAGATTTTAAAGAAAGGGAGCCACTGTAAGCATTTACTTTGACTTCCTCAACAACACAAAACACTGGATTCCTTGATTTTTTTTTTTTTTTTTTTTTAAATACAGAATGCTTTACAAAAAACTTTCTGGTCTTGATTTAAAACCACCATGAGAAAAGTTCTTTCAGGGCTTAATTCTTTTACTGATTGCATCTGGGCTTTTTTTATTTTTTTATTTTTTAATTTTTTTTTCATTTCCAGCCAAATTCAGTTCCCAAAAGTTCTTATTCTTGCTCTTCTTCTGTGAATGCTGACGGGGACAGAACTGGACCCCTTTGGGGACAGGCACACAAATAGATGAAGTAATGGATTTGACAAACATTTTAGAATTAATATATCCAGCTTTCACATAGCTTAAACAACATAAAGAGGGTGGAAGATGTACCCCACACATGCAAGTTAGGGTTACAAATGATTTCATAAAATGCTTATAACCTACATTGGTAAAATCCAAATCAAGACGAGGGAGATGGTTAATGGAACAAGAGAAAGTTTTTGATTGGTGTTAGTAGGTTTTTCTTTGACATCTTACAAAATTTAAGTCAAGTGTATTTTATGGCATTGGTAATTTGCCTTTTTAAATGCTACAAGCATTCAGTCTTTAAAATTGGCTTGGGAATCCTTTGTTTCTGTTCATCAAAGGAAATTTTCTTTCTGGCTACCACCTGGACAGCAGCCTAGTGAGCCTAGTCAGGTGAAACTTGAAATTTTTTCTGTCTATTTAGATAACCACCCCAGTCATCAGAGTCTGCCCTATTAGGTTCAGACAAAAATAAATGAATCAAGTTTAGAGGGCCAGTTAAGAAAAATAAAAATGAAACAAGATTTACTATGTGTTCTAGTCCTATCAAAGAGACAGGCTTGAAAAAGGATTTTGAGGATATTGTTATTGAGGTTAATGTGTTTGCCAGAGTCTTAAATCATATTTCCAGTAGACTCAATGAAATGACAAATTGAACTATTAGGAAACATACAAGAAATCATTCTTTAAGCTAAGTATTGAATAACCAGTTCTCATCTGTTTCTGCAGTATTTTTGGAGACTTGAAAGGTTCCAATACGCACTCTGAATCACTTGTATCCTATGGGAGTTTAATAAAAGAAAGGATTTCCTTCTCAACTTTTTAATGCTTGTCTGAGACAACTGTCTGAGCTCTGACACTCACCAGCCATTTAAATTTATCTATTCATCACATTTATTTTTCCAACTATGATCAATATTAAAGATGTAGGAGACTTTTCTATGAAATTAAATCAGAGCTGGAGGAAGGAGGGAATAAAATTCCAAACTAAATCATACTTGGTCTAAACAAAACCAAACATAATTTCTTATGTATGTGAGACATGTAGGGCCTACCTGTACAAAACGTTATACAACGGGAAACTTTTAAGTATATTGTGCTTTTAGGTCTGCTTCCTATTCCATTTTTCCACAATTATTTTAGAACAAGCAGAATACCCAAACACTTCAATACAGCAAAATTAGGCAAAGTAACCTTATTGTAGAAAACTGTTTGACAAAGAATAATAATAAACTATTCAAATCCTAATGTACTTGAAATCTTCTGAGCTCATTTAGGCCAGCTGTACAACACCGTCTCTTCCCTCATTTCTGCCCAATGAGATAAGCCTTTACTTGCAAAACAAATCTCTTCTGGTCTCTCAACCAGCTTCTTCCAGAATTACGCTGCCCTCTGCACTCCACTTGTCCTTTCACCTCGGGCCCTCTCATATGTTTGCTTTCTATCCCTCTTCTTCTGTGCTCTTTTTTTCTGCTCTCAGTTCTGTTCCTTTTTCTGCATGTTTTTCTCCTCATTGTTGCCGAGTCCTTTCTGATTCCACAATGTTTTGCTAATTAACAGTCACAAAATTCCTACGAGACTCATGCATGAGACAATGCCTGATAGATAGGTAAAATTAAAGAAAGAAAGTCTAATTAGTTTGATCGGGCCCCTGTAGGATTCAAAATCGGAGGTGCTATTAGGGCATAGATATCCCTTAGTGACGTTTCTCATTCCGTAAGTAGAACAGGCAGGTAAGTATGTGGCAGCTGCAGCTCTGGGACTGTTAGTACTGGTGGCAGCTTGACAAGCATCTTCTCCAAAGCTGCCATTGCTCTCTGCTTTTCTCAACTCTGTCCAAAGCTGCCGTGTGGGCAATTTATGATTTCTACAAAGAAATCTATATGGAAACTTTTTTATATTACGTGATCGCATTCCATATTTATGGCTTTTCAATAGAAGGTCTGATACATTACTTTTAAAAATGGAGTTTCGTTGTCAGGCTCAAAGTACTAAAAAATCACAGTAGCAGAAGGGATGTTGAGCTGAGAGAGACATAGACTTACAGTGTGAAGGGCAGCTTTGCCTATACACCTGCTGTCAGAATAAACTTACAAAGAACCTCTGCTTGCATGGGAATGTCCTGAGTTTAATATAGATGAGCAACAGAGAAGCCAAGCAAGAATCATTTCGTTGAGGGAAGGCAAAGCCCAGAGCGTATCGAGCGTTATTCACATACCCACCAACGCATTTACCCCTGCAAACACTTCTGGTGCTTTGCCCCTCTTCCCTGGCTGCGGGGAAGTCTGGAGATAAACTGGGCAGGATTGACTTCAGGCAGCGAAGCCGGATGATTCTAGGATGGAGTGAAACGCTTCTTATAGCATGTATCATCTTGTCTGGAAAGGTTAATTTTTAATGACTGTCTAGCATGTATAGAAAAAACCCTGTTACTACCTTTTACCTGCAGCCCAAGGTTGGTCAAGTTATGATCCTTATTACTTATTTTCCTCATATTTTGGGGACATAGGGAAACAACACACACCGAACCTATCATTCTCTCAGGAGTATGAGAAACAGATAGCCATTGCTTGCACCTTCATTTCAAATACCCCGTCAAATGTCTGATCAGGGAGAAAAACTCATAATTTCATAAGGGTAATTGGATATATTTTCTTCTATTGCAAGCAAATTGCCCCCTGGCACAAGAATTTTAAAATCTTTGGCAGCAGATCTCCTGAAACCCATCTGTGTTGGAAATTAATTTTTTGCTTTTGGGTATACTATATTTACATATTTTGTTTTATTTCTCAGTATTTAATCTAGTGAGAAAAGAGACTCTTAGGGCAAGCATTGAAACTTCTCGACAGATTAAAAAACTCCGCATGTCTCCAGAAGAAACTGGCCACACTTATACAGCCAATATGCCAAACTGGAACTGACTTGACTTTTATTAGGCAGTCAAATGTTAATTTTAAGCACACCTATTTCTAAACACCTCTTATACACTGAGAGAGTATCTGACAGCATTTGCCACAAATGCAAACCGATGGACTATTCTCTCATACGCTTGTAATTTCCCCAAACTTTCCTTTGGTGAAATCTGCCGTGCAGGGTCTCCTAGCAACATTGAATTCCTGTTGTTTTCACACATTTTGTTTATTTCATATAAAGAAATTATAAAATAATTTTGATGACTGGACATGAGGGCACAGACTTCTCTCTCCTATTTTAGGGCGGCGGTCCCCCTGACTCCCTCCCTAGCTATGGCAAGAGACGGACACTCCAGATAGTAAACCCTAAGGTAAACCCAGATAGTAAACAATAAGGTAAACCCGTATTAAACTCAGCTGGGCTGATTTGACTTTCTTGGTTTGCTTCTGGTCAACATTCCTCTTGCAATTGTGGGGTTGCAATGAAATACAAAGAGCAAGTTCTAATTTCACCAGTGCAAAAGTAACTCTTAAAACTGCGTTCCGTGTAAAACATTCATGTGGATTTTTGGAAAAAAGCGAGAAGTGCAAATTCTTTGAAAGTAAAAATGTAGTTGTCTAAATAAATAGCATAAATGCCTAAAGGATTTGCCACCATGAAATGTCTTAGGCCCTCCATACTTCTTAACACAGAAACATGTCAGCAGACAGAAAAGCTTCTTATATATTAAGTGCTATGTGCGCAAAAGAGAAACACTCACTGTAAAAGCTTGACCTTTGTTGTAGGAAACTATCACTTCTAAGACACCAACCACTTTACAAACAAAGAGTATTCAAGGTTATTGAGGGTGCAAACTACGAAAAACACAGGCTATTTAAAAAACCCCTGAAACTCAGATGAGCAAAGATGATTTACAGAGCTGACACAACTCTAAAACCATGAGTGGAAAAAGCAAATGCGACATTTCAAAGGACACATGTTGCGAAAACAATGAACTTCGGGGCATAAGCTTGTTCCCAGATGAGGTTTGGAACAAATTATTTTCTTGTGCAGCATCTGGCACGGTCTACTGCCAAAGAAAAGGATACCCAAGTAGCTGAGCTACTGTTCTGCTTGGCAATTTCTGTATTCTGAATTATTTGAGGAGATGATACCTACATACCCTGTACGAAGTATCCATGGCCAAGGACACAAGGAAATTCCTCTGAAGGACAGATACCAGAAATTACTCATTATTACAGACGTAAAAAGACAGAATAATCCAAACTGTTATAAATAAAAAGTGCCTGAAAAAGAAATTCCAGCTGTGAAATACATGAGCACCGAGAAGATGTCTATTCATATGTGCATTGGCTGGCTATGGCACTGCTGTCTAAATGATATTTATCAGCCAAACCTTGCATTAGCCTCCCTAAGCAGACACAGATAGATGTAACTGCTAGGACTCACCCGGACAGGAGAGCACCTTAGTATTTTTGACGTTAAGTGACATGACTGAAGCATGATACGATTCCACTCTGAAACTTTGATCAAAGAATGTGAAAGGCGCTAAAACAACTGCCCCCCGGGGAAGGCAGAGGACAGCGTCCGCGGACGACAAAACGGTCCTGACAAGCTCGACAGCAGGGACAAGAGCGCAGGCACCAACGCCTCCCTGTGACGGCCAGACTTACTAAAATGACACGTATGCTCTTTTTTTGTTAACTTTAAACCTTTCTTGATCCCCTCGTTATTTCCCAAGGGGTAACTAAAGCACTTTGTTTCAGCTCAGGCATTTTCTTCCACGACCCTCAGGGCGGGAGGCGGAGGGCGGGCTGTGGCTTTGGAGGTGTCAGAGCCGAGAGGAACGGGGGGTGCTGCCGGCAGGGACGGGCACATCGGGGCTTGGCACCACCAACCTGCACCCTCAGCAAAGTGTCACAGGCACAGATTACCCTGGAGGCACAGCTCCAGGGTGTGAAATTCATCAGATGGTGAAATGAGTATTCTCCACCAGTTTCTCCTGCTATTTTCATTTGTATTGGGTATATTTTAATTTCCCTGCTCTTCCAAATTCTGGATAGGGCGCCGATATTTCAGTCTTCGTATGTCAAGTTTCTGGCAGTCCTCCTCCAAACCTTAACCCCTGTTAGGCCAACAGTGAGCCTTTAAAACTGGATCAACTCAGTTTGCATGAGGCAGTGGCACTAAACAGTCTTTTCCAGCCTTCTCCCACAATATACTAAGCAGGTAGGGGGCTAAGATAAATTACCATTACACATCATGTGCGTGAAACCTGAGGGTGTACCAGTAACTCCTTGTCAGAGCCGCACAGCAAGTAGCTGTTTTAGCCATTCAAGGTGGAGCAACCTTCGCAACCACGGAATAAGAACATGGAAGTAAACTTCAGGGCTTTTTGGACTGGATACCTCACTAGCACCTAAGGACACAAGATAAGCAAACACAGAATCCGAATCCTTCCCCCCTGTCAAAACACAGCACTGAGGGAGTAGAAGAGGAAAACCAGTTTCAGTGTCTGCAGCTGGGAAAAACCCTGGAACCTGATTCAGAGCAGGAACTACTCTGTTAAAGTCCATGATGAAATTAAATTATCTGGTACAAAATAGGGCATCCACTTCACTGAGAGCAGATGTGCTCATTTTTGGACAGAGAAGAGAAGAGCAGTTTCTCATTCAGGATGGCCAGAGCAAAGCATTCCAAAGGTTTTGTGGCCAGAGGGATCATTATGATTATCTGCTGGTTTTGCATAAAACAGGCCATAGGATTTTGTTGAGTATTTTCCACATCAGCCCCTGAAGCATGAAAGCTAAACATAACAGAAATAATGCTGATCTAAAAAGAACTTTGTAGTTTTAAAAGTGGAAAAAAAAAAATCTAAAAAATACATTTGGGACATATTAATACATTAAGAAAATAATTGATGAAATAACTAAAAGCCCTTATTTACATAAGGTTGACAAATCTAAGCAGTAAAATATATTGGGGAAAATTGAACCACATTTTATGACATATAAAGTAGCTTTACTACACCGTATTAATATTTTTTATAGAGTAGGTAGGTTGGAATTCCTGCTTCTCATGATAAGGGAAGCAGGAAGAAATACAAAAGTAAATATATCTCCATTTGGAGCCAAACCAATGACATATTCTTTGTAATGTGTTGCCATGCTGGTGTTATGCTATGAATAGTAAAAGAGCCTAGGAAAATTCCTATTTTCCAAAAAATAAACTTCAACAAATTCAGAACTGCAGACACTTTTGGTTTATGAATGTGATGCTCAAAATCTAAAGGGTGTTTGATATCAATCTTAAACAAAAACGTGAACAACAAAACAAACCAGATGTGTGATGAGAAAGGAAAGCAAATTTCCTCTGAAAGAATAGTTGCATGCTATGCATATCTTAAGTACTCTAGTAATTCATTTGCATTTTCATAGCATTTATACTCATAGCATAAGCCCCCAAAATAATATAGACGGAAATTACTGTACCTGCAGCTTTTTGCAACATTTGCTTGTGAAAAAGATTAGGCTTTTACTAGTTCTTCAGTAATTTAACACTCCCAGCATCCTGCTTCTTTCAAGTAGGAGAAAACCATTTGTTTGGTTTTGCTGTATTGAATATTTTTAAAGAGGGGCAGTATACAGTCTGTCAGTAATATAATTATTAGATAACATTCCCGTAGTTTAAAATTATGAAAAAGAAACATTGATTTTTTGGCCAATCTTCAGTGAAAAAGAGATAGAACAGCTTCTATGAAATAAAGCACATAATCAGATTAGCTTTAGAGCACGATTACTGTACTTCACATTCAAATAAAAGCCAAAGAATAATTTATGTGATGTACTAGTTAAGCTAAAAATGCAGAATTGACAGAATATGGAAGTTCTTTGATCTTTTGTAGGTGTTCAATATACTCTCAATGCTGCTTGATGAGTGACAACAATTCATAATGTTTTAAAAATAAACCTCGATGCACAGGGGTTTTTTTTAGCTTTAAGCTTATGCCTTCATTATATAACTGCTGCTTTGACTTTGAAGATTTTTTTTTTCCCTATTTAAACAACATATTTTATTCTCATCTTGGAATGGAGAACTAGGAGCTGAAATAGGTTTGCAAAAGGGGGACAAAGTTTTCTCAGATCCTTTTTAAAGTAGATATTAAAAATATGGTCAGCAGGGTAAGGTTCTCATTTACTTTCTTATTCAAAGCTGATAAAAAGTGACAAGAGTCAATTTGGGTTCATTCTTGTAGTATCTAGGTACATTTTCCCAAATGTCGTCACGTTCAGTCAGGCCTGCCTTCAAATTTGTTTCCTGTTTCCTATTCTCTCTTTCACCATAGAAAAAAAAATGTGTGAAATATGAAGGGAAATTACAAATTGGGAATACGCCCCCCCCCCTCGCCTTTTCCCAACACATACCTCGCTAGTTCTTGACATCTAAAAACAAGACAAAATTTTCTAAAAAGTACAGGTACTCCAGTATTAAGACTGACAGGAGGATTTACTCTCAGAAAATTTGAACAAAGCAGCAAATTATTTTTTTCCAACTGGAAGAATTTTTAGCTTTTAGACAAGCTTCTTCAACCACTTTTGGTATAAGACTAGACTTGAGCCAAGCTGCTGAAGTTTGCAGTGTTAACTTAAATTGCAAAACCATGATTCATTCCATTGGTGACTTCTGGCCTGCAGCGGACAAAAGGGTTGTTTGTTTCAGGTTTCCCATACAAAATTTCAGAGATAGGAAGAAGGAATCTTCAGTCGGTATGCAAGCTGTACTTGTCTCACCAAAGTCTGCATCAGGGCAATTCGTGTAGAGCAACCAGGCTAGCAAGATAATGGGGGCAAGACATTCAGCCCAGCTGAAAAATCCATTTTCAGGCAGCTATTGAGGTTGGTAAGATAACGGAGAGAGATTGTATTTCGCAACCTGTTCTTTATTTATTTAACTATGCTTTGAATTTGCCCCCATAGGAATCTTTGATATGAAACAATTCTGCTGGTGCTGCACTGCTGAAATATGGTCATCAATTCAAATACAGCAGATTGGACTGGGCCGTTCACATTCAACAAGGCTAAGGTGAAAAAGATTTTAATGAAAAGACCTGAATGTACTTCAGGGAAAGGGAGAGACTTACATTTTTAGAAGACATTATTTTCTTGCCTTTATTTATATAATTTGTGATGTTGTTTCCCAGAGTAAAAGAATGCAACCAACAACTATAATAAAATTTGAGCTTTTAGTTATATTCTAGAGAGAAAACAGTAAAACCAAATCAATGACCTGCACTAACTATGTGATTCCAAGTGTATTTTAAATGTCTGTAATCATAATCATCTCGACATCTAAGATCACAATACAATATTGGTATTTAAAAATAATTCAGTGTATCTTTTTTCTAATTTCTTAGATGTCAGAACTTAGACCTTTAATATATTTTCATTACAGTTTGTTCTGTTTTTTTTTTAACCAACACTGAAAGTGGCTTTAACATGTCAAATTTCTGCTTGGTAATGTAATCACTTAAGCATCAAGAGATCAGAATTGCAGCAAATTAGCTAGCTAATTTGAGAGGGGGGAGGGGGAACCGATTGCAAGATTTTTACTGCTTCTGAGTTTGCATGATTTTATTCTACAGTTCCACATCCCATGATAAGAGGCAGAGAGATAACTAGAAAGGGTTTACCTAAAAGATGTCTTAAGAAGCAAGAAATGCTGTAAGCAGTTGTACCAGTTCAACCACCTTCCTTCTGCCCAGCACACACCGAGCAGCTGAGCAGCAGTTCTCCCAGCTCATCTCTTTTTCACTTGCCTCTCCCACATTACCCTCCAGGTATTTCTGCTCCTTCCCTCCAGCAGGTCGCCACCCTCCAGAACCACGGTCCCTGCAAAACAGGGGTTTCACTCCAAAACCTCATCGCGGTGTCTTCAATCAACCCCTCAAATCTGTAATTCCCAACAGTAATTCATATGCCCTAGAGATAATTTCTAACATAAGCTTATGTCCCAGGACAACTCCTGAGCTGGGGCACAGGAGGACTGGCCTAGTGCGTGAGGCCAAGCAACATTTTACTTTGGCCATCTCTTTAGGATGTGAAGATCTCAGGAGCGTTTCTCTCAGAAATCACGATCCAAATGATCGGCTCTTAGTAGTGGAATACGGTGTCCAGCCCCTGGTGCCTGCATGATCTGAAATTAGTTTCATCCTGACTTAATGTTGAAACGCAGTTTTCATGGGCTCCCTCAGCTGCAATACGAAGGGACGTATCGGTTAAGATTCCTAATGGAGTGTTATGCCATTTTATGTTGGCTTGACTGTGTTTTCTATTCATGTAATTTTTATATTTGTTCTGTTTTTTGCTCTTCGGCCTCCTTGGCATTTGTGCCAGAGCGCCAAAATAAATACCGCTTTCAAGTTCGTGCTAGAACAAAACCTCGGTCTTTAGGTAAACTGTAAAAGGGGCACTGGTGGCTATAAAGACTCAGCTGCGCGTTTCTGCTCAACTGTTAGCATCAGAAACAATCTCTTTCCGTGATTAACTGCTCTCACATGACCTTGTAAGTTGAGCTCATGAAGGATTTTGTGAAAAACTGTGGTCTTGAGCATGCAACAGTGACTAAATTCCTCACAAATCACATATGATTTACATAAATGAGTCTCGGCTCTCACACAGTCAGCAGTAGACCTAGTTACTAACACATGAAAAATGCGCTCTCAGACTTGGCACACAGCTTCTGCAGCTGCCAAATATACCCCCTGCGAGACGAGAGCAGGTTGATGAGGAGGGCAACGAAAACATTTTCAACACTGCTAGCGACAGGAAGAAGAATGAGAATTCTGTTTATCTTGTTAGAGATTTTCTGATCATATTAGTGATTTCATTATGCTGTTCCTAGAGACCAAACCTTTTAAAATGGCACAGAGCTCAAAAATGTCTTATGAAAATTGCTGCTATAAATCAGACTCACACCACATTAACAGCGCGGGAATGATACGATGTCATGAAAATACAGACACTCCTTGTAGTTGGTGTTTGAACACCCTTTTGCCCGGATACTCACAGGGGTGAACCTGTCTACATCCCATAAATTTATTCTAGTATCTGGTTTGTGGCACGGCCTGACTTCGCCATAGGCTCTGGGCACGCACTTGCTCTCGTGCTTTCAGGCAAGCCCTGGAAAATGGGGTGACAGAGCAGTTATTGAAGAGAAGGACTTGACAGCAAAAAGTGCAATCGTGTCATGATCGGAAAAGACACAAACTCTTTTAAATGCTCAGAAAGTTTCCAGCTGGATAGAAGAATTTTAAAAAGGGAATCACAAAAATCCTGGTGGAATAAGAAAAATCTACACTGGATGTTTGACTATTAAGACACAAAAAATGACATATAGTCCTTTTATAATCAGGTTGATAGGTGCCTGTAACAAGGTTAGAGGAATGCTAACAATTAATCTGCATGAGTTTCTAAGACTCGCTCTTTTTTTGCACGTGTCCAAAATCAGTTTCATTTCTTTGTTCAGGTTGCTTGGCCTTCTCCTCTTTCCATCTCTTTAAAATAATAAAAAAATGCTGCTACACCTGTACATAATCTCTCTGCCTAGCTTCATGTGCCAGATGATCTCATCTCCTGTTTATCAAAGACTTCAGAAATAAAAAGAATAATAAAAAAAATCACTTTTTGGAGCCATCTCAAACCACTTCTTATTAAAAGACTTTCTCTCACAACATAGAGCTATCATTACTTACATAAAACTTTGGACAATGATAAATCCAATCTATGTAAATATAAATGACCGCAGAAAACTGTGTACTGTTAGTAAACCTAAATATATTTTAAGAGATGCCTTTATTGTTCAGAAAAGGATATACCTAAATTCTTTCAAAAGGACTTCTCTTGTGAAGATGTGAGACGAGAGCAGCATAATCATTAATGAAAAAAACCCTTACCACCATCTGTTGCAGAGTAATCCAATAACTGGGGTAATACCATGATAATAAAAGGTTTGGTGACATAAATATATTCATATCACTACATGTCCCACTGTTCTTGGTATTACATAGATTTCACATGAAGGGGAAAGCAAAAAAAGTAGTAAGGTTTGGAAACCAGGCAGAAAACTTTGGGGAGGGGAGGAGGGGGCGGGGGAGCCTTTTGGAGTATTTTCCTTTTGTTTTTAAAGGAAATTTTAAATGAAGTCTGAAGACAAAACTCCAGGGATTTCAGTCTATGTCCCAAAAGCAATTACTAGATTAAGGAACTGTGTCCAGTATCTTTGATAGAAATTGGAGCAGACCCTCTGTGAAGTGGAATACAAACTGTCAGTCTGTCTTTTAAACTTCAGTTTTTACCTAGTCATATTTTTAAAAGGGAAGAAAAAGTGAGCTTGTACTATACAGAGCTAAGCTATGCCACCGCCTCAAAAAATTTAAGAAGAATTGCTAGAACATCCTGGACTCTGTATGAGAAAAGGAAATCTCATCCATCGATACTGACTCAGGTACTTTAGGAAGATCCCATTCTTGACTTTATTTTAGCTGTCCAAAGAAAAAGCATCTAATCTTCATATAGGGAGAATAAACTGATTTCTTTTTTGAGATATCCAGAATTCTTTTGTAGCACAAGAGGGGTAAAGATAGAAACAGACATTTGGCTTAATTTTCCCTGTATTTTGACAATCTACAGAAAAAGCGGCAGACAGGATTTATCTGGAATACAAAATCCTTTCATCCTGGACAGATCAGAAGTACCACTCCAGTGGGGTTTTCCAACAAATGCTTGGTTTCTGGATGCTATTAAAAGGGAATAGCTACAGCAGGAGGGTAGGGAATAACAGCAGCACTGAACACAGGAAGGGAAAATCAAGCCTATGTGATATTACTAAATAGTAGTGCACAGAGAACATTAATTAGATGTGTTACGATACACAGGACCTGCTCAGTAGTCTTCTCTCTTTGAATGGATGACAGCATGAGTGGGACAGCATTACTGAGCTGCAAAACAGTCCTCAGCCCCTTTGATAAAAATTACTATCGTGCATCCCACAGACTGAACATTTTGGCAACGCGCATAAGTAAAACGCACTTGAGTGTGCCTCAGTTGGCATGCCCAGATGAATCTAGGCAAATTTCCCATAAAATACACAGGAGTATTTAAAGATTACAGTAATTTCATAAATGAAGCAAACAATTTACAGTCTCAGTAGTCTTACATACAGCCTTCCTATGAAAACTTTTTATTTGTTTTGTCTATACTATTTCCTATTAGGTGTCTGAAAAGTCACTTGGCCAAGGACCGTAAATATACTGTAAGTGTACTTCAAATTGCTTTAGAAGTAGCTGAGCAAACATCTCCATCCTATTTTGTTTCACCCCCAGTAAATACAATACGGATGCATCCAATGCTTGTTATCCAGTATCGTATTTTACTGTATCAAGCCACAGTTTCTGCTGCTTCTCCAATAGCGCTGTCTGCGATAAGCATTGATGTAATTTTTCATGTTGTTGCCTCACTTTATTTTTCTTTAAAATTATGAATACTAAAGATCATACCAGCACATTGGCACCTTGCTCTCTCACGAGCATGGCACACTGTCTCTTCACTGTGCTGCGCCTTAACCTTACTTCCCAACAGCAAGAGATCTCTCACTAGGATGTTGTATCACAACCAGCAAATCCTTGATTCTGGTGTGATGCACATCACTCTTCTCTGCACTTGCAACACAAAAGGTGCCCTTACAGCTTTCCTCGTCTGAGCAATTAATGTCCCATGGTACTGCCAAATTATCTAGGAACTCAACTTTGCATGTAAAGCCGCTAACAGAACAAATAGATTGGTTGATGTGCTCTTGGTTCAATTCCTTATTTATAATAATCTCCTTCTCTTGAGGAAAAACTCTAAGATAAATTAAACACCACAGCAGTAGAAGTGAAAGAAAAATTAAGAAATGAAATCACAGATGTTCTGATGTCATGGATGATCATGGTATTTTGAAACTATTATTCATCCTAATATATAAACAAAATATGTGGTGGCTAAAATGACTGAATAGTGATGAAGATGATGATGCCTACCTGTTGCATGGCTTGTACTTGGCCCTGAAAGAGTCTACAACTCTGCGAATATCCCACCCTATATATAAAAAAAAATATACACCGAACTATTTAACCCAACATTTAATAGCTAAAAACCAGCTTACTGAAGTGAAATTTTATGAAAACAACAGAAAAACTCCTGATCCGGATTTTCAACTCAATAGGCTAACTACTGAAAATAAAACGCACAATAGTCATCTCAAAAAACTTAGCCACAGGATTGTCAGCTTGCGTGTATAGTATGCATTCCATGAGCACTGTAACTCTGGTGATGCAATCCATTAAAATAAATATCTTTAATGGTACAGATCAGGTAGATAACTATTCCTGAGGCAATGAATGTAGGACCAGATCCTGGCAATTCATATTGTGTAATTTACAGAACAGATTTTTTTCCTTGTTACATTTCAGTACTCAGTTGCTCAATGTGAAAGTTGTCGCCTTCCAGCCCATAAAAATTCAATAGGACTTCTCAGAGAAATCCATCCTTGGCATTCTTCAAAAAAGAGGAGCTGTGTTTCAGGTAGAATTACATATTCCTTTTTTCCCATTACTACAGGAGATATCACTATGACTTATCCCTTATGATACAGGTGACTTTAGTTTTCAGATGGTCTTACTCCTCTTAAGTTCATAATATAATTGTGTATATACCCCATTTTATAGAGAGGCTACACAGTAGCCAAGTAGCTATTTTGGACTATGCAAATATATTCTTTATCATAATCTTATAAAAATTTCAAAGATACATATGATCATGGAAGCAACAACAGTTACTTGACATGCAAGATGAAGTAAAAATAGGGACACCATATGTCAACGTGATATTGGAAAAGTATTCAAATACATCAGAAAGTACCAAACTACCTAAATATCAGAACACAATAATATCCAAGAGTGCAAAATGGAAAACACAAATGGCAACGGCTAAGCTAGAGAATGGGTTTTAAAATCTGGATTTGTAAAGTTATTTGTCCATCAAGTACTCTTCACAGAAAGTACACTGGATCTGTCAGCATCACAAATTCTCCACTTCTACAGTGTGCAAAACTGATCGCCATTCTTTTGATCATTTAGGGCTCAAAAATGTGGAAAGCTTCATTACTGCCTTCCAATGACACTTTAGCAATGGGAAGCAGTGGAGAGACGGCAGAAGGCTTCAGCTTGAAGAGAAAAGGTAAATAGATTTATGTCACACTTTAGTTTTGCAACTTGGCAAAAACACAAATAGAGTTATATAGCTAATCATTAAAACCCCCTAAATTTTATTACAGAGACCTTGATCAAGATAATTCCTTTCTAACACAACAATGATGTTGCAGGGTCCTGTAGTGCCTTCTTTCTCTCCATTAGATTTTTTTTTTTTTTAAAAAAAACTTCTTTCTTTCATCTTGACTATTTTTCCTTTATTTCATGTATAGCAAGCAAATATAATAAGCTTCTTTCAGAAAATCAGGCTGGTATAAAATTGTGCATTCTTTATATAATTTTAGGAGGAAAATGGTTAACATTTTAGCCTCATGACTTGCAAATGAAAGAAAATAATAACGCTTAGCAAAAGACATTAGAAGAACACATTCACCATGAATTATACTGCCCTTGAAGGTGCAGCTTAAAAAAGCAGAGAAATAGATTTGACACCACTTGGACTCGCAGCTCGGACATGCTGCATTAAACTGTTCAAAATTAATTTAATCTGAGCATGGAGAATAATAGCCTCTCAGTTCAAGGCTTCTGATAGCAGTAATTTGCACTCGAAAGTACTTCCAAAGGGAAAGAATAAATGAAGGACGACTCTCCAAAACTGAGTGAGCAAATGTATTCACTAAATGAAAGCCTCTTGATCACCCTGTAAAAGAGCATTCAGGAAAACGACACATTCTATATCATTTTGTGGGTAAGGAATTTTTTTCTTCAAACTGCTCGCTGCTACAAGAAGAGATACTGTTCTTCCTGGACTGATGATGGTATGAGGAGCTATTTACTTAGAGCTCTTGCATTTTAGCTCAAAAGCCGTGAGATCCATTTGCCTTAGAAACAAGCAAGACCAGCATGGTACAAAATCCTCTTGCCACGTTTGTAATAAGGCACTTCGTAGACTTAATTGCACAGAAGGTACTGGCAGTTCCCTGTGCTTTTTCAGCAGAGGACTAAGAGCAACCTGTAACAAAGTGTTAACACTCCAGCCCTTAAAAAGTACCTTATCAACCCAAAACATTTTATTATTTCATAAAAGTAATTGTCTTCACTTACACATTCCTAACTTCCAATTCCATTCACTATGCCTGTAACTAAAATCTTTTGGTATCCGTTTCACTTCTCACTCAGCTCCTGGGAGGCAGTGGGATCTCATTGGAAGGGCACTGGAACAGGAGGCAAGAAACAGCTCACTCTGCATTGGCAAAAAAAGATGTAATTGCTGGTTTATAGCAGCATCGACCCAACAAAAACTGCTCAGGTCACGTGCGGCAACACACTGGATGGGGAGACCTCATAACCTTCAAAAATCATAGGCAGGCAGAGATACCCAACACAAGAGACTGCAAGGCTGTACTCCACTGTTAGTTTCTGGCCTTCATTCTGACTTCTCCAGCCCAAAATGACTGTCCCAAAGTATTCTTTAAGTATGAGAGCAAAGTCTGACCTGTATCAAGTCCAAGATTGCCGGGGGAGACTGTGGGGAGAATCACAGGGGTCAGAAGTTAATCAACAACTTTGCAAAGGTTAGTGCTGTAGTGAGAACAGGGGTTAAAGAAGGAGAAGGGGACTGATGTTGCTGAAAAATGTGGATTTGGTCCAAGCAAAAGATTTTACAACTTCCAAAAGACTTGTTTTAGTTTTAACTGGGGGGGGACGGGCAGGGAAGAACCTGAAAGTAGAGTAATGTTCAACTCCATTCAATCTTCTGATTCTTTCTGAATTAGGTTCCTACCCCATTTAATAATAATAAAAAACAAGAACTTATTCAACGGTACACACTGTCTCCCAGCCAAATATCCCAGCCGCAGCAGTTAATTAAGCAGTTCCATCAAGGAAGCAGCGAAATACAGGTGAGAGGCCAGGCAGGCCTGGGAACAGGTAGCAACAAGGAGGTGACTCAAAGCCCTAGGGCAGGTATTAGGGTCTTGGGTTGTCTCTTCTAGGGTCTCCATTAGGGTCTGGGGCAGCCTCTTAGGCTGTACCTTTTAGCTATTCCTCTGAAGGAAAAAGCCAAAAACACGCTTGGGGGGTGCATGTATGTGCACCAACATGTATGCACATGCCCGCACACAGAATCTTTTTTTTTAGTAAATCTAGTATTGTTAGGAGGTGTATCCTGCGGATGTACAGCACAAGGCAAACTGTGTGCTTAAGTAATAGTAACTAATAATATCCTTTCTAGGTAGAGAACTAAGGACAATGATTTGCACTACAGTGCATTGACAGAAGGAAAGAACAACTATAGCCAGTGAAAAATAAAATTACCAAACAATGAGTTCTTGACTTTACTTCTTTCCATTCATTTAAATATTTTATCTCCTTTTTCTTTTTTTTTTTTTTGTACAAATTATAATAATCCACTTTTTTTAACGAGCTCAGTGGCTGTGAGAAATTCTTAGGAAGAGATACAAAGAAAAAGTTTATCAAGCAGTGGGAGAGTAAATAATGTATTAGTATTCAAGTTTCATTTCCAATCCCACAGTTGCATTACTTTTGCAAATTTACAACAAAGAAAGCCAAAAGGTCTTTTTAAATTCTCTGCTACCGCTTAATTTCTTCTGAATAATTTACCTGCCACTAGCTGTTTGTTCTATAATAATTCAAAGAAAACTGGTTATGCTGAAAGTCTAAAAAAATGAAAAGTGCTTCTAGGATGTATTAAAAAGTTAAAATAAATTGAAAGCCTTCAGGATATTATAACTCGTACACAGCTGGTATGAACAGCACTGCCGATTACTGGCACTTAGAAGGCCAAAACTAGTCTGGACATGATGCTTCTGGTACCTCTAACCAAATAAAAAATGGAGGATAAACTGTGAACTTCCATTATCTTTATGAAAACTAGTCTATGAAGAAAATTCAGGATGCAAATACAAGTAATTCAGGTCTTTGAGGGCTCATCCTTCTATGTCCAACAGCTTTCTTAAAATACCTAGTTTTCTAATGCTCTATGATTAAAAAAGGGAAGAACAGCTCAGTTTTTAAAGTTTGCTATTTCCAGCAGAGAGCCCATTTAGTTGGCTAAGTTAATTTATCAAATTCCATTTGAAGCGCACTAGTATTTAACCCTTGACTTTGCAGACGAATTAGCATACTAAGATTGAGTGACTTATGGGATAACTACCTTGGAAGCTAACAAGTAATTGCTAGTAGAAAACATAATGATGTATATTATCCCACAGTTTAGTTCCTTAGGAATATTAACAACAGAGAATAACATTGAGAGAATGACGACTGCTCAACATTTCAACTAATTTCTGTCTTTCAAAACTCAAGTTCAGTTCTAAATCCACTGCTTTTTACAAGGGAGCAGCACTTAATCACTTTTGCTTCAAATCACTTTTCAAGAATAAAAAAGGGTGCCTACTATAAGAATTAGCTCATAACTGAATTGGATTTAGGTCAGGAATATGCCTTTCAACAAAAGAATGGAATAGCAACCTACAGTCTTAAATCAAATTCAAGAACATATCAGGAATAACAAGTGGAATGGCAATTGATACTAACCCCATTTTTCTTTTGACACAAGGAATGATTTTGTAGAGTTTGGAATATCTCTAAGAAGAAAAAAAATAAAAACATTTGGTCTTATAATATTTTATAATTTACATAGATTTTGCATATTTACAGTTCTCAGAGGTAAAAATAAACAGACAATTACTAGACATGACACTTTAATTTTGTCAGGCCATAAAGTTTCATGGCCCTAGTACATTTGGAAACTAAAAGCTCTAGCACCTTTGTGAAGAATTAAATGGTATAAAAGGGTTTCATCTAAACATTATATCTTTCCTTTAAAAGATAAGTGCAGGCAATTAACCCGTTCAATGACCTCTGACTGCACATCCAGCTAAGGAGCTCCCTCATGGCCCGATAGCACTATATCACATTTTTTAAAGATGAACAACGCAACTTGGACCCAGGGTTCACGCAAGGTTTATGCAATCAGAAGATTAACAATGTTTGTTACTGTAAGAAATGAAGGTCTTTTCCTGGGAAAGTGAGATTATGTATAAAACTTCTGTATATTCAGTTTGGAGTCATCAGCTTCCTGCAAAATCATGGTGCAAGAGGCTGTGTAGCTTATCCTAGCCATGGTGGCAGGAGGTGAGTTGCGGCTCTTTCTCTGCCCCACATCCCTCCCATTGCACAGACACAGTTGAGAAGGTCGGGAAGGGCCCAAAATCTGGTGGCAGTTAAGAAGTACTTTTCATAAAATAACATTGGAAGACTCAGTTTTGTGAATCCTTACCAAAATAATTTTCATAAAATGAAGAAATACTGATTGATTTTCACTGTCCAATGGGGAACTATCAACCACACAGAAAATCTGAGGAAGCCAAGTTATCATCCCTAAAAATATTTGGGTTTGTTTTGTTTGTACATGGGAAAAATATTACGGTGGCTGAAAATGTTTATAGTCTTTTGCCTTCTAAGGATAAGATAGAGAAAATGAAGATGCCTGCAATGATGATAATTCTGAATGGGATAAACATCTCTGTGAACTATCTCTGGTATGCCTTATCAAGCTTTCTGTGTTCATGAACTCACTAACAAGAGAATCCATAGAAATTTAGGAAGTTCATGATCTGTTGCAAGGAAGCATCTGTGCAAAATGAATCCTGACTGTGGGAACTTGCACAGGGAACTTGAGTTATTGCTCTCTGTTGGGAGAAAGTATTAGATCGCAGAGTAACTACTCAACCAAACCCAGGCAGAGCTACTTTAATTTTGGTGATTCCACCCAATCTACAGATCACTAAGTATTTCCATGCGTGAGCAGCAGTAACCAGTTCCATTGATGTGGTAACCAAGCCACAGAGATAGATGTGTGCAGGAGAGAACAGAGAACCCGAGGTGAGAATGAAAAATTACTTCTGGCATCGCATTATACAGGGAACTAAACAATCCACGAACCACTAAAATCCAGTCAGGCTTGTAGGCTTGTACATATATATCTTACTGTGTCACAATTTTCATAGCTGAGAGAGGATAGATTTTTTTTTTTTTTTTACAGCACCTGCAAGTATTTGTCTTTCCTGAACTACTAGTGAGCACGACTTACAAAGATAGAAATAACTGAAAAGAATACAAAATTCTGCTATCGAGCAACAAGCTATTATTCTTCAACTTGGCAAAATCAAGAACCCTATTTACTGAAAGCCAGTCGACAACTTCCCAACACCACTCCCACGCCACTGGAGGCCTTGTTTAAAATAACACACGGGGGTTGCAGGAGCTTTGTGGCACCTCCAGGCTCGTTTCTGACCACGTCTGGATGCCTTCTGTGGCAAAAATAACATCAGTACAGGTGCTTCGGGTCACCCGGGGGTTCCTCCTCACAGCACTTCTGTGGGTGCTGAGGGAATGTGGTGAAGCTTTAATGTAGGTGGATTCATTACTCAGATGAAATTACTGTAAAGGGACAGAGAAACTGGGAGGCCATTTTTCCATCTCAGGAATACCATTAACAATACAAGAAATAGAGTAAGGTAAATAAATCTACTGATATCTCCACATCACCTACAGGTAGGGTAACAGCTAGGTTAAAATCTGCAGAGTAGATAAACAGCAGAGAAAAGCAGATAGTACATTTTTAGGCCTGCAAATTGTGTTTGGCCTTTCTATGAAAAACAAGTGAATTTTGTCTTCTGAAATGACACAGCAGATACAGTCTGCTTTGCCAGACTAAGAATTACGGGGTGTCAGCGCTGTGGACTTCTTAAGAAACCAAACTAACAGGTAGTGAAAAAAAATCAACTCTCTGATAATATCACAGCAAAAGAGTAATGTTACTTTTGCAGAATGTCTCAGTTATTCTTTAAACTGAACAAAACCAAAAACATGAACTATGAAAAATATTCAACAAGCAGATGGTGTGAGAATAATTTGGGAAGCTGATATCCAGTTAAAAACACTGCCTAATGACTGACAACGGAAGGGATTGGTGGCATTTGCTATGTAAGTGGATACACTGTGTGTTATGCTAGCTGAAGACCAGCTGCAATGTAAAATTACAGAAAGGAAGCAAAAGAAGAAGCAGCAGCAGCAGAAGCAATAATTGTAAAGACAAAATAGAGCAGAAAACTGGAAACATGGAACTGAAAGGAAAGCGTGGCAATCAAGCAAAAGTAGTAGGAAAGTAAAATGAAAATATTTTGTTTCCAAACAATTAATTAGAAAACTAATTTAGGATCTTTATCAACCATAGCTGAAGTCTACTGGATATGGATCACAAACTCATATCACTATTATTATTGTGTTAGTCACCATCCTTTTATTAACTCTATTACTTTATATCACGCTTTGTTCATGCACTTACCTATAATTAAGGACCTCTCTTATGCTGCATCTTTTTAACAGTCCAGATCACCTTGAAAATGCTGCAGGGTGAAATACTGACATGCCTCTCAGCACAGATACCAGAAACAAGTGTAAGAACATCAAATTAACTGTGACTGATTTAAAGAAGGATCCTTCAAGAGCACATCTGTACTTGACATCATTCCGAGCCTGGTTAAGTTCTGACAATGTATTTTTACCTTGCAGCATATCTGGCAAACCTTGTTAATCTTTCTAGGGGCATGTATGTCACCATATTGGTGATAACACATGAACTGTATTTTAAGAAGCCAAATGTCATCTCTCTAGAGGCCTCTTAGCACTTTTGAAAATGCTGATGGACAATCTAGTCCTTTCCCTGTGCCCTGTCTTGCCCTCTCAAAGTGATTAGCCCCTAGAAAGCTTGGAGAATTGCATCTCACAAAATATCTATTCAGAAACTCTCCCACTTGACCAAATATTCATGGATCCTTTGGCAGAATATTCAACAGGGCTTCTGCAGAAAACCAAGCTGTCAAAATTTTTTGCCTTCCCAATTTCTCCAAGGAAATACACTCTAACATATATGCCAGAATAATGACCAGTAATTACGTGTATAAAACGTTAGCTTTCACTAGAGCTACCCTCCACTTTTGGGGGTTTACTTCCATCTTTATTTAGTAAACATTTACATAGTAAATATACCTCATGGACTTTCTGATTTATTATTGTTATAGCGTTTTTGCTTGCAACTATAATGAAGATTGATTTAATCTCAACAGCATTAGCCCCTTGCCAACTGAATACTGTGTTGTTCTCATAAGTCAGTAACAAAATTCTTTACGGTGGTGCTGTTTACCATTCCACTTTCTAGAATACTGACTTTCATAAAACACAGTTTATTCACTTATAGTTAAAAGATCTCATACACTGAAGAACCAAAGATGATGGGGAAAAAACCAGAAATATTTTTGCCGCTTCTTCGAAGGATCATCTAGCGAGTTATGAGCATCTATCTGCTAAGAGCTCTAAGGGGTTAAATAATTAATCTTTTCAAGTGCACATGAATTAAATGTCACTTTTCTCACTCAGGTCATGCGGTTTCAATTTCATCAAAACTAGAGCACGCACTCAGTGTGCTGCTAAAGACTGCAGTCCCTGCCATCGTCTCACAAAGCATGGTGTAGGGGAGCAGTAGCTGTACAGCACAGCTCTCAGGACGAGCAGGGGGGGCCTTTTCCATCTTTTGCTTTCAGATTTCTGTCCATCTAAGAGGCACATATCCATCTGCTAAGGTATTTAAGGAGACAGTTGATTTTTTTGTTTCAAACATGTTTCTCCCTGCAGAGATCATTAAATGCTTGGATTCTTTGCTAAAATGGAAGGGTTTATCAAGTTTCCCTCCTGGACTGAGATCATCATTAAAACTCTTTTCAACTGTTTTAATTACACTTTCCTAGCGGAACCTTAACCACATGACTAAAGTACCACCCACTTCAGCCTATTCTGCTTTCTCCGGTCTTGGAGAATAAAGACTAAATCGTGTATTCCTATTTAACAGAACAGGGTGAATACAAATACATCTGTCCTGGTTTCAGCTGGGATAGAGTTAATTGTCTTCCCAGTAGCTGGTAGGGTGCTGTGTTTTGAGTTCAGTAT
>JAVJGG010000039.1:5903920-5980259 GCA_035590195.1 Aviceda cuculoides | reverse complement strand
TGTACATTCCAATCCTTTCATTATTACTGTTGTCATTTTATTAGTGTTATCATTATCGTTATTAGTTTCTTCTTTTCCGTTCTATTAAACTGTTCTTATCTCAACCCACGAGTTTTCCTTCTTTTCCCAATTTCCTCCCCCATCCCACTGTGGGGGGAGCAAGTGAGCGGCTGCGTGGTGCTTAGTTGCTGGCTGGGGTTAAACCACGGCAACATCCTAAGATAAAACATTTGGACATAATAGTGCAGATGTTTGGCTTTACTAATACAAGTGTTCCCAAACTACCTTTAGAACTTCACTGAAATTCACTGATAACAAGAATTAAACAATTCTGGCAAAGCTGGCATATGATTTATGGCATATGCATGATATGGCATATGCAAAATACTATCATATGCAGGAACCTGCATATGGCAGTATTTTGAGATCACTAACTGAAAAAAGATTGGACAAGAACAGTGAAAGAACAAGAAAGCAAGCAGTTTGGTTGATATTATTGTAGCATATTAATTACACTATGATGACTTTTCAAATCGTTAAATGAAGAGCTGATTATGTTGTCATACTGTGTCTTTAATAAAAGACCTAATTGTAAAATTGCCCAGTATTTATTGTTATTTATATAATTGACATTCTTAAAACATAGTGTATAATTATGTGTTGGGCAGAGGTTTATGTCTTAGTGAAGATACAAACTGAGTGTCCTTGTACTGCTATCAGGTGATTCATGGCAGATATATTCAGTTCCTCAAAAAACTATTGAACAGTTGTACAGAGGAATGCATCTGTCAAGGAATATGACAAAAAGGCTTTGTTCCAGGCTGGAATTCTCTGTAGGGATCCCTGTTTAGCTCAGCTGCCTTCCTCTGCACAAGTTGTTTCTGTGCTGTTCTTCAAAATACAACAAACAATATATTGCATTAAATACTGTCATAAAGCGCATTGGAATCTATTAAAACAACTGTCCTGGCAAGACAGAAAGTATTCCTTTTTCTCAATGAGCAGAGAGGACAAATCACACATGGGAAATAGTTTCTGTGCATTCTAGAAAAGATTGGGCTTAAAATTGGACAGGCAAAACCTTTAAATGATTGACTGAAAATAAAAAGTAATCTGGATCCAGGTTTAAATTTCACAGTGTTCCTGAGATCCTAATTATCTTTTGTATCCCCATATAATTTTGAAAGTTGGAAATGAAAATATTTCTCAGCTTGATTCCTTGCATTTTTTAAGCATTTCTAAATCTATCCTTCCATAGGTCAACAGAAATACCTGTCAAAATATCCCAGCTTCAAATAGACCTTGCCTATGGCATATGGTCTGTACCTGAGAAAGATCAAAATCAACACACTGAAAGTGAATTATGAAAGCTTAACTTTAAAGAATAATTTTTCATTTGCTATCTTGAGTTTATTTCAAGTTCTTGGTATGATTCCAACACTTTCGGGAGACTTGTCAACAGCATGGGCAGACATATGCAACTTCGATTAGATAACAAGAGCTGTGAAGATGTAGCAAGAGCAACCTTGAACATACCAAGAACCTGAAGTACTTACTGAAACAGTTAGCCTTGCGCTGATGTTCGTGTTGTCACGTCTTCACTATTACCAAAATAAATTCGATTATGGCTTGGTTATGTACACTTACTCACGCAGCAAGCAGAACTTTGGATAGGGATGGGAGCTTAACAAAACGCAGGGAGTTTTTCAGGATTTTCAGGGTGTTTTTTTTTTTTTATTTGCCATATTTGGTTAATCCACTATGAATTCATAACTGCTTTAGTTGGCTAAATCTGATCCAAGTGTGCGGAGAGAGTTTCACATGGTAATGCGGTATTCCAGCTTCAGTTGCAATATAAGAGTAGCCTTTGAACGGGGTGAGGTGAGGCACAGCTCACAGCTGGATTCAGCAGCTGGGCTAAGAGCTCTGGGTGCGCAAAGGCTGCTGCGTGCCCCACGCCAAGGCAGCGACTGCACTTTTGCGCACGCCTGCCCGTCGCTGCTCTGGTTACCCACAACTGTATTATAACCACGCCAGAAGAAGAAGAAGAAGTATTTTGCAATTACGATCACCGCGTTTAGTAGGATGGTTGCAAATGCTGTTGTACTGGTAGGTATACAATGGATATCTTTATCAGTAAACACAAAATGTCAGGCACAAGAACTACATCTACAATGCTCCTGTTGCAACTGTGACCTAGCATATAGACGCCAATCTCACTTTAAACAGCTGGATACAAACCACCGCTGTTGGGATGCTGACATACTTATCACCTTCTGTGGATTTTTGCTGCCAAATGACTAATTGCAAGGGTAACCCCTACCTGTTGTTATTATGTTGCACGTGGATACAGAATCGTACTCAGATGAAGACTTAGATTCTGTTTACTGCACTCAGCATACTTCACCAGTACAGTTTCTGATATTTATGATGAAATGCTGAGGATTAGTATGCATACTGAGTAATGCATTTGTTTACAAGCCTAAAGCCTGGAACAAAACACTCAGATATTTATCATCTTATATTAAAACTATGCCAGTGTGGTAAGTTGACCTCAGCTGGATGCCAGATGCCCACCAAGCTGCTCTATCACTCCCCTCCTCAACTGGACAGGGGAAAGAAAATAAAACAAAAGGCTCGAGAGTCAAGATAAGGACAGCGAGAGATAACTCACCAGTTACCATCACTGGCAAAATAGACTCAACTTGGGAAAATTAATTTAATTTATTGCCAATCAAATCAGAGTAGGGTAACGAGAAATAAAAACCAAATCTAAAAGCACCTTCCCCCCACACCTCCCTTCTTCCCAGGCTCAACTTCACTCCCAATTTCTCTCCCTGCTCCCCCCGAGCAGCACAGGGGGACGGGGAACGGGGTTTGCAGTCAGTTCATCGCTCGTTGTCTCTGCCGCTCCTTCCTCCTCACACTCTTCCCCTGCTCCAGCGTGGGGTCCCTCCCACAGGAGACAGTTCTTCACGAGCTGCTCCAGTGTGGGTCCTTCCCATGGGCTGCAGTCCTTCAGGAGCAGACTGCTCCGGCGTGGGTCCCCCCCGGGGACAAATCCAGTTGAACATTCATTTAGAACTTTGATAATAATCAGCAAAAATAAAATATTGTCTTTATGTCATTTTTGTTAACTGAATAGCTATCTTGGTCTGATTATTCTTCATTTTAAAATGTTTAGATTAGAAATATCTCTTTACTTTTCTTCTCAAAGGAAATATTTCTCTGAGCTTTAGGATGTTTCTGAATTACTTGGAAGTAGGTGGTATTCAACATCTCCAGTCATTTTAGCAGGCTATCGCCAACTTAATACAAATCATAATTTTCTTCCAAATCTTTTTCTTAGTAGTATAAAGAACATCATTACTAGTTAGATCGAAACTTTGGAAATAGAGTAGTTTTAAAAATCAAAATACCCTGATGTTAGTACTGGCTATTGCCTCATCTTAAAGGCCAGGTGGGTCCACACTGAAGTCAATGACGTTCAAGAAAAACGTGGAAAGAAGTGTTTGCAAGGAGGTGAAGGTATACCCCTGGAAATACTATTTTAATGCTTTAAAATTCTGCCAGTCAGCCATTTTCTTTTGTCTTCAGTTAATCACTGGTTTTTGCTCATTCAAAATAAAATTAATGTTTAATTGTACTGTCCCTTTCTCTGCAATTTTTTAATCTGGTAATACTTTATAGATATATTTCCCAAACTCTAAACAGATATTTTACAAATTTTTTTTTATCACAGTATACTTATGTCTGAGCTAAATCTGTGAGAATGTACAGTGCCTGATCTGAAAAGTGATACTCGAGCACAAGAGCTTGCACTGTTCCAGGCAATAAACAGAATACAAACAGCAAATACCAGATTACTATCTATCTAATCGCACTCAGAAATCCACAAATTTAGAACAACAGCCCATTGATTTTCTCACGTCTCTTTGTTCTTTAAAAGCTGTTGGTTGAATTCATGCAATACATACAAATACAAAATAAATAAATTTCAATATACCGACCTACTTACATATATTTAAAATAAATAACTAAATAAATAGATAATAAAATAATGGAATATATTATGATTTTTTTTCCCTAGGTGCAGCTAGTAGTTCGAGGGGCCGTATTATTTCCTTCAGACTGTACTCCCGTGCCTAGGACTCTCGCCGTGCCTATTACTGTGCTCGAGTTATTCACACTTCTTACTGACCTAATGCTATTGATGTATCTGCTGCTATTGATGTTCTTACTAGAAGAACATTTTGAACATAGCCTGCTGCTATATGAGCTGTTAACAAATGCCTGCCTGAGGAAAGCAGTTTCAGGGACAAACCCCCAGCTTATGCTTCCCCAATCTGCTCTATCGAGGGAAGGAAACTACGAGTTAGACCGGCGTTCAGCACGCCAGCTCTGGGACTGACCTTCTGTCTTCTTGCGTAGCCATTTCCAACATGGTTTGGAAATCTGAAGGAATATGAAAATTATCAAATGCACAGTTTGAGAGGCAGATAGAGCAGGAACAATACAATCTGTAAAGCCCTCAGCTTTACTGAAGGAAGATACTAACGTATTTGCAACAACTGATCTCCAGACAAACCTGTTAAATACATTCATAACTAAACAGTGGAGCAGAAGGCCACTGGTTGTGGAACTAATAAAATTATTTACTGTATTCTGTTCTGCTAGAAGCTAAGTGCTTTGCAAGATTTTACAAGAGAGTCTTACTTTGCACAGTCATTTGAACTGCCTAGAGACCAGTTTCCAAAAGTGTGGGTTTTTTTTAAACTGTATTCCCTGACACAATGGCACAACCAGCTCTCAATCCATGCTGTAAAAAGTTCCTTGGAAAAACAAATCGTGCCCAGATATCATCTCTAAAGTCCATCTACTGGTATGTAAAAATATTATTAGAAGGAAAATGAAGCATATTTTTATTCCTGGAAGTGTTGGCACCTTCTTGACCGTTCTCATCTTAATTGGGTCCAAATTCTGCAAAGCAGTTACAGGTACACACTTAGACTTTTGAACAGGCACATACTGATTCCAGCTGAATCCATACAATTATCCCCCAAATTAGTCAATCATTTAGCATTCAGCCAGCCGTACCTTATGATGTCCTGACTATTTAATAAAAAACTATATGTGCATGCAAATATGAAGTATACTAAAAAAAAAATATATGTAAATGTAAATCTAGGAAGAACAGCTCCAGAAAAAACATAAATCGTGAAGACTGATACAAGAGGAAGCAACGGGTCTCATCTGCAGCAAACGTCACCTGCCTTCAACCCGTGGGAGTTTGCTGAAGCAGTTGAGGAAATGCTCTTTATTTTATTGACCAGATAATATGTGTAATTCTAATATTTACTACGTCTTAATGAAGCACTGTTAGTCATAAACTTGACGATAAAGACAAATTTTATTATTAACACATTATTAATTTAGAAACAATTTATAAGTATTGAAGTACTGCAATTTTTGAGGAGAGAGCTGTGTTTGTTGAAGTACTTTGCTGCACACTGCATTTAAAATAGGATGTTTAATGCAAAAGCTATGGATTAGATAAGAATTCAATGTGAAAAAACCCCTGTTTTCATGTAAGAAAATCTAAAAGATCCCTACTGACTCATTCATTTTCCGGACAAGCTGTATGTCCTCACTGAAAAAGGGGGAAAAATATGTTTACAAAGGGGAGGAAATTTCAGGACTTCATCCCATAATTAAACAGAAACTGAAACTTGGGGGCATGTACTGGGCATCATCTAGATGTAGCTCATGGAGATATATAAAAAGGTCCAGTGAAGAGTATCTTCACTGTAATTTTGGTCTCCTGTGGCTCTGACTCATGACCTCAGGTTCTGTTTCAACACATTGTTGATCGTAGGAATTTAAAGCAATTTCTGGTGTTTTGTATTTCAGGAGAGCTCCTCTTAATGCCTGCCTGGGTGGATGGACACTTTCCTCTGCAATCCTGTTTGTCATTTCTGAAGCAGAAATAAACAGAAATACAGGATCTGTAGGAAGACTGTGAAGCAATGAAAGGACTTACAAAAACGGGTGAAATAAAAGTTTTACATGCAGCCTCACCTTATTTATTGCTGAACTTCTGCCCACGTAACTGTTGCAAGTTAAGTAGCTGTTTTACTGCAATTCTCTCTCAGAATCCCTGATTTCTACTTCCATGTCTTAACCAGTAGTCTATATCAGCTTGGTGAATAGTTTGATATGCAGTTCAAGAGCCACTTGGTGTTTAATCAGACTGGGGGTACATTCTTTCCTTTTTAAGTGCCTAGCCAATCTGCTGCTGAATTTGGTATCCTTGCTATTCATGGTATTTATAAATATTTGTTGAAACCAGATAAACTTATCCCTTCCCTCATCCTCATAAAACACTCAAGAAAGTCCCAGGTTTTAATGATTTCTTGAGCAGAGTAACAAATAGTCTGTGACTAGACTTCTGTATACAGAAGTCCTTTTTGAAACTGTGCTGACACGAAGTGAATGTAAACTAGAAATAACCAATTTTAAGACCTCCGCTGAGATTTGTTCTTTGACAATTGACAGAAAGACTGAGAAATTAGCATTTTGGTAAAACCTTTATTTGTTTAAGATGCCTCTTAGCCAAAGAGACTGTCTGTACAAAAGGATTAACCTATTGACAATGACTTTCTAAATCCAAACTCATTGAATAACAAGTACTGAATGTGTTTACCTTCCTAATGCACCCACAATTCACAATGAAGCAGGCTTTCTTGAAAAGGTCAAAATGCATGAAGAGCTGAATTTCAATAGGAAAAAAGAAAAATTTAGAGCTAAATAGAATGGCATTTATTTTATACAAGAATTGGTGGGATTAAATGCATTTTTTTTGCTATCTAAATGAATAAAAACAAATTAAAAAAGGATTTTAAAAGACTACCTTTGTAGGCCTTTTAGATTTACCTGATCTGCATTGAATTGCCTGTGTGGCAATACAACCATTTCTCAATTAATCTACCATATATGAACTTGCCGACGAGGTGAAGTAAAGAGCACAGAATCCTAAATCACTTACACAAGTTCATATGTGCATTTATACTTTTGTGTTCACCACAATTGTATGTCCCCTTTGGGCAGACAGGTTTTAAAATCTGAAATGAACCATTATAACTTATTTAAGTTTTCTTCTGAGGAACAGTATCACCACGTGAGGCAGATACACTTGCAGGGTCATTTTCTGAGCTGATTCTGAACTGAGTTATATATATAACGGGTTTATATATTTTACAGGCTAAATTGAAACAAGTTGATTATTCACCATAAAGCATACTGAGAAGATAATTATTAAGATAGATCACCTGTCATACACTGAAGCATTTTTTTCAGGTAAGACTGCAAATGCAAAAGAAGCAGTTTAGGTTCGGCAACTGCCAGTAGGCTGCAGATATCATAATGTGAGTACTATATATATGAGAGAGAGCATTTTTATAGAACAAGTCAAAAAATGCAATAGAATCCAAAAAGAACATTATGCCTTAAGAATAAAGTCTTCACCACATTACAAAACTGTTAGCTTCCCTTGAGTACTTTTGGCTACATTTTCTAAGGGCCTTAAATTATGCATGGAGCTTAAAAGTCATGTTTAAAATGCACCACATTGAGGTGTGGGTTTAATGGCACATACTGATAGACAGGTAAATCGTATTTGAAAGCAATACTTAAGCACTTAAGTCAATTTGAGGCTTTTAAAAACTTTTCCTCAAATCTGTATTCTTACAGCTTTTAGGCAGCCTCTTTTCTCAAAATTGCAAAACTTTCACTACATCTAGAACACATCTGTCAGGACGTTTAGATCTTGTCCTGTACCATCACAGCTGGATTGTGGATTCTGAACCACTGAATTAACTCAACCTGTTCAGTATTTTATGGTGGTAACAGCAATGAGACTTAAGGACACCTTCAGCACGCAAACCAGGCAAGGATGTGAGCGAGTCCCTAAATGGAACTGGTTTGAGGTGAGTCAATCCTGGAAGGATTTAATGACCTGCACTGATAAGGAAATAGTCTGCAATTAGGGGACTGTTTCTTAACTTGGATACCCCGATCACAGAATAATGCCAGCATTTCACATTGCATTATGAACATGAATGATAATTTTGCTATCTCGTATCGGCCAGAAGAATCTTCTTCTGGCGGATGAAGACATGACCTCAGTTATTCAATCTTTCTCACTTCTGCCTCAAACAGCAGCAATAAAATCTGTCCAGAGTTTTCTATTAGGAAACCCCAAATAGTATAGCATGCAGCGTGACATAGCATTCTCTTCATTAAGACAGACTATTGCAAACACAGCAAGTTTGTCCTGTACCTTGGGGTTTTTTCTTTGTTTAGTTTTGTTGTATTTTGGTGGTTTTGTTTTTCTGGGTTTTTTTTGTTGTTGTTTGGTGGTTTGGTTTTTTTTAAAGAATTTTAGAATCTGCTTCTTCCCACAAGCTCTTAAATTAAAGGAATAAAAAAAGCAACCTGCAAGCTTCAGCCTCCTGGCAGTTATTTTTCTGTTGCAGAGCAGGATTTTCTACAGTACAAATAAAATTTGCTTGTGTTTTAGACAGAGCTTTCTCAGAGGTATCCTAAAAAGACAATGCACTTGAGAACCAGTGGTCTCCACATCAGTTAAGCCTCACCAACACCTACTATAAGTGGTAGGAAAAATTCAGTGATGCTGTGTCCCACATTCTTATGCATGAGCTACCAAAAGACTACGTTCCACTGCAAGCGCCTATATTCCTGCTGCAAAGATGATGAAGTAAACGTGACAGAAACACTTATTAATGTGTTATTGAAGGTTTTTATATCTGGCAAAGATAAGCATGGTAAAAGAACATGGACAGAAAGGCATCACTGTTGTTTTATTAAATATATGCCACATTGCCCAAAGAGATAAGAATGCTAATGATAAAAAAATAAGAATAAAAAAAATGAAGGAGCACCTTACCCCGCTTATAGGAATACAGTAATGAAATACGATATAGCAAATGACCTCATTAAAATTGAACCGGTGTTCTGTTGAAATAATAAGTCAATATTTTTAGAGAGGCGCTTGAAATGAAGCTCATGTCTGTATATATAACTACACTTATAGGTGCGTATATACTTCTATACGTACATAGTTAATCACAAGTTTGCCCTTCAGGGTAGTGAATGTCAAATAAGTTGGGAAGAAGAAGAGCTCAAATGATAGCATTATGTAGAACTCATATTTTCTTGTTTTGTAGCATAGAAACCTGGATCTTTATATGCAAAGTGGATATCGTGCAGAACAAGCTCTGAAATGTAAACTGCTCAAATAATGAGACTGAAGCAGTCTGATTTTCAGCAATGTGATTTGGAAGACAAAAGCTACAGATTTAGAAGATGACTATTGCAGTGTTAAAATATGTAAGTGGCAGTAGATCACTCAGAATATTTCAACCAAAGCATGACTTTCCATTAATACCAGCTGAGACAAAGAGAGAAATTTAATATATGGTAATGACAATAGAAGGAACAGATGTAAAAACCATTGTTAGCCATGAAGCACAAGGAAATGACAATGTAATAAACCTATGCAATACATGTTTGAGAACACTACATCAGTTTCCTCTATTATTTGAATGGAGACCCACATCCAATATAGAAACTCTTAAGACCCTTCCAAAGTTCTGAATATCAGAAAGGATGACTGTTGTCGGGAGGAAATGCTTACAACGATTTCCAATATGTTACTGCGCACAGTATCACCTTTTTTTTTCTTTCATTCCTCAGAATTGTGCACAATCATCAGGTGCAATTTTGATTAAGTCGGTTTCTATTATTAACTAGAATTATTAGACAAAATGGAAATATCTAACTAGAATTATTAGACAAAATGGAAATATCTATAGTTCTTTTAACTACATACTGATTGACTTCTGCCTAATATACAGCAGGACAAAGTCCATAAATGAATTTATTTAGAGACAACTCTGCATCCACACATAGTCTTACTGACATCAACAAAGGCCTGTACATGTGCAAAACTCTAATTCACGAGGAACCATGCCAAAAATTCACAACTAAGTTGAAAGTGAAATATATTTAGGCTATTATGCTCTTTTAATATGACAACTTGCTTTAAAAATACAGTATATGAACAACAGATTTTAAAAACAAAGGGTTCAGTAGCGCAGCTTTGGGAAAAAAAAAAATCTTCTTTTTTTAACTGATGTCTAAAAAGTACTTAATTAAGCCTTTCCATTGCAAAAATTTACCATAATGCTGTAACTCTATGACATTTAAAGTAAAAGTCAGTAAACGAGCTATGGAAATTAAGCATTGGGATTATAATTTAAATATCAGAAGTAAGCTAAATACATTTTGAATAAAACCTTTTTAACTTAAAGAATGTGTTCATGTGCATGTTTAATTGTCCTCCTCTTATTACACTGATTGTATATTCCAGGTAGGTTAGCATGATTTTTGATCCTAGAGTTGTTTCCGTATTTTGTTGCCACTTCAAAATAAAAAATATTTCCTTTAATTTAAAACCAGTGTAACCAATCAGAAAATATATTCTATGCTTGCCGGATGAGAAGTGTTTTCCGGTAGTTGCAGGAATAGTCAATAGGATTAGAATAACCTAACAAAATAACGAAGAAAGGGTCCTGTTCTACTGGGTAGGTTTTTTTCTTCTTCCCTGTGTTTATTTAAAACACTGTACTTATGACTTTTGTCACATGACTCTCTGTTTTGCTATTTCTATTTTAACGAACTCTTCCTCTGTCAGACTTTGCTTTGTTGATGATAAATCAAAGAGAAATATGAAGTGCACATGCAGCGTTTCTGACCCATCGAGAGCTCTACCTGCGCATGCAAGAGAGCTGTTGCAACGCTGCGTTGAGAGCAGGTCAAAATTGTGACACAGTTGAATGTGTTTACTTTTTCCTTGCTTTCCTGATATGGTTCAATGTCATTTTCAGTTTATTTTGCTCTTCTATTACGGCAGATGAGTTAAAACAATGTTGAAGGGGAGTGTCAGTGCTGAAGGTCATACTAGATATTAACAGTCATATTGCAACCAACTCTTCCCCAGATGAGGACATGTTACCATCTTCCCTGCGCATGTAACTCTCTGTACCTTCATGAAATCTTAACTGTGATGAGACCAAGAGCAAACCAAAGAAATACAAAATACTTCAGCTGCAAAGACTTTTGTTAACTTCTAACACACGTTTAACCTCTATGCTAAAAACCCCCCTTTTACAATAAATTCTGCTTATTTGTTTTGTGCAGGTAGGGCTTAGGCAAGGCAATGTTGTTTGTGTGTGTGTTTCTACACCAGTGCAAGAAATCTAGAAAAGGGAGATGTGATTTGGAATACCTGGTTTTAAATGAAGGCATTAACATAATAGGCACATCAGAAACTTTGGTAGAAGGAAGATAATGACTTGAAAACCCTAATATCAACAAACACAGAAATAACGCAGTAAATCACTCTGCTGGAGAAGTGCTCTATGTTAAAGAAAGCTTAGCACCCAGTAAAGTAAATAAGTTACCTGTATCAAGGATTCAAATTCCAAGCTTAAATAGAAAGAAGATTAGTATTAGACCTATAATAGTGACAAGCTGACCAGGTGCAAAAGAGACTGCGAAATGCTAAGGCAGATTACACTGTAAGGGCAGAAAGCAGAGCAGGATTGAGAGACTTCAATTATTTCTAGGCAGATGAGATAAATGTCACCAGTGGGTTTTGGTTCTCACATCAAATTCAATTTGATAAAGGGGACAATTTTTGCAGAGAGAAGTATCAGGATTTTCTTATGCGAAACAATGCATGTGCTCTTGCTGTCCTGTGCCTCTCAGTGTCCCTTTTCCTCCCACGTTTGGAGCTCAGGAACTAAGCTTTTTCAGACTCAGGCAATGGAATACTGCTACAGAGGCAAGGCGCACTATAGAGAGAACGAATAAAATTACAAACGAAAACCAGCTGTAATTGCAGTCTGACATAGGAAAAGCAAAATGACATCTAAGGAAAGTTTGTGCGTGAAGACATGGAAATAACAACAGTTCTTTGGGTGGGATTTAGAAATCGTGAGTCACTGAAATTTGGTTTCAGGCTGAAGTTGGAGCCGTATGCTGGCTATATTGGATATTGTTATCACCTTCAGTTCTGAGTTAACATACGGAAGGGAGCTCAACAGCATACAAATTGGCTAGTAAGAGAATAAAATCCATAACAAGATGATCTTATTTTCCAAAGATGCTAGGGGAATATTTTGCTATAGAAGAGGTACACCTTTATGCACTCCATTGAAAATTAGCTATACTGTTTTACATTCACCATATTGCTTCAAGTACAAAGAATTGGTTAGAAGTAAGGTGTAAATCATAGGCTGGTTTGGATTGTTTTATCTAATCCTTTACACATATATTAGTCACATTGTAAAACAGAGATGTAATTCTCCTTTCTTGAACTCTAACTGAAACTTAACATTATGTAAATAGACATCTGCTCTTTAAAACACAGCTAGAAAACAGCCCACATTTACTATAGGATAACGTAGGATTAAAAGGTAATGTAACATAATAATTTTGCTTTTACTTTATTTGCTTCAGCAACGTCAAGGTCTAAAAGCACTGAATTTCACTATGACTAATGTTGCAATTAATATGTTTCTTTAAAGCGCAGGTACCATAGCAAGAAGCAACGTACAGCAAATCACCACCATTTATACATTGCATGTTTAAGGTAGCTACTCCCTTTAAAACGATAGCCTCTGATGTGGTCTGATGACACAGATTTAAATATCAGAAACGTAAGGACACAGGAAAAATACGGTTGAACAAGAACACTTGACTGCAATCCAGCTATCTAAATCAGGTGCTGAGGAAACACATCTCTCGGTGTGCATTTGCAGGTGTATGTGCTTTGTGCTCCCGCCTGTTTATCTTACTATAGTTGTTTTCCAGTGGAATGAAATTTTTCCATTTTTTTGTTTTTACATTTCGCTAGGAGTTTGCCAAGATGTGGAGCTGGCATTCATCTACTTCAGTAATGTCAAGAAAAGAAGGGGAAAACAGAGACTAAAAGAAAAATGTCCAAGTATTTCAGACAGGGTTTCTAAAGGATTAATGAAACTCCACTCAATAAACATGATAGAAATAGCCCAAATTAAGTAGGAGAACAGTAACTATAAAGTGGTAAATACTTGACCGGCCAATGAATATTTCTTAAATTATATGACTATAGTATAATGGATGTTATTGTCATCCATTGTAAATCAAAATCCAAGATTATACTTTCAAATATATAACCATTATAGCATGAGATCTTGTTTTTCACACATGGTAGTTGAGGACAGCAAAAACCTTAAGCTGCTCATGTGGGTGGTATTTACTTCCAGTATAAGGCACAGAAATTTATACAAGGTTACGTTATGGGAAATGATACTCAAAAGTCCTGAACCTCTAAACAAATTTCATAGATATCCTGGTGGTGTTGCATGAAGACTTGATAACAGAAGCAGTCTCAGAGATTATGATGACAGACAGAAATATAAGGTTCCCAAGAGAGAGCAAAACGCAAATTCAGACAGATTCTGAAGGTCTTCATCATGGACAAAGTGCAAGCTATTTTAAGTGATACTACTGTCTGGACAAATATTACAGTAAATCACTGTAAAAATCTAAAGATATGTCTAATAGAAATGTTTCAAAATGCTACAGAAATGGTATCAAGGCTTCTAAGCTCAAGATCAAGAAAAATATTATTACAGTTTGAAGGTTCCATGCAACAACAGAAAACAATGATGCTTGTTTAGTTACAATACAGTTTTCTGATACATTTGGGATAGCAGGGAACATAAAAGAAAACGAGGAACTGCTCATAATTCTTGACATTATCATGCATATGCAGCAAAACACCTCTCTGGTCTATTCTTTATTTCACTTTTCCCTGGACAGAACGCAGACCATGCAGCTTTCCAAACACAGCAATAGTACGTGATAGAAAAAAATAATTTTTATCTTCTGCTTTGAAGAGATGGGACTTTAACCCCATATAAAAGGCGTTGATTCAATTGAATATGAGATTTTTTTTATTGTATCCAGAAAAGCTACATGCTTATTTTGAGGATAGGTCAAAATTGTTTGAATTCCCTCAAGGGTCTTTAGATTTTTGAATGCTATATCCAGGAATACAAATGAAGATAGATCTTGATATAACTATTATTTTCTTTGCATTTCAGATGGTAAGAGTAAGCAGTGTAAGGCCAAGTATAGACATCCTTTATAAAGGTTTTGTCAAAACCAGAGCATACCTTTTACAGAGTGATAATTTCTGATAAGAAACCAGACGAAAAGTTACATAGGCAAAATTTCCCCATCTTAAGTATAAAGCAAGAAGGCAGTTAAGTAACCAACTTTTAAACCAATATGTAATAGTTGTACATTTTTCTAAACCAGTTTTCTACAATTTGTCTTGGGCTTCAGTGCATTTAGCACATTTCTTCAAGTACTAGAGCAGTATCTTTCAAGCTTTCTTTGACTTATAACCTCCAAACATTTAATAAGAAACGTAGCGTCCTTGTTTATCTAATAGCTGGATTTATACATTATGAGAATAGCTCTATTTTCTTTCTTACCTGTTAAATTATTGACAATAAGAAACAGAAAGCACCTGGTACATTTTTTCTTACACCAGTTAAGGATACAATTTCTACGTATGGCCTCAAGTCTTGCTATGAGGATCTTGCATTTTGTATGCTAAAATATCTGAAATTAAGTGTCCATTAAAAATACAGCATTTTGTAACAGAAATTCATGGCCTCTTTTGATGTCCTTTCCCAGCCATTGTCCTTTCATACAGCCTTTACTTCCAAGATGCGCAACAACAACCTAGACTGGAGCGTAGTAAATCTACACTACGTACAGGTTGTCTCTAACAGGGACAAAATGGGGACACATTTCTTTTTCTGTAAACGTGGTAGCATCAGTGTATTTCATGAATGGCTATTTCATTGTAGGTCTGAGTGAAATAAATGCTATGTTTCACAATTACTAAAAGCATTTCTTTGGTGAATAGAAGTATAAGATAGTCATCATGCTCCAGGAACTTGCTCGCTCTTATATTTCATTTACTCACAACAGGATTTCAGAGAGCAGAGGACAATCGTTGCATGAAAACAGTTTTGGTCTTAACAGTATTTTAAAAAGTAAAATCTACAAAATGAACCCCTCCTCCACCCCACCTTAAAAGATCCTTCAAAAAAAAAGACTTAGAAGCCCCCAAAATGGAGTTTTACTTGGTGCTGCTCATTGCCACTGTGCAGCTGGCACCACTGAGGGAATGGCAAGTGCGATCTCAAAGGCAAGGCTGAAAAATTCTCATTCCACACAGTGTAATTATTAACACCAGCCAGTTATTCTAATGGTAATCACCATACTAAAAGTGATGCCTAAAAAAATATTAAGCTTTGATACAAATCACAAAATACAAATTAACTTAAAGTGGATGCTGATAGGAGTTTCCTTTCTTTATGGTTGCACAGCAGTCAGAAAATCACGGCTACTATATTAAACAAAACAGCAAACAAACTGCTATAAACCATCATTCGGTTGCCTTTGGGAACACAATGTCTTGCAGTATGTCCAGTGACTGAGGCAGGTTATGGTGAAGGTTAAAGTGTGATACCTAACTGGCAATCATGTCAGGGATATCCTGAACATACAGAATCTACAGAAGTATTCTCAGTTCTGCTGTATGGGCCTGTCTTTCTTGACAAACTATTTTGAATAACTTTTGGTGAAATGTGTCTAAATTCAGATAACTTTTTCTGTTTCCAAATTGTTCTTCCATATAGCAGAACACGGCATACCGACTGTGCTTACTTAATACCTATTAGCCATTGAAGCACAACCCAAAGTGACTTGCAGCTACTTCAGATGCGTTATCTCCATCCGCAAACTGCTAAGACGATTGTCCACTCTGAGAGAAAACAGACCACGTGAGATGAGAGCGGAACGCAAGTCTCAACAGACTGGAGAAGAATCAAAAATTATCAAATCTTACCCATCAGAACAATAACGCTCCTTTCTCTCCACTTCCTGTCTTCCTTGCCAATACCCCCAGATTCCGAATCAAAGCTGTTTTTATTTGAAAACTCATGAAATAATTTTGCTAGCAGTGATCCACTCAAAGGCTAAAAATTCAGGGGAATAGCATTTCTCTGCCTAATTCTGAACAATGTAGCCACACGAGCTTGAAATAGCGATTAATGGACAGAACCTTATTCATTTTAGGAAAATTGCAAATTCTTAAGGGAACTACATAGATCTCACAAACATGTTACTGGAGCCAATATTTCAAAGGTCAAACCCCAGCTTGACGGCAGCCACAAAGCCATTCCAGCTTAACAATACTAGCACCCAGCCTTGCTTAAAATGCTGGTACCCTGAATGATCTCCCAGGCAGAAATAGAAGAAAGAGATTTTGGTAGGAAGTACAGGAGACATGAGACACAGAGGAACAGACAGACACTGGAGCTGTAGTAGGGTACAAGAAACGCTCCATTGGAAATTTTTTTTTGAGGTAGTTCTAATCATCAGAAACCTGTATCGGATATTAGACTTTTAAGTTAGAAGCAATCAAAATCATTTGAAAGTGCTGTAAATGATCACGTCCAAATTTCCAAAGAGTAGGATTACTCATGCTTTGGTAAAAGGACTTTTAATATGGGGATATTCTTTTCATGGGTGTAAAGTTATTTCATATTTTGCAATAGGCACTGCTGCACTAGGTAACAAATATTAAACTGTTTTCTGTACATCATTCGCTACATTTGCCTTGTGTTGTCCTTAGTTATTGCATTCTAACAGCTTACAGAAAGGTAGAACAGTGGAAAACACAACCTGAGATTTTCAATGGCTTCCACGTTGCTTCTAAATACAATTTAAGCAAAGGCTTTCAATCCCTAAGGTGTTAAATATTTTGTATTCCTTGGACCTTGGTGACCACCTGTTCCCTCATGTTTGCAGAACTACTTTCACATAACAACCCTTATGCTTCAAGCTGAGATTGCCTAAAGCAGTGTAATTTTGGGAAGGGGTTTTTAACTTTGTAATTTACTTTTCTTTCTCCAAAGATTTGCCAGAGTTTCCATCTGCTTTTTTTCCCCAAACTGTAGATCTGGAGGTAAGCATGAAAATAAGCAACACATAGCATTATATTTATAGGGACACTACAAATGTTTGTTTCTATATGGGCCTGATCTATCTATTATGCAGGTTTTTATTGTATGCTAAACTTGGTAAACAGGATGCCTTTTAAAGTAATCAAGTACCTGAATTTTCTAAGAGCATTTTAGGGGCAAAAATTAAAGTCTAAAATACATTTTTAGTATTTCACAATTGACATATAGGATTAGCAAGTGAGACACACTGATATTTCAAACTTCACTCATTTGCAATGCCATCGCAAGGATTCCAGCTGCTGAGCTATTTAGGTATCAAGAAACTGAGGTCCTGGCCTCCAGGCAGGAAACCAAATGAGCCTCTGGACACTTCACAATTCACTAAAACACAGTTTCTCTGAGGAATTATTCTTACGAAACCAAGGCCCTGCTGATCTTTCCCTTTCACCAATTAAATCAATAGAACCTTTAGAAATGCACAAAAGAGATTTCTACAAGAGGTAAATGGGATTTATATTTCACAGCATGAGCAGTAAATCTAAGGAAACAATAAACATCGTAGAACTAGTAGGAATAGGGTATTCTTTCACAGACATCATGTACACAGTTCAGGAAACTGCAGGAGAATATATTATTTTCTAGAGTTTAACAGAAACTCAAAGAAATAGCCTTCACTTTCTGGTATTGGCATTTTGTGGAGACAACAGTTACTGTACTGTGCAATACAGTTTGCACCCCTGTCATCATTAGATTCCAGGTTTCAAATGCTTCTGTTTCAGCTGTTGAAACAAATATTACCTTAGAGGGCAGGACATCAACGCAATACCTTAATTTATAAAACTGAGGGAGGAAGGAAGGTTGGATTTTGCAAAAAGATTTGCAGCTAAGTGAGATCCTCCATACACCAACAAGAGTACAAAACACTGAAATAAATAGAACTATTTCATTTAAAAGAAAGTTTAGACTTCAAACTTGCCAAACCATTAGCAGGGTCAGAAAAATTAATTATATATTCATTTTGAGTAAAATTTCTTACTTATTATGAAGTATCTAGAAAGATTAAATACAATAACTTTGAGGACAATATAAACCTGTTCTGAAGTTTATCTCAACATAAAAAGGCATCATTATGGTGTCAGACAAACCATTGTTTCATTTGAAAAAAAAAAAAATCCATTAAAGACATTTTTTTTTTTTACATGGTCTAATTTCTTTAGCATGGCAATACGATGTCCTATATGCTTTGGCAAGCACTTATACTATTTATTATTAAATTTGCAAAGGGTAATGTTAAAAAAGGAGTTTAAATTCACAGCTTCTGGTAAACAGAAGATAAACTCAAGATGGAAATTCAGTGAGTCTGTGAATTATGCACAGAGGTTTTCAAAGCACTGCTCAGTAATTGTAGAAACTGTAGAAGTGACCATAAATAAGTAAACTCCATAGTTCTCCTAATCCCTTTTCCACAGTGCACAAATAACTAACTCTTATCTGTCAAAAGAAAGTAAGAATTAAAACCAAAAGTAGGGACAATATTGATCAAATCATAGTTTTAGAGGCTTCTTTATTTTAGATATTTATTAGTACCTGCTATGTGACTAAGTTGTCTGCTGTATACTAATAATGTTAGCTTTAACAAAAATTTTAAAGCAAGGAAAGAATTAGCAACATTATTTCAGAGTTTTCATCATCATCATCATTTTATTATAGATTGGTTAAAACTTTTAATTAAAATCTTGATTTGCCTAGGCCTATGTGACAGATTGATTATATTGAAATTTTCTGATGCTTTCTTCCAAAATTTTGCACAGGACTGAAACAATCATGTCAGACTCGCTCTCTAAAACTGGAAAGCTCATTACACAAGTTGTTCTTGTACAAATGCTACAAATTTGCCAAACTGTCTGACCTCATGAGATTTCAGTCAGACAGTGATTGAAAAACTTCTCTGTTCCATTCACAATCTGATCAAACTCTTCAAAATGTTTGAGACAGGATGGCATGGGAGTCTAAGATTAGGTTCATTACTCTATCTTCTTGCACATTATAGCCTGTCTAATTTCATTTCTTACAATATTTACCCTAGGAATAATGCTCATTTGTGAAAGGTTTTGCATGGAGTTTAATGCAAGAATGGCATTAAAAGAGACCATGACAGAGCTTCTCTGCTATTTCATCCTTTGCTTTATTTTTGCTGATAAATAAGAGAAATAGTGGTTAGGCAGTGAGCCAGCACAAACAACTGCTGACTTAAGGGCAGTAATAGTTAATGTTTGCTACTTTAAAAAATGTGCAGGCTGCACTATACACAGCACAGTAAGGGAACACTTCGTTTTGAAACCATGTGGCAGAAGAAATTCCTGTGTAAAAAAGAGGTATGGAATTTACAGAACACCTGGAAAGTGGCAAAACAGTGACATAAAATCATAGCTATTACATAAGTCTACAGACTTTAAGTGGTATTGTTTCATATTTAAAACCAATATACTGAGTACTGGAAACTGCAGCAGAGACTGCCCATTAACGTGTCCATCTTGGAAACAGGAAAGCCAGATTTTTATTCAGCTAAACCTCTCCATTTTCACGCCTTTACAACATGTACAGCTATGAAGTATTAGCTGGATATTTTCCCTTGTTCTTTAAGGAGATTAGATGAACATAATCCATTTCGTCTGGGACTCTTGTAAAGCTACTACATTTATTCAGAGCAAACAAGAAGTGAGATTTGCAAACACCTTCAGTTCTGTGAAGGCACGTTTTAAAGTTTTTAAGTGCCCTGTGGACATCCGGGAGCGCAGTTTGTGCTCCAAGGAATCTGGAGGCTTCGGCTTCAGGAAAGGTAGAAACATTTCCTGATTTATTTGAGAGCCGGAAGTCACTTTTGGCAAAAATCCCAGAACTATTCTTAATATTGCTTTGTTAGAAAAAAATATGTAAGATAGGAGCAGGAGAGCATCAAGCCAAACACATAGCAAGCTGGGAGGCAGAGCTCAGGTCAAAAGCCTAAGAGGAATGGAAGCCATGGTTGAAATGAGGAGTCCCTCAGAAGACTCAGCACTGCTTTTAGGGCCCATGATGAAAAAGAAAAAGAACTCTTATGTGGGGTCATGCCGGGGACACTTTGTGAAAAGACTGCATTAAGTTTGGATGTGAACAAATCTGTTTCCCTTTAATGCATCACCTACAGTAATGGAAGAAATGTTTGCAACCTAAAGTACTCTTAGTTCCTTTCAGAAGCTACAAAGTGTAATATAGTGGAAACTAAGCATGTCTTAGAGTAATATTCTGCGCCACGTTTTCAGCGAGAGCTTTCAGAAGGAATATATGAGACTTTTTTTAAATGCATGTACGAAATTGGAAGCAAACCCTAGATCAACGTAACTGAATATACATTGCAGCTTACTTTGGAAATCTGGAAAGGTTTGCAACATGGTTTCTTCACAGGATGTTTATGAGACTAGCAAAGCCGGGTTTTGATATCGCTATGACATGTAGGATTGACAATTCTAATTCTGGGATCAGAGCTGCTTATGCTTTGAGATGGCATCTAAACTGCAGGTTCGGTGGTTTCTGATCCACACAAACACAAAACAATTATCCCTAAATCCACCCAAATGTTACACAATTTACTTGCATTATTTCCCATTCCTGAGCAGACTCAAATGTAGTGCCTTTTTCTTAGCACCTTAATAACTTTTTGGGTGACACAGAAAATACTTTAATCTTTTCCTGTCTTCCTCTGGAAAGACATAATTAAAACCCAGTGTCTTTAATATATGAAAAGTAATTAAATTGATATTCAAAGAGTTCTTCAAATTTATCCTCAATTTTAAGCAACATAACAATTATACAACCATTTACCACTAACCTCAAACAGGAAGATTTCCAAGTGATTTAGTCATGAATACGAAATAATATGGATCCAAAAATATGCTTAATCCTTATATGACATGGATATGAAGAAGAAAAGAAACATACCTTGATTTATGTACATTTCCTAGGCCAGGGCAAAGTATGGAATCCATTATTCTTGACTTTAAGTTAATTTCAGTAATGATTAAAATGAAAAAAAATAAACTCAATATTTTATATGTTAAGAAGCTCAATACTGTTAAACGAGTGAAATGATGAACATGACAAGGGGAAAGGACATTTTGACTAACAAAGCATCTTAGCATGTCTAGATTTAATTTATGGTAGTGAAAGATATGGCACAACAGATCAAATTAGACTAGGAAGTGTTTCTATCTTAACTTTCAAATGTATGAGTGTATGGGAAAATGACTTAAAGTAGCAGCTTTCACCACAAAATTGGGTTAAAATTCTGCATTAAAACACACAAAACAAATTGATTTTTTTACTCTTTACTACTTTTTGCTATACTTATCACAAATGACTGCATAAATAAGCTGGTTTATGCTTAGGAGAAGCATACGAATAGATTTATAAACATCCTATCTATTAAGTTTGACTTGCATTATGAAAACTGAATAAAAAAAAATTGTACACTGCTTTTACACACAATCCAACTAATGTTGCTATCCCTTCTAAACAGCAGATTCAGAAACTCCTTTAAGAAAATATTGTGTCTTTAAAAATATGTTGCAAAGCTCTTGCCACCAAAACATATGAATTATACTCTATTACTGCCAGCATTAGGACAAGCATGTTATTTGCTGACCTGGATAGAATGTTTTTGCACAGCTAGGAAATTCCATGTTCCAAGAAACATTGTGATTTTTTAATTAAATTATTTTAGCGTGTCAACCACTCCTTTGCTGTTTACTTTCTACCCACATTCCTGCCAATAAAAACTGCTCTTAACGGGGCAAAAAATACTATTGGGGGGGGGGGGGGAAATCCTCAATTTAAAGATAAAATTCACATTCTATTCTAAGACTTTGTAATGAAGTTGTGAGAATAGAAGCCTGATATATGCAAAATCCTTTTCTCAAAACTGACATGAAAACTATCAGCCTTAATTGACAGTTCTCAACAAAGGTTACAGCTTGAGTAATTGGCAAAGAAATGCACAAATGTGATTTAGCATACAGTCAAAGATAAGGAATTCGCTTTAAGAAAATTCTAAATTGATCATAGATCATTCACAAAAGTCTCTTGATAAATTATTTACTGTTTTGCTGCAGAACACTGGATATGACTGCATCTATATGTATTGAATAATAAGCTACACAGCACTTCTGCCATTATTTAATTGATAAAATGAGCACTCAGGAGGTGATCGCTCTTTTTGTGTCAAAGTGCTCAGAGTAAGTGATGGCGGTGATGACAAAGGAGACACATATTTTTCTCCCTTTGTAAATTTAGTTTGATAATACCAGCATTGCCTAGATTTATGAAATCTGGCATCATTAAAATCTCAACATTTCATCATAAATCCTTCAATTTACAATAGATTCAAAAATTGTTTATGTCTTTCTCCTGAGGGGCTTAGATATAAACGACACTGAAATTAAAATATGAACTTCACCAAAAGCTTCCTAGCAGAGGCAGGCACTCCAAAGTCACTGGAGCAATGCCTGAAGCATTAACCTCGGATGTTGTTTCAAAAAAATCTCTGTTACTCAACTGCTCATGGTCCCTGGTAACCTGCACCCATGTTGGTGATTCTTTTAGCGTGGGGTCAGATCATCTGTGCTCAGGAAAAGCTGAGTTCACGGTCAGTAGATCAAATTTGGGGGTGGTTTGTCATTACACATGCCCTGTCTAAAGCACGCGATCATCCTTTATTTAACAAGTAGTGGGAGCCCTACCTTCAATCCTTCCCAGCTTGCAGGGGCTTCCTAGGAGAATGCTCCAAGTTGTAGGGCTTTTCTTGGAGTGGATATTCTCACCTGCAGCTCTGGAACTTCTTCTGCTATGTAAAAAACTCTCATCTTCACTGAGGCAGAAAAATGTGACTCAGTCCTCTAGGTAGGCACTCAAGAGAGATGAAAGCCAGGCTGTAGTATCCATGCTCCAAGAAATTATTCTTTTATTTTTACATTGGCCAAAGTGGGCACAAGGACTAAGGTAGTCGCCATCAAGCTTTGCAAGTCTTCTCAGGGACCGAGATAAAATTCCCCATCTCAGATGGGGAATGGCAGGGGGCCCAGGACTACGGCGTGCTACCAAATCCGCCGGAGCACTCCTTTTCCCTAAGCTGTGCGCTGAGGACTTACTCAGCCCGATATGGACATAGACTGGGCCAAATAATACTTGTTCCTAAGTCAATTATTTGAAAATAGAAGCGGTAATGTGAGATTTACTGTGATACTGTTAACTTTGTAGCGAATGGAAGTGTTTGCAGCATCTGTAAAATTGATGGATTGTTTCTCATAGAGCTAGCAGTTCAACACCAAATATGGCTTTTATGTGCAGGAAAACAGCAAGGTCAAACAGCTGTGAAGGGTATACTGGAAACACAACTGATTTCTAGGGGAATAATGCATGCCCTAGAAGTTACTATTTGTTTCTTTGAAATGAGAGCAGATGTGAAAATATCCACAAATGTCATCCGTTCTTTTTTGCCAGCTTCATATGCCTAAGATGAACAGAACGGCCAGGAAAAAAATTGCTAAGTAAAAAATTGCTAGGTTTAGGGTTTATTTTTAAAGAGGATTCAACAGAGAGAAATCCTTTCTTAATAGGATTTTACAACCTAAAATATATGCTGAGATCTTCCCCAATGTAGAAAGAACACCTATAGCATGTCTGTGTTACCACCACTAAATCTCAGAAATTACAAAAAGGGAGGAGGGAACTGTTCCTTTGTTCTTCTACTCAAGCATAAAATAATTGTAATGTGAGAAAAAGCAATGGTCATTTGAATTTTACTTTCTATTCCCTTCTCTCTATGCCTCCAGTTCATACTTTTGTCTTCAATTGGGAGGGGAGAAAGCAAATATAACTCTTCAGAGAATGTATTTCTCCATTGTATGGAAAAGTATCTTAAGTTACTCAAAGTGAAAGTCTGCTGAAAAATTCACTGGGAAAAAAATGCGTGACAAAATATAACATTTGATTTTAAAACCACATCAAATAACATTTGATCAGATCTTGTAAAGAACCAAGACACTATGAAAAGAATGTGAGTTTATGATACAGTCTAGTTTAATATCTTCTTGGGCTCTGACTGCAGCTTGTCATCACTGAAAAAACATTAACTGTTAATAGTAACAGTAAAACATAGGTATCTTGTCAAGCTGGGAAAGCTAGCACGACTGGCTATTGCCCAACCAAACAGCCCTAACTGAAGTGCTAGGAAATTGTGTTAAATAAATACGGAACTAGACAATTATTACAGATTTCTGTTTAATTCCTGGCTTTGTTAGTCTTCTTGTGTGACTTTCAATGAGGCATTGAATCTCTTTCTGTATCAAATTGTAAATAGTTGTCTGAGAATGACTATGGGATACTAGAAGGCATATAAACAGCTAGCAGAAAAAGAGTAACATAAATTATTCATCTATTTTATGAAAAGCTTGCTTCCAATTGAGTAAATAGAGCTTTTCAGTCTGAATTATAGTGTATGTGTAATACTTTCTTTACAATGAATTCGTTTTATTCACTAACTACATTATGTTCCTCGAACACCAGGAAAATGGTGTCAACCATACCTTTCATAATTTATGACGAAATTGCAGTCCCACTTATTAGACTTCGAGCTTTAATACTATTCCTAACACCTCCTTAATGTAGACTGGGCTCTTCAAGGTGGAGAGTTACCAAACACCTTACTCTCACAAAAGAATGTGCTAAAAAGTAGAGAGCAAGAAGTCACTTATTTAAAACCATTTGGCAGTCTACTCGAAACCAAGTTTCACAGATTTATCCTTTTACTTAAACAACATTGCTCCAGTTAGTTCACACTGGCAGGTCAGTCTAGCCTTCTTTCACTACAAATGAAGGTAGGAATTGCTACAGCAGTGTGTGCTCTGTAAGGACGCGTGATTTCTCGGTGTGGAAAGCAGAAATTAAAAAGCTGATTATACACACCTCCAGTAGCAGAACAGCGGTGCAATGACAGTAGAGTATTTCCCCCTCATTAAAATGCATATAATTAATTTCAAAATCATGCACGTCTAATAAGATGCCCTGCTATTTGAAGAATCTTAACTCCGCCATGATGTCATGAAAATAAATTCATAGAACTTCTTTCCTATCTCATTTAACAACAAGGTGCAAATGTAACTAATGTTTCCCTGAAAATTGAGAAAAATATCAGCACAACACCTAATCAACTTCAGTAATGTTATGCTGTTTATCACCAACCACAAGTGTAAAATTGCTTCAGCAAAATAAATAAGCACCTTTTTCAGTTCGCATTGCACTTTAAGATAACTTTCAAACTGAGAAACATTTTAGCTAAGAGATGATGAAGAACAGATTCAGATTTTACTTTAATCTTCCATGACATACTCCAGGGCCTGATTCTTACACAAGTTCAGTAGAAGAAATTTATGAAAGTAGCTTTGGTGAGTTAAATGCATACATCAAACATTTATGATTAAAGAACATATATAATCATATATAATATATATATATGATTCGATGTTTCTGAATACAAAGCAGTTGCAGAAAGTTGAGGTAGGAATAGTAGTATTAACAGGAAAAGCTCTACCTTGCTGCTTGGTTTTAGTAGAGTAAGATATCAATTCCTTCAATGAATGTCTTACATGCATGAAAAGCCTAATAGATCAGAGACAAAAATTCCCACTGCTTACAGTTCTGTTACAGATAATCTTAGTGAAATAATTCTGTATCTGACAAGAATTTCCCCTGGTCCAAGTAGAAAGCAATCCTGCATAGCAATAATTATTAGCATGTAATAAATGAGGAACAAAAAAAAAAAGCAAATTTATAAAATACAATTTATCTCACTGAGAATCTGATAACAAACATCAGCAGAACGTCCTGATTATCACTTCAGTTTCTATGAAGCTCTTTTAAATAGAAAAAATTATTCATACTGATAGTTCTTGATGATGTTCGGCAACCCCTCCTACACCCCCCCAAAAAACCCCAAACAACAAATGGAAGTTGTGGGAGATTTTTTTGGACGTTCTAACAGGAAATTAAACCAATTATTTATCAAAAGTGACAAGTTAAAATAACTATAATATTGAAGTTTTTATGATGACAGTATGTTTGAAAACAGTGGAGAACGTAAATACTAACTCTTTGTAATTCGAGTCAGTGGCAATATCTTACATGTAAGATCAAGCAATGTGATTCTGTACTTCGATGGGTTAATTTTACAGTGTTACTTAGCATTTGTCAGGTCTCCCCTCATCTCATTCTTAAATAACATTCCCACTGATGGGTCCCCAGTCTCTGAGAGCAAGAGAATCATAGGATGGTTTACGTTGGAAGGGGCATATAAAATCATCTAATCCAACCCCCCTGCAACGAGCAGGGACATCTTCAACTAGAGCAGGTTGCTCAGAGCCCCGTCCAACCTGACCTTGAATGTTTCCAGGGATGGGGCATTCACAACCTCTCTGAGCAACCTGGGCCAGTGTTCATGATTCTTATGTCGCATTTCTTAACGATATGACATAGATTTAACAACCAGCTTCACTCAAAACATAATGTAGTAGAGAGGCCGGGTACCCACACACCTGTGTTCTCAGACAACTGTTGTACAGGTGGGCAGAAGATGCTCAAGAGAACAATTTCTGGCTAACTGGTCGGGACCTGCTGTAAGGGTTTTGAGAGGTTGGGCAGTACAGTTCTTCCTAAAAGATGTAGGTTTCTATTTCTGGATCAAAATCCTGAAAGGCCCCTCCAGCCAGCACAATTCATTTTCATCCAGGCAGTTTCACTGGAATAAACATCAATGCGTACACCAACTATCATACATTAACATCAGTCATCAACAGTTTTAAAATTATTTCAGAAGTTTGGCTCTTTGTTTCTACCAGATACAAGTCTGTCTATAATTAAATTTGTTCTACAAAGCACAAAACAGCTTGAAAAAAAAAAAAAGCCATGGCACTCAAAACAGCCTCAAAGAATGTTGAAGTAACCCACAAGACCTTTTTTATATGACATCCTGAAACGAAGTGAGAATTCAGATCTTTCTACCACTACCAGAGTCATTACTGGAAATCTGGGATCACTGAGTTGCTTGGTTGAAAAAGCACTTTCTGGTGGACATAAAACTCAAAGGCATAAAGATTTAACATGTATTTTTTCAATCAAAAATTAAAGCCACGGTGCATAACAGTTTCATTTCAAATAAACAGAATAATCTAGAACTGTATTACAATAATTTTTTTTCTATTGAGATGCTACTGAAAACACGTCACTTGCACCGAAACTCTAACTACAGAAAAACTATTGCTTGAAAGATATGGACAGATACATCAGCGTTTTGAAAAACTCTTGCTACTTGTAGTTCTAACAACACTTGAACAAGAAGCTGTTCAACGCTTCACAGCTGCACTTCTTAGCCGCACACAAGTGTTCCTTCCCTCGTTTTGCTACACCTTTCATGACTCCGATTTCACCCAACTTCATCATCATTCCTTGTAGTTAAGTTTTGTTAACTGCTGCACACCAGCTTCAAGTCTCAGTCAAAGCATGAATGATTCCAATGTTTAGTAAAGATTTTTAACTTTGCTGTGCCCCAGGACTTGCATAATTCCAAAGCAATGCTCTGCAAATTGATTGATTTTATCAAACACGTTTCAGTAGACTTGCAACTTTCCTGACTTTTCAGCTCAATGCTATTCAATAAACTACCTTGTCAGATTCTTATTACTCTGATTAATTGATCAAAGGCAATGACAGCCATAAACATGCAAATGGAATGAACTCTGGTACCCTCATATTTCTTTGCAACCCGTATTTGCTTGGGCTACTGAACATATGTGAAGTAATAAATCTCAAAAAATTGTTTATCAGGAGGTGTTGTAGAGATCAACCTGGAAGTTCAGCTATGATAATTTATCTTGAAATAAAAATTGCCACTAAGCTCTTAATAAAAGATAGTTTGTACCTTTTGCTGTGGTATCTTAAAGAGTTTACCAATGTTAATGAAATCCAGTCCCTACTCTAAAATTACTCCCTTCCCACTCTAAATCTAAAGTGAAAAAGTTTTTTATTTAACAGACAATAGAGCTGAAGGCTTTAACATTGTATTTTAGTATCAACAAACAGGATGTCAGTTCTTCAACTCGGTTATCTTGGTATAAGTTTAGAATAATGTTAGTTTACACCAAATCTAACTGAACATCATTATCCAGCCAAATATCTTTTATTTGTTGCTCTTTCCATGCACAGCAGGAATGCATAGCTGATGCATCCACAATGAGACAGAGTGGGAATGTAGCTTGGTTCAGCATTATTATAAATCCATCTGTTTTTCTGAAAAAAGAAGAGAGGAGAGCAAGAAGAAAACAAGGCGGGGGGAGTGGGAGAGAGAGAGGGGGAAAAAAGAGAGAGAGATAAAAGAGAGAGATAAAAGATAGCTAAGGAGGTATGCCTTTCATCCAGTACAAGCAGGTATATGTCGATACCTGATGGCCCTCCAGACCTAATGCAAACTCCAAAGCTGAAAAAGCTATTTAAGTTTCCTAATACCCAGCTCAATGCAGTCACACTGTTATTTTAGGTAGACTGAATTGCCTAGAAATCACTATGCCTTTGCAACAGGCAACATAATGGTCCTTTCAGGAAGAAATTTAGACTGTCTCATCTGCCCAATGTTGCTAATAAGAAAACCATTAAGACAGCATTTAGAAGAGAGAGTTAGCAGAAACATAAATAAGTTCTAGCAGGCACACAAACGTCTTCACGAGTAACACAACACTACCGTCATGCTCCAAAATTCAAAATCATCACACTGCTGCTTTCTTACTGTCTTCAGAGAGTTGCTGTATTAAGTCTTCAGCTCAGCTGTGTCCTTTGTCTGCTGAAGGCTAAATCTTATCACAGTATTGACAATCTAATGTCAAGGAACTTGATTGTTCCCTGTCTTTAACTCTCTGGTCTCCAAAGACTGCGAGTTTTTGGAATCTAGTAAGTAGTCTACTAGAATCAGTGCTAAGGCTTCTATTGACTTCCAAGGACTTCAGATCAGATCTTTGGTTAACCTGAAACTCATCGATACAAAGATGTCAAATTTTATGAAGTCTGGAATTTAAGTTACTCTGTTTTGAAAGGCACTCTATTATTCGGCAGTGAGATGTAATGGGAATATCTGTACCAATCACAGAGAATTTCAGTTTGAATCAGATAGTTTCAGCTCTGTGTTATCATTTAACCTGAATTCCATTTATCTATTAAATGTCTGCTAGTCTGCAGACTAAAGATTCAGAGTTTTCACTTTGAAAAGTTTCAGAGTTTTCGTTTTATGGCGCTGCTTTTTTCTAGTCAGGCAAATAAGTAAATAATTAAGAGACCATATTTATGCACAGTTTGAGCCTTCAAAGAGTTCAGTTGAAGAGAATGGTGAGAACCATCTGAGTTATACTGAATAGGGACAACAATTTACACTGCCAAACTCAGGCTACACCCATCAAAATAAGGAAGGAATTCAACAGTTTTGGTGTTGGTCATCACAAGCTGTCCAGGCTGTATGTGTACAGCTCCAATGTGCTGCATCATCTTTTAATGAGATGGAGCACGAGTTAAAAGAAAAGAGGCTTTATATAGATACATATTTATAATGCGCACATAACTGTGTTGCATATATATTCTTTTGGGAATAAGGAAATTTGAAAGAAATTGTCCCCAAGCAGCTGGTGTGGTGGCAGCCATAATAAAAAGATATGAGTACCACTATGCGCTGTATCATTGCCATTTCTACATCCACAAATGCTGTCATGTGGATTTGGTTAGAACAGAAAATTCTAGCAAACTAGAGGGGCAGAGACCCTTACATAGAGAATGGCCAATGCACTTTTCTGCATTTAATAACACTTGGGTTATATGACATTTTGGATGTCAAATAACATATAAATCATAAATTTTATCTTTTTTTAGAACGAGATAGAGATAAGTAGGAAGTTCCTAAACAGGACAATTTCCCCATGAGTTTCTGCCATTTATGTAGTGCTGTTAAGAAGCATCAGAGCACCAAGAAATCATAAGATGACTAGTGCTTAAGGATTTGCCTCTGCTTGTGAAGCTTTTTTGAGTATAGCTATTTAAACAGATACCACATTTTGAAAAATCAAGAGCATAAATTCTGGTGGAAGCTTTTGCTCGAGTAATCAATTTAAGAATCTTGGAAATAGTCTGAAGAGCTTTCACCACTGGCAGAGAACTGCATAGCGACTGATAAACCCTACACTGCAAAAATAGACTTAGAAATACAGAGTAGACTCAGTACCACTATATACAGGGTGGGGAAGTCCCTCTGTCTCCTTTGTTGGGTCTCTGTTGGCTTAAAAGCAAAGAAGAACTCCCAAACAATTAAGTACTCATGATATAAGGTTAACTTAATTATGGATGCACATTTACACACTACCCATACTTTGGCTAAAAAGTGAAGATTTAATGCTCTGAGAGGAGGAGAGACAGAAAAATCTAAATCAAGTGCTTTTATTTATCAGTTTAACAGAACTATAACTTAAGAAATAAAAAACATTTGTCATAAAAGTAGCTGCCATGTTATCTTTGTGACAGACTATTTGAGACACAATGGTAATATCTGTGCCCTTATTCCCTGAATTAGATCATCAGTTCCTTAGCAATTGCCTAGAGTTCTTTTGAAAGTAGAGGACTTTATTTTCCCATTACAATTTTATACCAATTTTTATGGATTGGTAGAAAGCACATGTTTTAAATCTGGGATGTTTGTCTCAGATGCAATTTCAGACTTTTTTTTTTTTTTTTTAAATGCTGGCCAAATGTCCTATCACAAAGACCACATTTTAAGGTAAATTGGAAATTGCTGGACAGCAGACCCCGAGAAGAGGTCAACTTTTTGAGGAATGTGTGAGCACATCTTCTAATGTTATAAGAAAATAAAATAGATTAAGTGATGATCCTCCAGAAGTTTCAAACTTCTATGGAAAAAAATCAAAGCTAGCATCCAGCACAGGGTACTATGATATTACAAGAGGGTACCAGTGTTCAGTCAACTTAATTAGAACCAAATTCTAATAGGGCTTTATTTCATACAAAATAACATCCTCCTCCTGAAAAGTAAACACCACAATGATAAAGAATTTACTTATTATATTCCAGTTTTGACTCACGGAACAAATTATACTGAACACAGAAATACACAGTTCCTGCAAATAATACCCAAATCCTCACACACAACCCTAAACCTGAAAGTGATTTATTTTGAAATAAGCAATTTCAGTCTTATATCTTTTGATTTTATTGAACACAGTACATCCAAAGTTCAGGTACAAAACAATGGAGACATTAACACTGTCAACCTCTCTGTAACAAGTTATCATCTTTGAAGAAGGCTTAGAACCAGGGTCCCTTCACATTTGGTGGTGGACACTGACTACAACATTGCAAAGCAAAACTTCACAGCTTGATCCAACTGAGCTAACAAAAAAAGTATAATCTTTCCTTGTTTTCCCTGCTATTTCTTTGTCAAGCACTTTTTGTTCTCAGATTTGCACTGTGATGAAGATGATTCTGAAAGTGAAATCCAAATTAACCATCCACATTATTTTGCATCTCAGTTTAGTTCTGTAACTGGCATATTAAGCTTGCTCTTATTTCAGATATAAACTGAATTATTTTAAATTTGCTAATAAATCTGCTATTTTTCTAGACACCTATTTTGCTGGAACACTGTCTGTGATCTGTGAAGCAAGTAATTCTGCCTATCAGCTCACTGCAAACAGCCAGTAGAAATGTAAATGGCAGAAGCTGAGATCAACCACTGCTCCCAACCAATTTGTAATTTTCATGCCGTATTGGGGCTACATCCTAGTGCTTTTCTCCTCAGGCTCAGCTTTATTTTGTGGCTAGTTTCACTTTAAGGGTTTTCAGGTCACCAGTGCAGGATGCAGCTGTACCAACCAGAGCTAAGCCACAGACATTCTCAATCTCTTCTTCTTCTTTTTTTTTTTTTTAATTTTTTTCTATAGAAGGTTTCTCATATAGAAGGACTTCAGTGCACACTTTTTTCTAGAAGTACCTTGCATTTTCTAGGAATGAATTCACTAGCATTTTTATGACCCGTCAGATTCTAATGCAGGCAGAATTATTACCTCCCATGCAGTTAAGTTATGGCTGTATCATATAAATAACCTAAGACCAAAGGTCATGGCAAAGCTAAGGTATTTTAAAATAATGTGGAACAGTCATAGTGCTTTCAGGATTAGGTAACCCAATTTTCCCCATTTATCTAATCAATAGCTGCAGTAGAGATGATATAAAAATAAGTGAATTTGGGGAAAAAAGCAGATATTTCCAAGAAATTACTAAGAACATCAAAATATTTTCAAACAGAAGAGTTCACGGGGAAGAAAACCCTGATTTCTAGAAATACAAATGCTGTTCTTTCTTTGAAGAAAGAAATAGAAAATGAAAGAACTTGAGGTAGCTGTGAAGTAGTGTATGTGCTATAGTTAGAGCAATAAAGAGGAAGCCTATGTAATTTTAGTCTGCATAATCGTTATAGCTGTCCATTCAAGCATAAAAGTGGATTTTCTGCTGTAGCAACAGTTTTAGTTTCTGTTTTTCATCATAAAACTAATTAAAAGTAGCGATGGGTTGAACAGTTAAGAAAAAAAAAGTTTGGGGTATATTTGAGTACTGGATTATCCATTAAGGCATATATCACTTACCAAATACAGTTCACTCATATCAAGTTCAAGCTGTGCCACAGAAAAAGCTCCAGAGGAGCTTATCTGAAGCATACTTCCACAGACTTAATATCCTCAAAATTATCCCCAAATATGTGTTGGGTTTTTTTTTTCCCCATGATTTTCTAAAAAAATATTTCTTTTTTCCCTGATAGTGGATGAAAGACAGCATTCTAATGTCGATTTGCTACGAGAAGGCAATTGCTACAAAAGCTGTATAAAGTGTTTGAGACAATTTTATTAAATGCATACAAAACCCCCTTGTTGCTCTTAAACTCAGCTGTGTCACAGTCCTACTTAAGCACACGTAAAACTAATGGAAAAATCGCCTGATATAGAAATCCAAGCCTGAACTCTGGGTAGCCAACATGTTTCAAGATATGATCCATCAAGCCTTCTACTTGTTTACTCAGGCATATGGGTGTAACTTGAAGCACTTTCAGGAAGAAGAGTAAGTGAAAGAGACAGTTGGTGCAGTAGATAAGCCATATCAAAACTCAAGAGAGATTTTAACATGGAGATAATGGATGTGCGTTAAGAACACTTACCAAAGACTTGATAGAATATAGACCTGGAGGCCAGAAGATGGGCTAATGAACCATAACTTTCCATTTCACTTTTCTGGAACTTCATATTTGAAAAGCAAAATACACAATACACATGAAAATGCACACATTTAGAATCCTTCATTCCTTCAGCTACCAGTTGAATGTCCTGTCCTCCCCAGCATACGCACGCGCACACACACACATATATATACATATAAAATTAGTTATTATATTTCAAAAGCGTATGGTGTGCTGGTATTCTTACCCACTGGCACCTGCCTTGAGCTGCTGCTGGGGACAGGGACGCCAAAGGAGCCAGACCTGGGATGTGCTCCACGCGGCAGCCCCGGCCACTTGTGTGTTATGACGGTCCTACCACCTACGAGTCGCAAGTACTTGAAAAGTTCTTTTGTTCAAGAGTATCGAAACAATATTTTCCCCCAAACTTATGCAATTATTTTCAGACTGTATACTTGGATAATGCGAACACCTGATCTTCACCTTTTGGGAAGCGAATGATTTGAATAAAGCCTTCCCTTCCTGAAAGTTACAGCTGTCCCGTGGTAAGCTAGGAACTCAAATTCCTGTCTCATTTCTAATTAAAAGATGTGAATGAAAAGCTGTCATTCTGTTGTGCCTGAGAAGATTGGGTTTTTTTAAATTCCAGATCTGTAAATGATAGGCAATTATTTAGTCAGACTATTCTATGCAAATTATCTAGAAGTTGGATGTTAATTTGACATTTGTAATATAATATTTCTGGTGCTCAAGTTGCACAGTTTATAATATTCAGACAAATATAGTGTTACCTACCACAGCATTAAAAGTTCAAGTACATTTCTCCTAAATGCTTGCAGCCTAGTAAAATAATTTAAATTCTGAAGAAACATGTATCATCATCTAAATATAAATATTATAATAACTAGTTTCATAATTAAAATTGCTTACAAGGCAGGATTTAATTTTTAATTAACCTGTAGTACTCTATAGGTATGTTTGGTTATATATTTAAAACTTACTGGTGTTTTAATTGCTTTGTTTGTCACTGTTACAGTTTGTTACTATAACAATTACTACAAAGATAAATACTTTTTGTCATAGTTCATCAAAAGAAAGCTATTCACATTAAGACAATATAGCAAGTAAAATTGTAGAATAAACCAGTAATTTCTTCCTCAAAGCGTATTGTTTTAGTTATGCCTAGAATCATCTACAAACTTATAAATGCAGGTTTTAATGAACAATTATCATATGCCAAAGAGATGAAGAGAAGGATCAAGCACTGACTGTAACTGAGAAATAGAAACATGTGTAGAAATAAAAAGCTGGAATTTTGCATCCCTGAGAAAGCAGAAAAAAAGAATTTCAAGAGACATGGCAAATTGCACATGACTGATGAGAATCAAATTGATTTTCCTAATTTCTTTTACACAAAATTCTCTTTTCAGTACAGGGTATACCCATTAATATCCACTAATGAAATGAAATTTTCTCAATTATCTGCATTTATACAACTGTTATACGTGCTGCTGATCAATAATGGTCACACAGCAGCCAACATTTTTAAGGTCCTAAGGTAACTGGCCAGAGCTTACCTGTAAATCTACAATACAGTCCAAGCAGAAAAGGACAGTCAACAGAAAAATAAACTGAAAGCAAAGAAAAGGAAATACTCTTTTTTTATAACATAACACTAACTCAGATTAGTTATGTGACAGTATCTGCAATTCTTTTAGAAGGCTAAATAGACAAATAGTATTTATTGCCATGCAGTGTCAAATAACTAAACAGATCAGTCATTAAACCTCCAGAAGGACCACTTCCTTGTGAGGGCTGGGATCACGCAGTACGATTAGGCCTGAGTCTTTCACCTTGGTAAGGACCGTGACTTATGCTTGAGAGGAAGATGACAGAGTAGATACATCCATGGTCTGATTCAGTACAACAACATCCTCTGCTCTTTCTTAAAGCCAGAACATCCAGAACATGAAAATTCTTACGGGAACTGGAATTCAGAGCTCACTCTGAAATTTTGTGGTTCAACTATGCAGCCTAAAATAAATTTGGAAGAATTTTTTTGTTCCATTATTTAATATCCATATTTTTCATACTCATGTCAGTCATTTCTTTAGATGCGTGCACAAGAAAGGCCTGTCCTGCACCTCGTTAAATAAGCAAACATTTGCATCCAGCAATATTTTACATGTCAGAGACAAAGTGGAGGCCAGTTTAGAACTTCCAGGCGTATGGTCTGTCAGGTTAATCAAAAGCAACTTTGTTAATTCAAGCTAGAAAATAACTAATGTATTAGTATATTCCTTTTAGCAGAAATTAGACTTACAGTCCTGGGAGGGTGAAAGCTGAAGCCTTGTGTAGACCAGTAAACGTCGGTGCCCACAGGCACTAGAAGCTACCAGGTCCCATTGCTAAAGTAGCACTGCATGTCAGCTTATAAGAGAAGTATCGCTCCTGCATCTAATAATAACGTTCAAGGGACTTTCAAATGCTTTATTAGTTAAAAAGTTGTAATTTTAATTCCTCCAGCAGAGGCTGAACGAAAATGCACATTTTAATTTAACCTCTGATCCAATTCTACAAAGTGGTCACTTGATAAATTCTTTGGGTTGTTTAAGGCTACCACTTGGTACAGAAATAGCATTAACAAAAAGCCTTGTGGATTTTTTTTTTTCTTTCCCTTTTTTAGCTTTTTCAGCTTTTCAGTGTATAAAGTAATCTAAAAGCTTGTAGGGACCGTGTAGTTTACCCTGATTGCACGTAGCACATACACTCTATGAAACAACTGTCTGAAACAATTTCAAGAGTCAAGTAACTAAAGCTCTGCTTACACTGTAAAATGCTTCAGTGTGTTACCCATGGGCACTTACTTCGTAGAGTGCTTGTTGTAATTCTTCTCACTGAACTTCGCTTCGCCTTCCCTCCCCGCTTCCACTCAGGCAACAGCAGCTAACCTAAAGGTTGACTTAAACACAAGGGTTCGTATGAATATGCTCTATCACTATATAGACAGTTTTGAATGTCCTTTCAGGACCTTTTAGACTGTTTCTGTTCGGAGAAGAAACTTGAGTCCTGATTCTGGCACCTATTGGATGTAATTAGCATTATATTAGAAACCTAACGTTATGGCACTTTCTATTTGATCCCATTTCCCTGCCTCATTCCAGCTGGCGCAGCAACCAAAGGAACTCTCTTGCCATGTAGTTTTCAAGGTCATATTAGAGATTCTTGGTTTTGCTGCCAAACTTCCGTAATACTTATTTCTATATTTAGCTTTTCCTTAGCTTAAAGTCTTTTGCGTAGGCTTCTTGATACCACTTTTTGCATTCAGGTCCCAAACTTTCTTGGTCTATATGGCTCAACTTCTACTCTAGTCTAAATATCAGACCCGATGGTTCCCACTGCTCTGCTGACTGTCAGTAAAGGCGTTTATTTTGCTTTTCAGCCTGGATAAATAATAGGCATTGTGTCCAGAAGCTTTGCTGAGCTTTCATGTTTCAACTTAACTCATACTAATACATATATATGCATGTGTATGAATATACATACACACACACATATATGTAATCTACTTTACAGGAAAGATACAACATTTTCTATCGGTGCCCAAATCTTCACTCTTCTCAGTTTTTTGAATACCTAACAATTAACTGCTGTGAAATTGTTTCTGAGAAAATATCAAATCTGTGTGGTTCCTGTGGTTTCCCAGCTTCAGTAGTGTCAGCCAGCCAATGCGGAAGAGACAGAATGTCTCCAGACAGCCTATAAATGCCAACTCTAGAATAATAACTTTGCAAAGTGAAAAAGAGACGAGAGAATCCCGTTAGGTTACTAATGACTGTTTCTTTCCCCTAGTAACGTGAGGGAAAAGCAGGAGCTTCCCCTCAACCTCCGTGCCCAGCGCGCAGCTCAGACTGAAGTGCTGGAGTTTCCAGAGCTGCCTTCACCTCGCAGGTACTGAAAAGATTACTGTCATCCTAATGATCAAGTACATTTTACATCTTTTAAGTACCAAGTGGTCAAGGATGGGAAATTAAAAGTCACACAAGCTAATTCAAGCAAGATTCTTCCCATCTATTCTTACCCCAGGGAGAGGTGGAGATCAATTTTCATAACCTTTAGACTTTCTTCTGAATATTCCTGAACAGATATTTTACTAGCTATTAAAAATAGGGTCTGCTACTTGTTCCAAATCATTAATACTTGCCTTTTTTTCTTTTCTTTTCTTTTTTTTTTAAACAATTTCTTTTCAGGTATGTATTTCAGCTACTATATTTGGTACCATTTGTTGGTGAGCTTTTAGGCTCTTTAAAACAATTTTTGTTCAAAAATGTAGATTATCTCAGCCACTGATAATCAAACAGATGATGGATTTTTTCAATTTGGGGTTGATCAGATGCTTGTGTATATCTGGACTGGACTTTCATGACCAGTTCAAGCAGAACCTTGTCATTAGATATGGCACTCAGCGTTAAGCTTCATAGCTTATTTCTAATGAAATATGGCAGAATAGAGCCACAATTTCCAAAGCTTTTACCAGTAGTTAGTAACATAAAATATGAACAGGTCTCCTTGTGATGACTTTTAATGAGTGTCACACTTGCTGTGTGACAATTGCTAAGTCTGCTCCCCTTCCTGTCCCAGTTAGGTAAAGTAGAAACAACTGATTAAAACAGCCTCATAAAGGACTTCAAAATGTATGGATGACCAGTGCTATGAGAAACAAATACTATGTGATGAGAGACAAATAAAGTATTTTTTCATGGAAAAAATATGCATTACGCTGGATACTGTCTCCTCCAAGGAGCTGTTTGTGCTCTGATTGAGTGCTGAAAATGAAGAATAGACCCTCTATGTTAGAAAAGGAAAAGGCCTTCCCTCTTTCAGCTCATTGCAGATACCTCTCTCTACAAAGGAAAGCAGATCCCCCATGAGACAGATGCCCATTATTATTGCAGGCAAGGCTAACATTTCAAAATGTATAAAACACACACCAGTTGATAAAAATACTCTGTCTTCAAGGAACAAAGTTAAAAGCTTTTGTGCTACAACAAAGCATTCAGATTTTAAGAAAAGAAATTAGTTACAAAACACCTTTTTGGAGGCTGGAAGTTCAATCACTCTCATTTCACAGTTCTTTATTCTTGAAAATAAACTGGAAAGATTTATGTGCACCCTGGGAGTGGCAGGGGGAATGATGCTTCCAGTTGAGTCATGGGAAGTTTCATAACTCTACAAAGAGAACAGAATCAGTCCTCGTAGAAATTATTTGGTAACTACAGTCAAGGAACTACAGCCACACACCTTTCATGGATGCTACAATGACACTGGAGCTACCTCCTTAGCACCCATTTCTTTATGGAATTCAATGAGTGGTTCATTGAGCTTTGTCTCCTCCTTCCTTACTTCTGCTCTTCCTCTCTTCCATATATAAGTGAACTGTCCTCCATCCCTCCTGAAGGTCTAGTCCAAGCTAGGTTTTAACCAACAGGAGTATTCCTATAGCCCTCAGATCACCTTGGATGACCTTGCAAAACTCCAGCTGTACATCACGTCAAACGGAGCAAAACCCCAAATCATCTCTACAAATCTTCTGGTGAGCTCAAGAAGATCCAACACGGTAACAGGGGCTTTGGGATTCCAGCATCGCAACTCCTTTTACTGAAAATGTTTTGTAAATTAATTTCAAGCTGGCAAGCTTTGTGAAACACAAATAGCTAAAATTGGCCAATCTACTATTTAGATTAAAGTGAAATATGTGCACTTTTGTTGTTACTGTTCCTGCAGAGATTAAGCAATTTTCTATTGAACTGTTTATTGTTCAGTATTATAATTTACAATATAAGCTGTGCCAACATTCTGAAAGAAAGATCCAAAGAACATTCATTTCTGTGCTTTTTTAAAGAAATAAAACTTTCCCAGAAACACTAAAAAATGTAGGAACTGAGAAAGTTCCACTGAACTCAACATCTGCAATGGCTACTGGACAAGAGAAAAATACCAATCTACACAGTCCTCACTCACAATGAAATTTAACTTTATTCTTAACCCCCGCCCCACCATTTAAAAATATTTAGGTACCATCCTGTCATCGTAATCTGTGCTGTGTTACAGGACCATTACCTGTCACTAGCTGTGAAATAAATGACTGCTTCTGAGTTGTATAGTCTGACTATATTTTTACATATAAAAGACGAATGCAAGTGGAAAAACAGGACTGTGTTTAAATGTATGTCAGCAGGTACTACATCCCAGCTGGAAACTGGATTTGATGGTGAGTACCAGTGATGGACTATTTTCTGTGGAGGATATCACAACGTAATAGAGTAGCAGTTGAAACAACACTTTCAGTAACACATTATGCTAGCTTCATTTATCTGTTCAATGAATAGGAAATCTACTTAAGCCGCAGTGCCAAGATATGCTATTTCTTTTGCCTGAAATGCATTTTTCACGTTGCCATACTACTAATGGAAAATGTGTTATAAACAACAAAAAATGTATTTTATCTCACAGAACACTTAATTCATGCAGTGAAGATTTTAACTGAAGTTTCTATCATTTTAGATATGGAGGAGTTGTTTTTTTTTCTTTTTCAAACTTCGTGACCACTTTAAAAATTATGTATTCAATATCAGTTAAAAATACCTATACACACCATAGTTGTCTGTTAGCAGCACATAAGGCATATAAAATATAACTGCCTTCTATATAGGGCATCTGTCATCAGCTTTTAAAGTGGTGGCTGGTAGTAGATGGCTACTCCAAACATTTTTTCATTTGCACACTCAAATTTCAGCAGAGACCAAGAATGCCTTTTTCCAAATTCAGCTGGAAAGAAAATTATTCCCAAATTACTGTGCTGTGACCGTAATCACGGTGAAGCACGCCTTCCTCATTTCTGTGCTGGACCAAAGCAGCACGATCTAGACAGTAGCTGACTGCTGAGTAACAGGATACTTGGAGAGATCCAAATCCAACTGTCCACTGTAGAACCAAGCCAGAAGGAAGAGCACACCAGGTGTCTTTACCTTACGGTGGCTGCCAAGTTCTTGTTAAATATACATAATAGTATTTCTCAAGATAACAGGAAACAGGATGGTATCCAAAATTCTATCAGGAAAGCTATCAATTTCTGATGTCAGTACTATCCCGTGCATAAATGACAGAGCTGGCCTAGACTCAGGACCACCGATGACTGCAGGCATGTCCTCTCAAGTGACATAAAATGCAGAATGCAAAAAACTGTCTATCTGTCATCCTGTATAAATAAATACTAAATTGCATTAATGTAACAGGAATGTTGAGCAGAATGAGCAATGATTTCCTAATTTGTAATCACTGAATCATGACAGGTCAGAGGCACATTATGCGATGCTATATATCAACAGTTATACTGCTTTATTTTTATGGAAACAGTGAAAGCAGATGAACGATATTTGCACTTTCCGAATTCAGCAGTCTATTTTGTATACATTCAAAATCAAAGTACAAAAGCTCATGCAAGAGATGACTTACATGATAGAAGAGAACCAATGACAAGTTCAGAGCTGATGGATATTTATAGGGGATAAAACATTTTGAAAGTTCCTGTGAGGGAAAGGTGTTGAAGGCAAGAGTAGCGCTATATTTATTTCTCAAATTTACTATCTATTCAACAGATTCTCTTAAAAGACACACAGCTATAAAAGGCCACTCTTCTGCTATGACGGCACTCTCTACATTATACTCACTGATGATTTTGCCAGAAGAAGAAAATATTCCTGCTACTATTATAGTAAGAAAATGATGGAAAACAGCATCATGTTTTGTTGTTTAGGTTCACCGTTGATATCAAGCAACATTCAGAAATCTTGGTGGCCTTTGAAGTTTACTTGTTCTTCAAATTTCCCTTCTAATCAACAGGTTCAGGTGATGCAAGCAGCAGCAGTCAAGCTTCTTAGTGTGAACATCTTAGGCATGCTGCCCTAATTCACATTAAATTGTTTTATTTTCAGTGCTGCATGGCTGCATTTTTTGATAGCATGGAGCGCTATGAAATAAGTTTTTGTGATTTGTGAAGGGCACAGGCAATCAAACACAACTTTTATGTCATTACTACCGCATAAAAGCATATGTTCACTATAACGTTCCAGAGCTATAGGAAATGCCAAGTAAAAGAAAAACAATGTTTGATTGTTTACTCACTCCATTTATCCCACATTTATGTGAAATAAATAAAGAAGATATAAAGGGGCTCCAGTGGCACACCACATTTAACTCTTGCTGTAGAAAAGCTAAAACATAATAGATAAATACTAAAACATTTTAGAGAAAAATATGCTATTCCTTTTCCGGTACAGCCTATATCCCCAAACACTGCAAAAACAGAGAGGAAAATATTTAAAAATATGTATTAAGTTTATATGCAATTTTTTTCTGGATTCTACTGCAGTCAAAAATCTGGCTTCACTCAGACAAATAACCATTTTTATGTGAATGTTTTGACAAATAACTCCAATTTGTTATTTAGAGCTTTAGTCTATTGCAGTGGCAGGTGGGACTGTTTATCATCCACTTTGGCAACTGTCACAAACTGCCTGGAATCCTGCAGACTTCTTAGTTAAATGTATACTTAATTGCAGTTAAATAAAATGTAAACTGCATTTGGTTTTAGACAGCAGAGGAAAACGCATGGTTACTAGATAGGTATGGCATATTTTTTCAAGTTTGTCAGAGATGATCTTTCACTCCATAAACCTCAATGTTATGGTTAACATGAGCAACAGGTAAAATTTTCAAACACACGCATCTTGACATGAGATACGCAGATTTTTTTGAGAAGGATTGGCAGGCTCAGAATTGACAATACACCAGGCGATGCACTGTAACTGCTTATGTTTGAGCTCTTACCTCTAGCAAATGTAAGGTACGTTCCCCTCAGAGGAGAAAGGGAGCGACCTACACCGCATTATCTTGCTCACTGTTAAACAGAGGTGACTTTATAACTTAAGAGCTTAGCTTATTGCAATGTAATTATTTTGGATGCCTTTATGTTTTCATTCACTAGTGGAAAAGAGAAGTCAGCAACAAGAATTTCCTCTTTGGTTCACACAATGACTTCTTCTAAAATCAAGTTGACAGTAGTTTTAATGAAAGACTGTTAGTAAACTCAGGCCTGAAGATCACTATTCAATTATCACACTCATTCTGTGATGTATTTCCATTTCCGTAATAAAATAGTGATTGTTAGTCTCATCAGAGCATTAATGCATCAAATCTATTTATTGCCTGTTACAGTGCCCAGTAACTGAAGCTTCAGTTTAACTTGGGAGAAAATCTGCCTGGACAGAATAACCTACAGAGAGGAAATTATTTGTCACCTCAGGCAGTTGATGATTTGAGCTAAACTTAAAACTTACAGACTCTTATCTCCTTTAAAGAAATGTTTACCCACTGTAATTACTTTCTTATTGTTCACATATACTGTCAATTCTCTCTGGAACCTCGAGTCTTGAGATGTCTCATTGAATCCAGTTTCTGGAGTTCAGTGTTTCCCTTCTTTCCTTAAATGTTTAGTTTTCTACTTCTTAATTTTATTTAAATTTCTCTTGAAACTTGGGGGAAAACAGAAACGTATGATGTACTTCACTCTGCTATTCAATAATTTCTATATAACTCTACTGTGTTCCAAGGTAATTATCTAATATGAAAATAACATTTCCATCTTGTCTCCCTCCTTTTGAAGGTTCCCCCTACCTCTAACGATTTTCTTTCTACATAACTTCTATTCATTTTTTTAAAAGAAACTGTGACCAGATGAGATTGTAATAATGCAAGAAAAGGGCTACTGTATAACATTTTTTTAGTGGTTCTGAGTACTTATATATCAGTAATATATATGAGTATATATTAGGTTGACTTAAAAAAGCGCCTTGGCATGTGGACCAGTGCCTCACTAATGATACCTAAGCCTTTCTTTAAAGGCATTACAGTCAGAGCTGAGCAATGGGTATGACTAGCTGAACTGTTTTTCTTTCTGCCATGCAATATTTAATTCATCAAAACTGAAATTCATTGTCCGCATACCACTTATTCACCAAGTTTGTAAAAAAAAAATTCAGAGACCTATCAATCTTCCATAGCACTGCAAAGAAAGCTGTTTTCTGCTAACTCTGACACCTTACTGTGTTCAGAAGAGTAGTAAACCTATTATGCAATGCTGTTTCTAGTATATACTTTAGGTCTCTTGACAACAGCATTAACCTTTTGCCATGTTGAAAATTGCCTATTTATTTCTACTTTTTGGTTTCTGTTTCAGCCATTTTCTAATTCAATACAGTACTTTACCTTTCAGCCAAAACTATTTATTAGCTTTAGCAAGGGACTTCTTTAAATTATGTCCCCAGTCTATTATCCACTATTTGATAGACAAGATAGCATGTCTCTTTCTTAAACAAAGGCATACTAGTTTCTTTGTATCGAATATAGATGTTTGCAAAATTACATTTTTTAATTAAAGCTTGCCATCTGTAATTTAATAAAAATTCCTCAACCAATTTATGAACATAATTGACAAGAATTAAATCTTGAAAAGACAACCACAAATCTGAGATAACCGAGATGGATGCAGCTTAAAAATGTAGATAAAAAAATTGCTGTAAAATATACTGACACTATAAATCAAGTTCCTACAGTGATAGAGGTTCACCTGAACAACAGTGTGTGTGTCTTGAGAATTTGGTTCGGATGTCTGGAGATAACATAACCATGTTGCTAAGGTAACAATTTTTTTTTTTCCTTGGAAGAATAAACAGGCATGTAAAACCAGTATAAAATTGACAAATAATATCTCAATGCCCTTAGGGCTTTTCTAGTTTATATATGGCACTTTGCGTAGATGTTTGATATTCATTTTTCACAGCTGATTACCCCTTTCCTCATTTAGACATTCCTTTAGAAACCAGTTGTGTAAAATGGAGAAATAACTAAGGATTCAGAAGAAAGAGCAAACTGGACTGCGAAGGCAGTGCTACAGTCCTACTCAGCTGCTGCGTCCATGAGCGAAATACTGAGCGTTTTTGTCTAAAGCATAGCAGAGAGAATGTCAATGCAAAACAACTCATACATAAGGGACCTCTAAATCATTGCATAAATAAAATAAGGTAACGTTAGAACTGTGACTATTACAAAAAACAACAAAAGGTTCTGATTCCATTTTTTAAAGTTAATTACACTGGAATCTTTTCCCCTTTATGTTTATTTTCTATAAACACTGATATTTTATTTGCATGAATCTTCCTGAAAGCTATATTACAAATTGCATTATAATAGGAAATCTCAGTGCCCAGGGAAAAGTTAGTTACCCTCAGCAGCCTAATCACTATCCTAATATTTTGTCAATTAAATGAACTAGACAAGACTTTCAACCATAAACATCTCACTTCACAAACTTAGACAATCAGGTCTGGGATCAGATGACATACTGCAACAGTGCTTTTCACGGATGTCTCATTGTAAGGTTTTATTCAGAGAAGGCAGAGACTGACGTACTCGAGGTTTCCATTTTGCTTAAGTGCAGCCGCCCTTTTCCACTACAATCTTTTTTCCTTCACTTCCTTCCTCTGTCCAGTGCCCTCCTCCTTCCAGAGAAAGAGGCATTAAATAAGGATTCATAGAAACTTGAACAACTTACACATTTCAGTCAGACGTTTATAGTAACAAATTTAGCTTTGAGGTTTTTATGCCCTATAAATCCACTGTTTGCACTTCTGGGAAATTGCCATCTTTCCGTCTACTTTTAGGCCATTCAAAGCTATACCTTCTTTGGGAAGTGAGGTCAAAGGCAGAAACACAATTCTTAGTACTTCCAACCTGTCCACATGCATCATCACTGTAAAAAGAAGAGTTGCTTATAGTTTAATGAATAGTGTTCAGTGCTTTCCCAAGCTAATGAGCACCGCTAGGTCATATTTTAATACATGACTTGCTGTCTGAGAAGAGAAATCTCTTTTGGCCATGGCAGTCATTAGTAACGTGGTAACAGGAGGTGACAGCATGAAATGGGGGTGAAGGAGTGAAATACGATGGAAGCAGCAGTATCTCATTGAGCTGGAGTAGGAGCAGAGCTGGGGTTGTATGAAGGTCTGACATGGACATGAAGAACGGATGACTGAATTGATGAGAAGAGCTGGGAAATTAGATTGGGAGATGGAAAGAGGAATGGGGACCTCTGAGATGGGAGGAGTGTTAAGTTTAAGAAGAAAGGGCAGGGGCTGTCACACAGGTGGAAAATGATGGGCAGAACACGAGATGGAAGATGGGTGAACTGGGCGTTTTACGTCAGCAGGAGGAACAGGGAGTTGATAGCAAGGGGATGTGGAAGCCCTATGTCCACAAAAGTGAGAGGCTGCCCTTTTGGGATGCAAGAAGGAAGGGCTGGGATAGGAGACCTCGAGACTTTACTGTGGTCACTCTAGAGCAATTCTAACTGCGACCCAGTTCGGCAGCGGACATCATGTACAAACCTACCAGGCCTCTCTCAGCATCCTCTCTCATTCAAATCAAAGGCACTCCCTTTTGGTGAAATTCTTTCTAACTGCAATGCTTCAGGGCAAAAAAGAATGATAGCAAATCACTGGGAAGGAAATTGAGATTGCAATCTGAACTAAACAACTTGCACAATTGCAGCACACTAGTTTATGAGCTTTCCATACTCGAGAAATAAAAAATCATCTACAATCAAACCCAACCCTTTAAAACATTAAAATAATGCAGTACAAATATACTTTCTTCTGAATACATAAGATGTTTAAAAAGACAGAGCAGTTTGAAAATGTCTTCATACAGCACAAGCACACATTGTTAGTCTACAAATTATACCTCCACTACAGGAGCATGGTAGCGTACTCCTTCATATGACAAACAAGCCTTAAATTATACATAATTAACCCACAACAGTGTTTGTATGTAATAAACATTAGTCTGCATACTGAAGTTTTAAATTTAAGTTTTTGCATTCTGAATAGAATATGTTTAATTTCATTAAAACGTCACCTGTTTTTTCATCAACAGCTACTTAAGGTCTGTCGTGCTTATACATAGATACTACATGAAGTAGTATACAACATTTGAAGCTATTGCAGCCATTTTGGTAGCTGAACAAATGCTGTACAAAACTGAGGTAGAACAGAAAAAAAACCAAAAATATTTAATAATATGCCAAGCACCTGGCCACCATACGCTGCTATTCATATAGAGGGCTACAGGTATTCCAGCATAATCCTGACAATTACTGTTATCATTCGTCATGTTCAATTATCACAGATTAAATAGTTGTTCTCAAGAAAATGGAGAACAAAACATATCTACAATAGTTTAAATTAAATGACAGGTGTTTTGTATATCACAGAGCTTCCACAACAAGCTCTCAAAAACAGTGCCCAATATTGGAATTACAGTGCTGCACAGTGCAAGCTCTTATCCTCAGATATTAACAAGGTGTTTCTTAATGTTCTTTCAACTGCCTTTTCCCTTAAAAATCAACATTTTTTTCCTTCATGTCTCAGAAATAATCCTTCCACAAAACAGTTTATCTAGCTCGCTGATATCTTGGATACCATCTGGATGAATCTTCTTTATTGTTTTTTTAAGAGAAAAATATTTTAAGAAAAATGAACCTAATTAATATTATTGATAGTAAGTATTTTGTTTCACGTGCAGAGGTTGGAACAACTTGAGATGTCCTGTTTGACTGGTGAGAGGAATTTATTGTTTGCTTTAGAACCTCTAATTAACTCTAAACCTTCACGACCAAGTAGAAACACCAATGGGTAGAACTTGTCCCTGTACAGACATACACCAGCTTATTCATAAGCTGCGAATTAACTGCAGTCTTTGGGAGCTAATGGAAGTGCAATTAGCAAAACCAAAACACAGTTCTGCACATTTGCTCTCCCGCTTCTTCTCTTTTTTTTGCTATTACCTGGAGCATTTACATTGCAACTGCCCTTGCTACTAACTTCCCATCTGAAACCTTAATTATCATTAGGAACCATTTGTGATATCAAAACATTGTATTATAATTTAAGGCTAGTTAAAAGTGTTGCAGAAACGAATGCGTGCTTATGAAACAAAGTTACTTTTATTAAAACCATTTCAACGGCTTTTCAGCAGCTGCTGAAGATAACAAACACCCTAATTAGAACATTGTGGATTCTTTTTAATAGGCTTTAGAAGAACGAAAAGAAAATCTCTCTCTTCCACTGATAGGGTAGTACGTTGCATATCATGCTTAAGACGCTGCGCTGCAGAGAAATATTTTTCCATCCATTATTTCTACTCTTTGTTTGAATAATGTCATAGGTTGACTTGGAGCATGATACCCCTGAATAGAACATACAGTGCCATTTCTAAGTAATTATTACATTTTTTTTTCCTCTAGGGATAAACTTCCAAATGTAAATTATATAGATATTGTCATGTTATAACCATACCCAAGTTTCTATAGATCTTGCTCATTGATCCTTGCATTATGCTGGCCTGCTCTTTCAAGTACTAGAAGGCCTCAGAGCAGCCACATCTGTAAATCAGGATGGGTTAAACTTTTTGATTTACTTACATTTAATTCTTAAAAATCTTGTGACCCAAAGATATATGTGTATGCTGAAGACTTTTCCATGGGATTTAAAAACAGGCCTCCTGAGCAGGTGAGCAGCTCACTTGTGTGGCGAGCTATCACAGCACGGTGAATGATCAGCCATGCTCAGATCAGTCTTAGCCCTTGTATCTGGGCTCTGGCTGAAGATACCACTGAAAATAGATGAGTCTTTTCCCACAAAATGAAGCAGGCTGGCTTGGAACAGTCCCAGTTTTCCGGAACGGCTTGGCTTCAGTTATATGCATCTGATCACAGAAATTTAAAAACAGCGAAATGCCATTTCCTTCAGTCTTGAGGTTTAGAAAAAAAAAGTTCTAAATGTCCCATCTATCAAAATAGTAGGAGGATTCTAAATTTTGAATAACCTTGATACAGATGGAAAGCAACAAAACAGCTATATCTCAGGTTTGAGAAGAAGCATCACATTACCACCGCAGAGCTGACGAGAAGTGACAAACGTTTGCTTCATCCTATAAGCTTGTTTAACAACCAGAAGGGGACAAAATGTAATGTGTCTATCACAGGCATGCTGTTCAGGATTCAAATGGTAGCTCACAATCTCAAATACAGAATTTTAAAATGAAAAAAAAACCCCCAGTGTGTCCATTTCTATTAAACGGGGGCAAGATGCAAACTCATTGTGATAGCCCTGTCATCCAGTCTTATCCCCAGCTCCCAAAACTTGCACAAAGAACGTTGCAATCAGCTTCAGGATGACACAAAATCTCCCAGGCCCTGACAGGCATAATCCTTTGGTAAAATAGGCTCCTTTATCTGCAATGCTATCACCTGTCGACAGAAGTGATGTGATGCCACATCAAGGACAGCATATAATGTGATTCAGATATACCTTTTTTTAAAAAAAAAGTTTAATTTTGTATGAAATAATATGATTTAGAGATTTCTGACAAGTGCTGTAATTATTCAAAGTACTTATGACAGAATGGCATAATTTGTCAATACAGCAAATATAACTGCAAGGTGACTAATCAAAATAATTGTGATTAAACCACTTTCTAGATACTGTTTAGGTGATGATATAATGAGAATGACAACACAATCCAGTTACTGACATTTAGAACTCTTGGAAATATTTCAAATGTCTCAGGAATAACGCAGATGAGAAATGCTTTCTGTTTTGATATTACAAGTGTGTTTAGTACATTTTTTTTCCTGTGGACCTGTCACTGAAAGTCTCAAGCTTCACACAAGTTGTCCCATTAGCCTAATATTACTGTTCTGTCCTCTGTATTCTTCTGGAAAAGACACAAAACAACCTAGGTCCCTTCACAGTGTCTGAGATGATTGAAAAATAGGATTGTCTAACGTGTTTTACAACATTTGTCTTTAGGATTTCTGACAACTCACTACATTCAACCATTTATTCCACACATGCATAGATTCCAAGGACAGAGGGGAACCCTTTATGATCATCCAGTTCAGCCTCTGGCATAATGCAGAACTAGGAATTCAGGCTGCCAGATTAAAAATCATGTTAGAAATACAGGTTTGGGTTTTTTTGTTTGTTTTTTTTTTTTAAAGAATCTGCTTTTTATTTAATGACTTCAAGTGTCAGCAACTCCATCACATTCCCACATAAAGATCTGTTTTCTTCTTTACCACGGGGCATGGCTGACTTTCTAGGATCACCTGGGTATCTTACCAAATTCCCTGCTGTTACGTAGCACAGCAGCGATGCCCTTGATCTCGCCTATTCTCTTTCTGTTGCAAACAATAGGTTTAGGTTTTGATCTCGTAAATAAGTCTTAAGTTTATAATATTCAGTATGTAAATGTTTTCAGCCTGCACAGTGCAGGAGCATTCAAGAAAGATGTTCCTTTGCATGGTTCCAAACTTAATACACAAAGTTAAGACTGACTGGATGATTTGGTTACCTGTGATTGTAAGGGACTGGACTTACTGATTCACATGGTGTCTTTTCATTCTACATTTCCATATTGCTAGAATGGCCCTATTAAAAATTAATGTTTTAGTTCTTGTGTTACTATTTCCTCACTGATTTTGTTATGCCTTTATCTACTAGTTTAGAACTTAAGTCAAGATCTTCCCTCATGCATGCACCTCTAGGTATTTTTTCAGAAGTCATCTTTCCTCTTAGAAAAGCTAGAGAGACAGACTTTGGGGTTTTTTTGCTGTATGTCAGATCATTCTTGTATTATTTTTATGAATTCTTTCCTATTTCAACTTTATTTTGAAAATATGGTCTCTGTTAATGACTTATTTAATGGCATGCACACGTGGTAAAGCATCTGCTTTAACCTAATCTCTTCCCACTCAAAGGCAAGCTTTAAAGCTACCTCTCATATCTATCTTTTCACACACAGATAAATTACATTTGGCTTCACTCTGTTGACACTTCAGTTATTTTCAAAATTATTCTGAGTTTTCAGAGTACATTGCCACCTCTCCCCTCCCTCCAATTTCCCTCATTTAAGTATGGCAAAGCTTTTTATTCCTTGAGGCATGACTTTTCATTTTAATAAAGAAAAAAGCTGAGTGTTCTATGTGACCAAATTGCAAAGTGATATAAACTTCTCTACTGAATTAAGACCTTCTTTATGACATACTCTTTTCTCATTCAGTCTTTTAGAAGACTTCATCCTCTGATCAAGCAGTCACAACATGTACAAAATTACAATATTTCTCCCACTTCCTCCAACCTCAACTGTAAAAAAAAAAAAAAAAAAAGGACATTTCCACAAAGCTCTTATTTTGAACTCAGTTTCTGGTCCATAGTATAATACGTATGGCTATACCTGTCTTTGCTTGTAGGAAATGCAAAAGATTATGGCTGGAACCCTTATGTTAGTTCTGTATGCAACCAGTATATCAATTAAAAAAAAAAAGTATGTATGGACTCATGTATTCATGTTCTACATGAACAGTTTATATCAGACACACTGATTCAAATGCAACACTGTTTAACAGACCTTTAATGTGTTCAGATCATCTACTGGGTCTACTTATTGAACCCTCACAGTCCTGACACACTCACAAGCCTGTAAAAGAAATATGACCACCAGAATGCACCCTTTAACTTGGGAGGACAGTATGCAGTAGATCATTATAATAGCCATTTGAGAGTCAATGTCTTCTGGTATTTTAATAATGTCGGCTAGTATTATAGTAAAAATAATGTGCTTGAACTTTGGAAAATGCAGTTAAACTTGTGTGGCACCTTCAGAATTTTGTCCCCTCTACCTGAAGCCTAGTATATGAGAAGACTGATTTATCTCTTGATTGGGTTTTATAAAGGTATGACAATTCTTTGCAGAGAAGCATGAAAAATATTCATCCCCAAAGCTTTCATAATCCAGGGGTTTTTTTAAAAAAAAGGTAGCCTAGTTTCTCTTTAATTTCAAAATACTCAGAGACTTATAGAGCTGACATTTTTTAATCAGAGCAGAACTACTCTTTCTAGCCTTCCAACTCACTCCTATTCTTGCTTTCCAAATTAACTCTGTCTTGTAGGAAAAAAACAACAGATAGACATTGTCACAGCAGTATGTAAACAGAACAGAGAGTACAAAGACAGAACAGGCATCAGGGAGCAAATTCTGAGGTCTTATTTCCTACACTTCTACTCTTAGTTCTCTGAGGATAAATCCCATCACCTGTCTTGTGAGACCACTGCTTGGAAGCGCATGCTCTAGCTACTCTTTAGCTATTCAAGCATGACTGGGTGGCCACCCAGAACATTGCTAAAAGTGACTGAATACTGGTGGACTGAGCTGAGATCCTCTCTTCCAAACAGCTGCTGATTGCCACGAGACTTGGAAGAATTTGTATGCTTTTAATTCTGTTGAAATTGGACAGTGCTTGAGGAAAACAGCATGCCTGCACTCTGAAAATGTCATCCCAAGTACTAGAGATCTCAAAGAGTCAACAACTTCTGTAGCTGAGAATCTTCCCCCTAATATTTATTATTTAAAGAGAGCTTAAGGGGTAGCGATAGGTCTAACCAGCACAGCTAACAAAAGATTACTCTAAGACATTAGACTTCTACATCACTACTCAAAAGCAACCAAAAACCTGAAACACATGTTCATGAAGTGAGCGATCACTTGCACTGTACAAGAGCCAAAGTTTCCAAATGGCATCACAGTTCGGATGCTGTAACACGGCCGGTGCTGAAGGCGATTACACAAGTGACTGTAGCACAGTTTGCATTAGCAAGGAAAAGGTATCCCTTTCACCCACGTTACTTTTGCTCTTGAAGCCAATAGCAGTGCTCCAAGAATAACCAAAGGCTGTAGATTATTTTTTTTTAAAGCACAAAATAACTCCAACAACACAAAAACCAGTGGCAGCTTATGTGACCCTCTTTAGTTGATTCACGTTGGGTTTGGATAATGGGATTACTAGGGTGGATCAGCCGAAGTAAATTTGTTTCATCTCAAATGGAATAAATTGGTAGGCCATGGCTTTTGGTTCACCATCCTGGTCAACTAAATAATGTTCCTATACAGCAGACCCTTTTTTATATACAGAACCAATCTAGCACAAAGTGCTTTGAAGTCGGTTACTTACAGTACCTGAAAAGGAATGCACTTAAAGTCTACTTATTTATTTATTAAGCAGATAGGGGATGATGTGCAAGTGAAAGCAAATGAGGAATCAGTGAATAAAGCAAGCTAGCAACTAGATTTAGAAGGTCAAATGCCCACTTTTGATCTACAGAAAGTGCATGCAAAAACACGGGAGGAATACGAGTACTTCATTGTCCTAAACTGAATTGTCACCATTTTATTGTCATCTTTCAATCTTCCTTAAACTCTGGGAATCTGTAAATAACAGCACACATATTCTGTTCCTGCCATTTTCGAGGAAGATTGATGTATACTCTCCTGCTCTAAATACAATGCTGAGGTATCACAAACCTTTGTGGGGCCACAATTTTTAAAAGTAGTATAGAAACAGTGCTGTAATCATTCAAAATTACACTGAACTCTATAGTCCTCTATTACTGTAATTTTTCAATACAACATCCCATCCCTACTTTTAAAGCACAGTTGCACTCAGAAGATCATAACAGGCCTTGGATAATAGAAATAATACTGGTTATTGTAATCCCTCTGACATGAGCTTGCCTAGCAGTAGCCAGAGTATCCTCCCATTAACTTTCCATTATACTTAGCGTCATTTTGCTACTGCTGTGCTATTGCTCTCAATATGTCTTACTGCAAAAAAATAGCATCTGTATTTTACGGGAAGGTATCAGCTAAACATCAAGGAAAAAACACCACCACACTCAAATTCTCCTTGTAAATGGAAAAGGGAGTATACAGGGGACAGAAGAAATGTATGGTCCCACATTAAAATAAATGACTTGAGCACTCTAATTAGGAAGGCAACAAGCAAGATGTGAAACAATGCATCTTCTGCATAAAAGGGCATCACATGACTGACCCCTTGGATTTCTACCAGCCATGGGAGTGACAAAGTAAGTATCTAGCCAAATAAAAAAATTTCCTCAAATGCAGACACTGAATGAGTTTTCTTTTTGTTTTATTGTCATCTCCTGGTAACTGATTAAGTAAATTTTGTGTGTTTTCACCTGTATTAGGTTATAGCTTGTATTATTGACTCAGTTGAAAGCACTCATCAGTAGAGTGAATTAGTTCATCATTTCATGTATCACTTCTACCTACTATGACAAAAAAAGGCCTTTTTTTTCTGGTGTTGATTTAATGAGTGCAGCTCAGAAGAGCAGCATGTATTTTTCATATTCAAATCCACTTCGTGTAACCCAAAATATTTTTTAAATAGGTGCTGGTTGATCAGTTGGTGAGTATGTTTCTTAAATAATGTTTATGTGCTGTGTGTAACAATACAATGACAAATAGAAATGAAAGCTAAATCTAATTTTGAGAAAAATGCTTCTTTTACCAACCTGCAAGGGACTCCGAGTTGCCTGTAATATTACGCTTCTTTTAAAAATAAAAAAAAAGAACATTGAGTGGGAATGCAAGATTTTAGCTTCTTATGTATTTTCATCATCATAAACTAGCAGTTTTCATTAAAATCCAGATGGACTGGAAGGCGATAGATGCGGCTTCTTACTTCTTTTTCTCACATTGCATATTCTTTCCATATATCTTATTGATATGAAATGGTCACATTTTTTGCTGGTAATAGGAATGTAAATTTATTTTGTAGCCTGAGAGGTCCATTCAAAAATATTTGGTTAGGACTCATTCAGCTTCATTTTTACACAATTTCCCTACATGGTCACTCCAAGCTACTAGCACATTATTCAAGCAGATGCCAACCTGATGCAAACATTCATGGGTTCACTGGCTTAGGGAACGATCACAATTTACAGCAGCTGACAAGCAGTTGACAGAAATAGGCATATATTCATATAAACCAAACTATGTATAAATCATTTTTACTATTAAAGAGAATACAAGTTGAAAATGTACACTTGCTGAAGGAATAAGCTATATTTATTTAGTCCATCTCACACTGATGGACTGAGTTATCTATTTAAAATGGTGTATTTAACATTCAGATTTAAGAGGGACACAGTATTATGGATACAATATAAGTTCTTCTCATTTATAAGATGCAAGTTCTTTGGGTCAAACCCACGTCCTCCTTTTTACACAAGGCTTTGAATATCACAGGCACTACTAGAAATATACAACAATGAATAATGGATTTTTCTTGGAAGAGAGTTTAGGTAGAATGAATTGAGAAATTCTCTGTATAAAAATGAGTGTTATACTAAATGCATAAATGTAAAGGTACCTCAGTAAAATACTTCCCCTACAGCTTGACTCAGCCAGGGAAGACATGTATGCGAGTAACAAATACAGATCCTATATATGTTCAAGTTTTAATTTGCCCTTTCTGCAACTACAAAGATAAATGCTAAATTTAAACTGGAAGATTATTTCAATAACATATAAGCACTATGATGATCAATAACTCTTCTCTAAACCTTAAGAAAAAAAATATTTAAGTTTAAAACACTTCTGCAGACTTGTAAAGTTAGCCTTTGAAAAATTATTTTGTCCAGCTGCAGTCTTCATGAGTGAGAGTTTATGTATTTGCACGGAAATGGCACAGGTACACAGCAGCGGACTGTTTACACTAGCACTACCTATTGTTACCTACAGGTTGCCCAGAGAGGTTGTAGAATCTCCCTGCTTGGAGATATTTCAAAATCCATCTGGATGTGATCCTGGGTAATCAGCTCGAGGTTGCCCTGCCTGAGCAGGGGGGGTTGGACAAGGTGATCTCCAGAGATCCCTTCCAACCTCAACCATTCTGAATTAGGTATATGTAAAGATGGCTGTACCTACAAATATTACAGTCACTATTAAGATATCATATAACCACGTGATTTAGATAAATGTAGAGCAGTAACCGTAACTTCAGTTGTTTGGTATTCTTTCGATAAAAATTCAAGACGTACCAAAACCCTAAAATACATTTAAAACATTGAATGCTATTTGAAGATAGGTTATGGGTAAGGATCAGCTAAATATTTCCTTAAAGAAAGATCTCACAGATAGGCTGAAAGAGAACTTGCCTACATTACCCACTTACATTATGGCAATTCGTTTCACATTTGCATGTTCCATTTGTCAAACAGGCAGATATATAGTCTCCCCCACCCCAAGTTTATTTTAGTCATTACCTGATAGTATATAGTCACTTCGCTATGTGGATATGAATACTAGGAACTTAAATTGGAAATAAAATGTTAAAAACCTGGTTCATATCTAAATTCCATCGTTCAATATGATAATTTGCTTCAGTCCATTCACCTTGCATGTGCCTCCCATTCCTCTCCCACTGTAATTACCTTCACTGTTTATTGCACACAAGCCATTTCTATTACTAATCCACACTATTTCCATATAAGACAAAGGAAACACAGTAGCTGCTATTGATCTATATTTCAGTAAAGTATTTAATGTGATGCCCCGAGGGAAAATATTAGCAAAATATTATAAGGTAGATCAAGAAATGATTACAACTAGAAAGGAAAAAAAAGGACTGACTGACAAAAGAAAAAACTGGGCTTAGAAAAGGTTAAGAAGATTTTATTCCTCAAGGATCAGTTTTGGACCCATCTTGTAAAACATCCTCACTGTTAAAGAGAATTCTTTTTTAAAAAAATAAAGAATGTTCTTACCAAATCTGCTGATGAAACAAAGTTGGAAGATTTCATCAATGCAGAAAAAGCTCAGGATATCATACAAAAGAACTATATATCCTTGAGGACTCGCGTAACACAGACAGAATGAAGTTCAGTAGTGCAAGAACGGCAAGGCTAGAGGATTGGAGTGTATTAACAAAGCATCTGCTAGAGCTGAAGGATGACGAGATAGAAAACATGAAAGAATAAAATGTTTGACGCTAGATGATTAGGAATGAGATGACCAAACGCAATGCTAGGGCACATCAGTCAGTGAGACTTGGCTTAAAGCAGCTCAGTAGACATGTAGAAGTATTAGAGTTATTTGAGCTGTACTCCTCTGTCTAATTCTTCGTCTATATTCAAGGTATAGTACTGCAGACTGAAACTAGATTCAGAGATGAGTTCCCTGAACGATGAAGAAAATGGATTCTTAGCATGAGCAAAGATGACCAGACTCTCATTTTTACCATAGCAAAACCAAAGTCAAGAGCAAAAGATTCACCTTGAAGGCAATCTGAAATCCCACAGTAGAAACTCTAAGCACAACTGGGTTTCAGAGAAGAGTTCAGGACACACCATTTTACACAGTTTGGTTCTTGTAACAGAAATTTTCTGTCTCCGCTTATGGGAGTGAAAAGTAATTGCCTTTGAGGTACACGCTTGCAGATATGGAATATATAACTGCAGAGAGCTTTGTTAGCTGTTTACATCAGCTAGCAATTGAAACAATTTCTATAGCATATCTGTAAACCAGGAACTTAGAAGGCTTTTTTTTTTTCTTCACACTTCTTACTGTGTTGTTTTTATAACACATCAAAGGTGTATCATTACAATTACATCAACAAAGAAGGCCATCACCATATCAGCTTATTACACCCAATTATAGAGCCTGAGCTACTTTGTTAAGGTATTCATTAACCTTTTCAGAACTTATAATAAGAAATCTAATCAAATAGAGGTGGTAGGGTGCATTCTGAAATGAGAACAGTTGTCATGTACAGTAAATTTTAATACACTGACTTTTCTTAAATTAGCTAGTTTTATTAAATTGAATGAGGTAAATTTCTTTTAATCAGCACTAGCTGTACAAAACAGGAATTATTCTGCACTGTAAAAATAATATATGTTGTCTGGAATGAGTGTTACGGACTATTTTGACTTTTATTCAAATTAAAGGTGTAGCATTTATTAAATTTATTCTTTTTAATTTTGTGCCAGGTGAATTTGCATTCTTAAAGGAATTGCATAAGCAATTATAAATAGACCTAATTCATTTCTTTACTATTTATCATTCTAGAAGTACATAACATGCTTAAAAATAAGTAGAGACTGAAATGGCAGACAGTTTATAGAGTAATTTTACCAAAATAATCAGTAGCTACCTTACGGTACTATTTTAGTAAATAGCCCCTGTGAGAGTAGACTGGATATGAGCTGAAGCCAGCCGGTAGGGGAATACGTTGCGCTGTCTGAGGCCTATAAACCTAGAAAAATCCTGCTGTGAAAGTCGGTCTGAGTAAGAAAGTTGAAGAAAGCTCTTGGAGAAGGATAGTCAAATACAACAGCTAATGAGATCAGTCTCCTGAAAGATGCGACATACGGGATCTAGTCCCTTTTCTAATGAAAATTTAAATACTCTGTATAAAATGAAACAGTTTCGGAAGGAAAGACTAAGAGAGACCTCAGAACACTTTATAGACTGACCCTTTCGAAATATACTTGGGATAAGAAAGGAATTATTTTGAACCTTTGTTCTGAAAGATGTTGGGGGAATTTGGGCCTATGTCCAAGAGGTGTATCATAAGTGCCAGAATGTATTTTGCAAATATAAGTCCTCATTGTGAATTTAGCCTTTTACTTTTATTAGAAAGCCAAAAAATCAACATGGTTCCCTTTGATCTCCTCCCCTACCCCTGTCATTTGTCCAAATATTCTGTTGCACACATGAAAATTTCTTTCCTAAAACACACTTAAATTGAACTATTTTAGATAATTTAGTTTTCCAGACATCATTACAATTTCAATTATCTTTTCAAGAGCACTTTTAGTTCCTCCTCACAAATCTCTTGCATATCTCCAGTACATCATTCCTAGGTGTAAGAGGACTCAAATGGAGGTAAAGTTTTAGAACATGTATTTTGGGCTTAATCAGACATGACAAGATGCATATTTCAGCCATGATAGAGTTGTTCTTTTCAGAAAGATTTTCTGTTCTGTCTGGCTTCTTCCTGTTCCTTTTGTCGCTATCACTTTTTGAGGGAGAGATTATTGATTTCAACAACATGGATTTAGGTAGATGTTCACACACTGTTCTCAATGCTATTTGGAAGTTGCAAGGTGATACTTAGAAAATGCAACTATGTTTTGTTGCACAGTATCAAACTGGTTTGAAAAGAGTCACAATTGTGCATACAATACTTAATCAGATTACAATTTTTAAGCACTGTTAACACTCATCTTTCAATCTTGTGCACTGACAACTGGCTCTACTTTTTAAAACTCACTGGTGTACTGTCAGCAAGACTCACTGTAAATATGCAATTTTTTAGATTACGATATCAATTGACAAAAATCGCAATTAGTGCTGTAGTTGCCTTATTATCTAGATATAAGACAGTAAATGGAGAGCTTTATGAAACATATAACATTTACTTGCCATAAGCTTGGCAAGGTGGTTTCTACCTCCTCTTATATTAAATCCTTATAGCGTGTCTCAAGGATAACAGCCAGTTAATCATCACTAATTATTCAAGGGATTATTTCACATGCATAACTACAGTTTTTGGTTCACCAATTCCCTGTAAAATATTGGCCTATAAAAGCTTCTGTTAACTTGACCTTGCTGTAAAATATGTTATTAAATGACCAAAGCTATTACTGAAGAGAACTAGAGGCCAATGTGTGAAGGACAGAGGCAACTACTTCCCCATTTAAATATCTCTGTTACTAGGTGAAAGTGTATATGAAGCAAGGTCAATTAACTAATTACATCCTGATTCTCATTAGCAATTTTCTTGAGTAACTGAGTAGTAGCAATTTCAGAGTTGAATGAACATACAGTTGAATAAAACTGTAGAATTTCATTCAAAACAAAAGATCTGTGGAAACAAGCAATAAATTGTAAATTGTATTTGTACAATTGTCATTCCCAGTGCTGCAGTTAATAAAAGATGGTCTGAACTAACAGACTACTGAAAAAGTCAGAAATAAAAGGCTGTTTAAAAACTAGGAAGTGGAAGTGAGCAATAGAAAGTAAAGGAAAATATCACTGTCCTAATTGTAAATATAATATACATCTATTAGACACTGTTTCAGTAAAACTCTTTCATAAAAGCATCTGTTCTATTTTGGGTACTTCTGGAGGAGGACTCAGATGCATATGCACCAGCTAAGCTAAGACCTGAAAATGGGATCACTGGAGCAATCACACTGTGACCTCAGAAATTCCTGGATTTAAAAATCTATTCTCTGGTCTTCCTATAAGTCAGCTGTGGCCAGATTTCAAAGGTCTTAAAAAGAAAACTGATTTCTGGGCTTTTCAGAAGATATGTAACTTACACCGGTGCAGAAAAGTACACATCTCCTGGAAAGAAGCAGATACCCTAAAAAAAACACTACCTGGAAGAAGAAAATGTTTTTGAAACTCTACCACAGAATAACCATGTGATCCCTTAAAATCCTCCCTCCAGGCTGAGATTAATCCATATATACAGAAACTTATTTCTTGGCTTCTCACAGCATTACATTTGGGTATCTACTTAGATACATTGACCATCAACATCTGATAATATTCACATAAAAATTTTGTAAGTATTAATAAAAATGTCAATAAATATAGTTTATCATCCTGCTTCGTTCTATTTTTAAGCATTACTCTTAAGGTTTCCTATGCATGTAGAGACTTGAAGGTGCAAAATAACCTGGACAATAAGACAGAGTGCACTTAGTAACTTTGCAGGCAATACCAATTTGGGGGAAAATCGTCAATATGCAGGGCTGATATTCAAAAGTACTTCAACAGGCTGGAAGGTGTGCTGATGTGGACCTCAGGAAGTTCAGTAAAGAAAAACGTGAAGTCCTGGTCTTGCGCGGAAGAATCCCACGCAAGGAACATAGATGTGGGGTCAGGTGGAGAGAAAGCGCCTTTGCAGAGAAGACCTGAGGGTGCAGGCGGACAACTTGAACCACAGCCAGCAGTGTGCCCTTGAAACAAAAAAAGGGTCGACCACATCCTGGGCTGAATTAGCAAGAATATAGCCAGAAGCCCGAGAGAAGCGATCCTTCTCCTCTATTCAGCACTTGTGAGACGACATTTCAAGTGCTGTGTCTCGTTTTGTTTCTCCCAGTACAAGACAGACATAGACATATTGGAATGAGGTCCTGCAAAGGGCCACAAGGATGGTGAGTAGGGTGCAGCACACTGTGTATAAGGAGAGGACTTTCTTCAGCCTGGAGAAAAGAGACAACTTGGAGACCTTACTGCCGTCTCCGACTATACAGCGGGAGGATGTAGAGGAGATGGAGCCAGATGCTTCCTGGAGAGGCACACAGACAGGACAAGAGGCAACAAACACATGTTGGAGCATGGGAAATTCTCACTAAATGTAAGAAATAAATCTTTTCACAATGAAAGTGGCCTGATCCTTCAACAGGGGTCCAGAGAAGTTGTGGAACCTCTGTCCTTGTGTTATTCAAAACAACCGTACAAGGTTCTGAGCAAACACGAACCCACCTATACCCTGCCTTGAGTACAAATGAAAACCAGAGATAACAAGGGGTCTCTCCCAGCTAAGTTATTCTGTCTTTCTAATGTCTGGGAATCTTTTGGGGACTGGTACAAATCATTGCTCTATTTTAATAATCTCCTGTAAATAGATCTTTACACCCTAAAGGCTCTTCTTTGGGTAATTCACTAGCATGTAATTCTTGCATTAATAAAATTTTTGCTCACAGTAAGTTCCAGGAGTGCTACTGAGCTGGTAACAAGTATGTATTAATGGTTTTCTAAACTTGGCTCCTAAAATGTAGCAACATTTGTTAATAATAGTCTCCAAAGCTTATAGCAGATGCTCACTTAATTTGTTTTCAACAATTATTCTTCTGCAATTAAGAACACTTAAAAAGAGTTATTCTGGATCAGTGCAAGGGTAAAATATAAGAACCTAGGAAAGCCTACCACGACATTTCTACCAGCAAACCCTCCCAATGCATTTCACTATGTGCAGTTCTGGTTTTGGCACTGTGTTATTGTTTATTAGGATTCATTTTTTTATACAGATTTAAGCATTGCTGGAGATTAGAAAAATGAATTGAAAGAAAGAAAAACAAGAAGAGTACGAAAAAGAAAATAACATCTGAAGCCGAATTGAATCAAAAGAGTATAAAAGACAGGATAATCTCAGGAAGTAATAAGGAAAAAATTGTTTACATTGGTATGGTTTGTAATAATTTTGATTTTACATGTAGTTCTGTTACTTCAAATATAGAGCCTCCGGGCAAAGAAAAAGCATTCCTCAAAGCATCCTTTTCTTCCCTTGTTCTCCTAACAAACCCTTGACTACATCAACAAACTCTTTTGACTACATCCTCCACTGAACAAATGTTCTGCAATGTTCAACACCATCAAAAAGAAAATGAAAGACAAAGGTGAAATCCTTTCCTTTCAATGCATTTGAGCCGCAGCTTTGCTTGTGGAAGTTGTCAGTTTTCCTACATCTCGGAATGGTGTCTGCCTACCGCTGACCTATCACTCCTTCACATCTAAAAGCTGCCTTTCCAGTCCCTAGTGTTTTATAGTACTCCTTACCATCTTGCTCTCTTCTGTGAAATAAGGAAAGACTAAAAATTCACAGTGAGCTCATGTGTAGAAGGGAAAGAGTTCAGTGCTGCCTTGATTATTCTTACATGAAACATTGCAACTTTTTTAACTCAAATAGCTGAAAAATTAAAAGGAGAAATATTTCTACGTAGGTTGAGTTGTTTCTTAATTCAATATTTCATACTGAATTAAGAAATGCTACAAAATGCAAAACCTGCCAGGTGACAGCTCAAGGGATAAGAAATGGTTAGAAAACAGCAAGGTTTTGGTTTGGGGTTGTGTGGTGGTGGTGTTTGTTTGTTTTTTAAATTTCATGTAGAAAAGCCGTATACACTTGGAGAGACTTAGGGATGATCCTTTACAACAGAAAAGTCACAGGAAGATTACAGTTTTGCTATTAGTCATGATGTTTAATGGACAAAAACTGCACTGAGTGGTGGTGCATGGACAGTTCAAAGGACTATATTTGAATACATGTTTTTGAAATTAATATCTACAACATTGTGCTGACTTTACACCCTGTAAGAGTTCTTATACAGCTGTATAATCCAAGTTGAATTTGGAGACAGTCATGAAAATTAGTCCCATGTTCATGAGGTAATTCAGAGTTAAACCCCACCTTATCAAGTACCTATATGAGTTAGTTCTATATATACAATCAATATTCATCTGTTCAGCTCAAATGTACAACACAAATGTTCTCAGTGTCACAAATGATCTCCCACCAGCAATGTTGTGTCTTGTACGGCAAATGCACCCCAGGAGAACAAGTAGCTTATAAAAAAAAAAATCTCCTCCCCTCCCACAAAATAAAACCACTAAATTCCTTGCAGTAAATTATGCTTTCCTAGTCATACATCTCTGAACACATCACAAAAAAATTAGTTCAGCCAATAACTTCTGTAAAATGCAGGGTACTAACGCAGTACTGCGAGAGGCAAGCTCTCCTGGCAGAGCTATGTGAAAGGGTTTTTGTCTTCACAGATCACATATTTGCAAGTCTGCAGCCGTAGCGGTGGAATTGTCAATAAAATTACTTGGTAGATGGGCTCAGGTCAGAGCCAGCAGTGCACGGTGATGATTTTTATGTTTGTGATAACTGACAGAAGTTAAGCAGAAGCTGAAGAGGTACACAGGGAGCACAGCGTGAACATAAATGAGTACAGTACTAGCTTTTAATTTTTTACCATATTAACTTAAAGCATCTTAAGTTTCAGTGGAAAGCTGGAATTGATGTATGTTGCCATGGATGACATCATACCTCAAATGTGCTGTTTTAAGAGGCTAAGGAAGCCAAGAATAGCTGAAGAGAGAACTGCTCCAGTGCTTAGAAGTAAAGCAGAAAGGCCAAGGGTGCCGAGCAGTTGTATTTTTTGCCTGGTACCTTGAGGAGAGGAATGGCTCAGCAGCGGCAGCGACCGCCTGCTTGCAGAGAGGCCGGGCAGTGCCAGGGCGCTGTGCCGCACTGCATATGGATGTACGACTGGATGAATAACTTGGTTTTCTGGCAATCGAGAGCAGGCACCTGTTCGAGGCAATATGCTCAAGGAGTGCATGTAAAACCTCCGCTTCCTGATTCCTGGTAAAGATTCCAAACACCTATCAGGCCCTGCTGGGACTGAAGAATTCAACCCACATAACAGATTATTGCAGGGGGGGGGGAGAAAAAAAAAACCAAAGGAACACTTGAGTACATAGCTTCTCATGTAGTTTCACTAGCAGATTACTACTTTACAAAGAGCAGAATACAAATTTATTAGAACAGATTTTTTTTATCTTTTCAATTTAAACATAATTATTTTTACTTGAAAATAAACTGTTAAGCAGACTCACATTTAGTAGACATACATGAAGAAAAAACCACTAACTAGTTTGATCTAGCTGCATTTCTGAAAATTGGAAGACTAAGAACTGAAACAGAATCAAATAAACTGGGATGATTTACTCAGCTCCGTCTACGTGATCTGCGGTCAGCAGTCATTCTCCATCCACCTTTTAAGGTTCACATATACACATTTTAAGTATGTTCTCAAGCAGAATTTCACACAACTGTAGACACATTGGTAGATGTAGGAGATAAAAGTCATTGTTCTGTTCCTACCCTTCCTTTTGGAGAAGGTAAGAAATCCATCATCATTATGTGTGGGGATCACTTGTCCACAGGAATGGACGTGGCAGTTACTTTATGCAGCAATATAAAGATAAGAAGCTCCTTTAACTCCATCCACGAGTGAAGGAAGCATGTCCGAGTGCTGTCACATTACCCACTGCTCTTTGAAATTAAATAAAACTATTATTTCATCACCATTTGAATTGGTTTCTCATAGACAGGTTCTAGGGAAGATGAGATTTTAGTTCTCTATTTTTTAATGAGCTGAACATATTTTGAAAAAAGGCGTACTCCAATAATACTGGATAATCTTAATGCTGATATATAGGTATATAGCAGATGGGGTAGAGTGTTCATAAGTAAATTAAGCTTTATTACTTTTTCTTTGTATTTGCTCAAAGGATATTTGTGAATTCATAAAAGTAATTCCTCTGGCTAAATGCACTTTTTAATTTGCTGATGTTCAGTGATACAGAGAAATGTAATATCTGTGACAAGACCGGTATCCAATTGCTCATGTAACTCAATATCTGCATTGTTGCTAGGGAATATGTTCACATCTCATCTGTTTTTCACCATGCTAAGACTATTCCTAATGTTAATATTAAGGTTACTATGTACTTCAGACGACAACAGGTTTATTTGCAGTTTAACTATTTGTAGATAAACCATGCAGAAGTCTGTGACAACTAACCTTAAGACTGCAATAAGTTAGAAAAGCAGGCTGGTTTGAATTTTAGAGCGCTCTGTAGAAATTGCTCTCCTCTTAAATAGCTACTCTTCTAATGTAAGCATTGCCTAATAAGTGGTCAGACAGTACAGTGAAAGCGTTCAAGAACTGCTTAACCTGCAGCTATAAGATTTTTACTTAGAATGTGAAGATTTTGTTTGTTTGTTTCGTTCTGCAAAATGGCTGTTTGCTTTGTACTGTTAACCTGTCTCAGCAGCTTCAGAGCAGAGACGACACATGCTGGTAACCAAATCTTACTGGACTGAGAATAACCTGTGGTTGTGCAGTGCTTAATTATTTTAGAGAATCTGACCGTGTATTTATCTAGAGGAATATATGTGAGCTGAGCTCCTCAGAACACTGAGCACTCTGATGGAGCTCCTCTGAAAAGACATACCAAGAATCACACGCAACACTAGAATTTTTAGTCTGGGAAGAAAATTGCCATGCAGGGAAGTTTCCTTTAAAGACGAAGTCTAAGAGTGAGAACTTATGAAATAAGTTGGTTTTTCCTAACTGAGTTCCTTCTAATTCTTACTATTTCACCTTTTTTCAGAAGCCATGCAGATTGCTAGCAACATTTTGTATATGAGTAATCGAAACCAAAACTGCAGAATAATTTAAAACTGAAGAAGCCTCTGTGGAAGTAAGTAGTTATCTCAAAAGAATTATTTCATGCAAAGGTAATAAATCTATTCAGTAAGCAAACAGAAGAAAAATAAAACAATAAATGAGCCATGAGCACACGAAGCAATAAAAATTTAGCAGAACTGCCATCTAAGGCAGCAAAACAACTAATCACAGTGCATGAGAAAAAAGAACACAGACTATTAGGAGAGTTTCAGCTGCTAATGGGTGTAAAGAATGTTTAGGCTTGCTATGCAGAGTCATTTTGCTGGCGATGCACAACGAAGACGGAATTCTGAATACTGTATGAAGTTTTCAAATGCTGTTTGAGAGCCGATGCTCTATACTTTTAACTTTGCAGGCTGTTCTGTGTGTAAAAACATATCAACAATCGAACATGCAACTTCTACATACAACTGGCCTGGGTGACATGATAATACCACACATTGCAACAAGTTATGGAAAGCACATTAGGAGAGGGAAGTAAATGATCAGCAACAAATGTTCTAGCAACAACAACAGAAAGGAAGAAGCAAGTAGTAGTACTAGTGCCATCAGTGGTAAAGTAGCAGTAAATATTAAATCTGTGCCTTGGACAATGAAACAGCAGCAATTTCGCTTTTGCTCCAAATCAATTGTTTTAGGTATTACAGTGCAGGCAGTATCAGAGTACCTGCTGAAATATTTAAGGATCATAGCATAGGGCTAAAGATAAGCATTAGTCTGGACTGAATTACATGTTGATCATTAATGCAAATCAAGCTCCAATTTTTGGTCTTCAAATGAACCTTTAAAATGCAATAATATATAAGGGTGATTGAGTCTAATGCACTATGACCTAAATTTCTCACCTGCTTTCTGAGTTACTAGAAACCTTCTGGCTGCTTGAAATCTGAATGCTACACTGGAAATCAAGTTAATAATGGCTGTAATGGAAATATTTCTTAGAAATATATTCCATTAGTCTGAGAATGAGAACTTTTCCTTCTTCCACTTTATAGAAAACTTATTATATGGACTGAAAGATTTCCTAGTGAAAGTAAGATGTATTATGTATTTTTGGGAATAGACCAAGGTCAGTGAAAGCAAAACAATAATGTGATGACTACATGACACAGGTAGTTTTCCTGCTAAAAACTGAATGGCAAGATTTCCTGTTTTCTGCCAAAAAACTCACAACAAATTTCCTTATGCTACTACGTGAAATAGGGTAGAGACGGGTACCAAACAACTGAATCTGCTGCTGGCATTCACATTTAATAAAACAAGCTAGTAATTTGATGACATTAGGAAAATGCCAAACCATGAACATTTACAAAGGAAAGGTCTGAGAGTTGACCAGATCATCTAAGTCTCTATCTAAGAAATAAAAAATAAAATTAAAAGGAGCGTAAATCTGGCAGCAAAGCATATTCTAGCAAGGAACTCAGGATGGACAAATGTGACCTGGAAATAAGGCACGTGTTTTAAGGATAATTAATCTTTAGAATAAAACACCAAAGGATACCACCACCACCCCCCTCCCAACACGACCACCTTTTTTTTTTTCTCTTGGTATCTTCAAATCAGAATCAGATGGAGGATGATCTCAGTAATATCAGTGGTAACAAAATAAAATACAAGGGTACACGCATAAAATACAATGAACTGTGACATACAGGAGGCTAAATTAGATTTTCTCACGATTCTACTGTGCCTCGGACTGTGAAAACTCACTCTTAATGAACAGGAGAAAAATCTTTTTCTGATCTCACACGATATTAACATGTTACACTGTTTCACTTAGCAGAATTCAGTTATTTGAATTTTGAGTGACACTGTCCTATCACGTATACACAGCTCTATAGTCAATGTTTAACAAAACGAAAGGACAAATATCCCATTCAAGGCAGAGCTGTTCTGATCCCAGCGCTCCCATCGTCATGTGAGCCAGAACCAGAAAGCAAATACACAGTATTGATAGATTTCTGCTCTGAAATAAGTATTATGCCACCTAAAAATCATGTAAATGCTTAATATTGACTGTCTCTATTCTGCTGTGTGTTATAGAAGAACATCTCACAGCTAAACTAAGTAACTGTCAAATCTTTAAATGCTTCAAAAATCCCTTTGATTTCAAATCTGGTTTGTGTCTCAAGGCAGCTGCTCTGCTTTATTTGTTTTGGGCTGTGGGTTGGGGATTTTTGGTGGTGGTGGTTTAAGATTTTGTTCTATTTGTTTTCTCAAAGATATGTGTTGAAAATGCTCTATTGTTACCATTGATGAAGTATCCTCTCTATTTCATTAAAAATTAAATAAAGACTCAAGGGGTTGAAGGAAAATGGATTTTTCATTTTTCTCCCTTTTGCTCTTGAGAATGATTTATGAAGTACAAGGGCATTCATAAGCTAGATACTATACCCTGGAGAAAATAAACTAGATATTATTCAATTGTTAGTGGTTCGTATTATAAATGGCCACCACCAATTTTACATTGTTTGTTGAAATCATTCTTAACCACATAACTCTCACTGTAACCATGAAAAAATGGATTGAAAAATGCCCCATTTATCATCCAGATCAAAACTTAAACTCACTTGTCTCTCTCCCATAGTTAAACCCAAAATTACATTGTCATGTTTTATCCCATTCATTAAAAGTTACGAACACATTGAGATAATATCTTGTTGCAAAAGCCGGTCGTTTGCTTGGCTGTCAGATTTAAGCAGCACACATAAATGCGTGCCGTTAGGTAAGACTCACTACAGGATTCCAGCCTTCACGCAATCTGGACCTTAGTGTCAGTATTAACCCACAGCTTTCAAATTCCACCTGCCTTCAACAACCTTTCTTTCCCCTGCAGTTAAATTTTACGTGAGCGGGACGCTGGGACACCGAAGAGGGGCGTCAGAGATCCCCAACGGGCATCTCATACCTGTTAGGGATCTCTCCCTAATGGGGCAGGATGTGTGCGTTGCCGCATTCAAGCAGGATTTCGGGTGCTCAATAGCAAGAGCGAGCCGTGTAAAATTGGTTGGGCTGCTTTCTCAGTTACACGCACTTTTCCAGTTGTCCTCCAGAAATCTGTAATAGTCACATTCTTTCAAATGACCCATGAAGCATCTAGGAAGTAAACGTGAAGGAAAGGATAAAGATGGATCCTTAGACTTGCCTAAACTGCATTTGTCAGCAAAATTGACACTGGCAGAACGACACTCTGCCTATATATCTAAGGGGCAGGAGCAGGACCACCCTAAGGCACACATGAGCTGGTGTAAAATGAACCTGCACCCTTGAAATATTCTCCAGGTCTTTGAAATATTTGAAAAAAAGACCAGTTCCTCACTGTATAAACCCCTTCTTACTGTATAATTTCAGGGATGATCTGCACATTAGTTAATATTTATAAGCCATCCCCCAAAGAAGCTACTAGGTACTGCCACTTCATAACTGTAGCAATTTAAACAGACATTGAATGGGGCTTTTGTTGCTGTTGTCAAACGTGAAGTCAAGTTTAGAGAAATTCTTTTTTTTTAATGGATCTCAGTTGAATAAACACAGGTGAAAATAGAGTTCTAATAATTTTAGAAAAATGGTTTAAAACTTAATGAGAGCCTTTATTATCTTACAGTGCTTGACTTGTTCCGTCTTGCCATTTCAGATACTTCTACTGACAGATAGCAGCTACACGTGTATTTAAATTTCAACAAATAGCCACTGGCAGCAGTATTGCAAGGAACTGCACGTAAACACCACCTCTGCAGCACTTCTTTTTTCACTCATTCCTAGCTGCAGAGCTGTAGCTACTGCAGCAAAGCTTTCAAAGAGTTCACATTTATTGCAGCTATGTTGGAGAACATAATTACCCTACGCTAGCCCTATGTAAGAGCATCTCCGAAGTTTAATTAATGATGAGACAGAGAGTGCATTAAGCACTCCATTTTTAGGAGGCAAAGTGATCCAAGCCCCAACAACTTATATATTTCCTAGCTCCCAGAGCATGTGCAAGGGGCGCAGAAGAGAAAAATTACGAGATCCGACAAAACTGCCTAACCTTACTGAGGTTGGAGGTATTCCCAGCTTCATAACATGGGGGTTCCACCGAGCTAAAGGAAGATGCCACTTCTCAGGAACTGTTGTTCAGTCTTGTTTGGTAAATTCTGGAAGCTCTGGTACATGCGAGGAGTAGGCGTTTCTTTAACGTAAAGGTCTGAGGATACCTACTTTGTCACACCAGCGAAGCAGTTCAAATGCAATACAATTAGCTGTCTAGAGAAGTCATGTTCCAGACGGGAGCAGAAATACCAGCAAGAGCCTCTTTTCTCCTAATAAGACGACAAGTCCACTGAGAACTAATCAACCCTGCCACTGCAGAGCCTGTGTGAGGATTGTTCCGCACTAATAGACTAGAAGAAAGTAAATAATGACTTTTTAGTATTCTGAAAGCTCTCTCTAAATCACAGAAGGCTCTAATAGCGTAGTTACACATTTAAAAGTAATATTCACGTTTCAGTAAGACGAAATGCTGGGAATGATTCATAGAGTAGGTTTCAAAGCCTTCCCATCCCCCACCACATCACAAAATAGCAAGAAGCTGTTACAGAAAATGCTTTTTGCTTTACAAACATGATAGCTTTTGTTTAGTGCCTCACCAGTTGGCCTTTAAACAATTACTGAAATAGCATTTTTAAACTGAGCACTAAATTCAGCTAAGTATTTTAGGAAAGGCAATGAATTTGGGAAGGATGCAAATCCCACATTCAGCGTGCTTATATTTCTTCCTCAGTAGAAGCCTAGAACAACCCCAGACAAAAGCAAAGCGGCTGTTTGCACATGGATGGAGCAAGGATGCACTTCTGCAATGTCTGTCTTATTTGGACCTCTTGAGAGCATCAAACTTGAGCATCGGTTTGCCACAGCTCATTCTGCTGAATTTCTGTGGCATGCCAGCCATAAAAAAAGCCACACACATTTTACAAGAAAGAGAGAAAAAAACCACATTTAAGTAACAGGAATGTATGTAAAGTGTTGTGTATATGACAACATGGAATAATCTTGGTTTATTTGTTACCACAAATTTGGTAGGGTTCCAGGAATTAAAACTGGGCCCAAGAATACATCTCCTGTGGGACAGGAAATTAATTTAAACAGGGCATAAAAAAAAAAAAAAAAAAGGCTAAGGCTGCTGTACTACAAGAAAAGGATAAAACAATACTTGGGAACTGACTAAAAACTTCTATGACCAAATACCGTGGATTCTTAAAGCAACAGACAAGTAAGTCCCGGTGGAATGGCTGCACAAGCACACCAAGGTACAACACAGGCCAGTTTCAACAGTAGAGTCATAGTATTTGTAACGGATGTTATTTTTGAATACTTTAGAGCAACTGCTGAATGTATACCAGTGCCCATGTATATAATAGTTGTATATCATTTAATAACAATACCACGTGGAAGTGTTATTTCATGTGTTTTCTTCTCCAACTGCGATCACATTGTTTTCAGATAATACCAGAAATCTTGTCTATAGTTGATTTTCTAAAATAAGCACACAAGTGGACATTCATCATACCACACGGAACAATGAAGTTTATCAAGCCTAGTATATTTGGACAGAACTGTGCAGCGATGCATTCCTTTAGAAAAGGAACAGAATATGTCCTTTTCTTTCAACCTACACTTGACTTCCCCCTCCAGTTTAATTTTTCCACAGCTCTCCACTGAGTTAATTTGTTCTTTTTAGGGCAGCATCTTTGACAGGTATTTCTGAAATGGCACAGGTGCTATCTTTGGGTATGATATTGTGGTTTAATAGTCTTTTCCACTGACTACTAAATAGGACACCACACAATAGTAAATAGGACACTACACAATAAAACTTCTGCTCTGTGGTTCCAGAAAGGTTTCATCATGGATGAAGAAACAGACACCTCAGGAAAGAACTACTTGCTTCAAGGAACAACCACTGCAGTGCAGAAAAAAAAAATGAGAAGAGGATCTGCACCTTAAATAACCTAATTGATTATAGTACCTATAGCTGTGGGCTACAGGTGCTTTCTTAAAAGTACTATCCAACCCAATTCACCTATGCTTACTTTTACTTAAGGCATGTTATTGACAAATTCTTTCTCCAAACTGTTAGAATAACATTGAGTGGAAAAAAGTAACACTAAAAATGCAATGATCTAGAAAAGACAGCTTTCCCCAGATTTTCACAGTTAAAGCATGACGTTCCAATAGGGAGATACAGAACACAGTAATTTACAGCCACAGACCATACGCTCCTTCCTGCATCCTCCTCCCCTCCCACCGGATTCATACACTACATTACTTTGGCATTAGACTAGTACTCCTTAAGAGCTGGCTTTCAGCCTGGATTCTGTTGGCAACTACACTACTACATTGTTCAGAATTTATTTAAGCCAAACTAGACATAAATGAAAACAAAACAAATACAAGAAAACCAATAAATCCCATTAGTTGTGTAACTCAAAATATAATTGCACAATGGCTATTAAAATATTCCACACCTCTTCTGTAAGAGATAGCATCTAATATATCACTGCCTGTTTCAGATACGCAGGAAGCCAACAAAGCTGCGAGGGATGTGGTGTGATTACTCAATAACTTCATTAACTTATTTAGAAACTACATAGAGATAAATTATACAATGCAGAATATCACGTACCTCAAAATAGGTTCTATTTTTCTCACAATGTTATTAAAAGCTTTAAACACAATTTTTAAAAAAATTAAAGATAACTATCTTGGAACAAGTAGCAATTTGATGCCTAGGCCTTTTGTGTCACCCAGCTGAATGTGTAACATAGATAACAAACAGGGCCAACAGGAGAGGGTTAGCTGCATCTGCTGACATCCATCACTCTTCTCCCCAAACCAAGGAAATCCCTACAGGAGGAAAAATTCGTTCTTCGCTAGGTATGTCTTCGTTAAAAACCAGGTGAGTCAGGAACTACTGCAGCATTTGTAGCCATTTGTACCCAGACAGTGTAGTATCATCCTAACCCACATTAACACCCTTCTAATTAGTCCAGCTTTGTAACACATCTGCAAAGTTTTGTTCCTCAGGTTCCCTCTGAATCTAATTAGGGCTGTCACGACTCTGCTGACCAACACTAATTGCCCACCACTAACAAGGTGGTACTTGGGCAGGTGCCAGGATCTCCCCTTGTGGGTGGTGCAGGTTTCCCTCGAGTTCTCCAAGCTCAGATCAAAGGGGAGCTGCCCCACAACTGGCAAGCATGCCTCCGGCGGGACAAAATGCTTTCATACGCCTTCCAAGGTAAAAAGCCATCAGGTTCTATATAACAGGCATTTCCTAAATGGTAGTCACACAGCATAATGATCCATGCTGTACCAAAATGAAAACTATATTCAAATACCTCATTTGATTTTCTTTCTTTTCGAAAAGGAATGTAAAAAAAGTAGATGTGGGATCTAATGAGCCAATATGCCCTACAGAGCAGCCTCAGAGTCCTAAGAAATGGTATCGTTACAGTATAAAGAATTATCATAGCACTAAATCATCACATTCAAAATATCACGAACAGTACTAGTTGCTACCTTTTAAGCAATAGCTTAAAATAACGCGTGTGTGAATGAAGTAACGACTGTTCACTAATGTTTGGGGGGGAAGAGAAGCCCTCGGCAGCGGGGTAATGTGTCCTTCTGCATAGGGCAGCCCCGGCTGCTCCCTTCACACCTCGGTCACAACACGCGAGCCACGAGGCAGAGAGCAGCGATCGCAGGGCGCGCGGCGCCTGCCGTCCTCAGCAAGTGGGTTGGTGCCTTGGAACTTGCTGTCCGTTTGCAAATTAGCTGTCACACCCGTAGAAAACTAAGCAAGAGTATCGCTGTTGATGTGGTGTTCACTGAAACGCTGCACGGTGGAGTGCTGCTACCACACGCCAAGTGCTAGGGGACAAAGGCCGGTTCTTAGGGTCTGAGGGCTGGATCAGACCCTAAAGCTCTGTGCTAGGAGATACATATTATAAGATATTAGAATATATTTCCTATGTTTTCGAGACATATCCAGGGTAAACAAAAGCATCTGAATGATTTGAGAATTATATCATTTTATTATTACTGTTGTTTGTAATAATAATTTTGAAATATTTGTAAATTCTAGTTTTAAGACATAGAATGCAAAATTCAGTGACCGAGGAGGCCCACAAAGTCTTTTTAAGTAGTACAGTAGATGTTCATGAGATCGAAAACCATACAGTTAATATCTTTCACAAATAGCTTATTATCCAACAAGTTAGGATAGAGATTCAAGAATGGAGTACATGAATGTGTAAGGAGGATTAGAGGTGCCTCTGAGGAATGCTCCAAAGGGTAGGAGCAGAAAATGGTAAAAAGACAGCCAATACCAAAGTATGGAATAGTATGGGAAAAAAGGCAAGACTAAAAGGTGAAAACCTAATTGGGGAAAATATGCAAAGGGTAAGCAGGGTAGATTAAATGAGCTAAGAGATAAAGACAAATTATATCAGGGCTTTGGAAGATGCTTTGACTGCTGGGATTGGATGCAGTAAAATTCAGCAATGGTGCAGAAACGCTTCGAGAGAAAAACTAATAATGTTTGGAGTTGTGGGTATGGAAGATTTCTCATCAGATCGCTACAAAACAATTACCAAGGAAGGTGAAGGACAGAAGAAGAATAAAGAAAAGACAGAATTTAACTGTATTATAGAATAAAAAATGTAACACTCAGGTAAAAATGGATAGGAAAAAAGAGTAATATGTGAAGTCTGGAAAGGAAAAATGCAGCCATCAGTGGAAATCAAGAAAAAGGTAATTGAAAAATTCAGAGAAAATATGATGAGAAGATCAGTTTTGAAAACAGACCTGTATGGCCACATATTTACTTTCTTTTAATTGTTTTTTTCTTTCTTTCTTTTGTCTTGGTTTTAAAGTGGCCTGTCAGAATGGACTCCAAGTATTAGAGAACAAGCATAACTTGCATGAAAATACTGACTCATTTTTGGAGTATTTCTCAAAAGTTTTTTTTCCTATTGTCTATAAAATTATCTTCTTGCATTAAAATATATCCATCAATACCTAATTGGTGATGTATTACGTCTCCTCTATTTGTTCCAGGCAGAGACTGTACTATTTTTGCAGAGAAAACAATACCATGTCAATACAGGTTTTATCTACACCCCCCCTCCCTCTCCCTCCTCCATTTCATTCGTAAGAGTGAGAATTTTTGTGCTGTACTCTGCAAATACACACACTATTGTACAAAATTGATATTTCAGCCTTTTCAGCATTCTCTTTAGGATACGCAAGTCTAGTGTCTCTGCAGATACATTATGAAATGATTGATTCTGCAAGAGTATTTCTTTGTACTTTTGAACATTTTAATGATACAAAAATAAATTGAGTTTGGAACTTTCCATCCTTTTTCTCTCTTTTCTCTCTGAGGGGAACGTGTAATATTTTTTTTCTCTCAAAAGAAAAAAAAAAAAGCAATCACACTTCAACCATTAGTGTTCTCACTGAAATTGCAAAGCATCACACTAAATGTACCAGCATCCCTTTGACAGACATATAAGAGCACCTACTCACTAGTGTAATGGAAGAAGTTAGTGATTATATATACTGAAGTGATTGAGCCAACAACGACTCTAATGGAGGGAAAAAACCTTGATTAATAACAAGTGCCACTAAAAGAACAGATTGTTTTATGAGGAATGAATCACAAAGAAAGCAGCAATACAGTATGTCCTTGTCCATTGGCTGAGAATTGGTAAGGGAAGGAATAAAAAGGCAAATGCCTGAAGATCAGTAACAGTTTTGCTAGAGAGATTTTAAAATAAATTTCTCCCTCATCTCCTCAAATTCACAGTGTGCAGTTGTATCAGAATAGGTATTACGTGGCTATATGTTTCTGGAAATTTCTTCCATATTAACTACGCTGCTATTTTCATGGTTTGTACTCAATGCATGCAAAACTAAGGGGGATGCAAGATGATTTACCACAAAGCACTGCTTTTGTATGTTGTTAGAATACCATTTCTATAAATTAAATACTGTGTGTTTACATAATCCTAAACACCGATGTGTACACACACACAACCACCTTTGAATAATGTTGATCCAGTTAATACACAGGGCAGGAAAGCCTTTTCATCATTAAAGAAGGCAAAGCTTCAAGATAGGGATACAACACATGTTTTAGCCTAATGGCAGACATCTGCATGCAAGCAGTGTTCAGTAGTGAAGAAAACAAATCAGTGCCTAAATGAATCATTTACTGTGTTTCCATAAAACTCTCTCTACTTTTATTTAGACAAACACCTTGATTTTTCTAAAAAAGAAAATGAGTTGGTTTAAAGAACAGTCATAAAACACTGACATATCTCAGCAGTACTAGTAATCTCATGATACTGTTAGAAACATTGTACCAGGTAAAGTTTGAGAACTGCCCCAAACAGAAAATCCCATACAATTGGTAAAACTCTATACAGCCATCAGCAGCAGACTGTTAGGGATCCTACTGTAGATCAACTTGTTTGTTATTTATAGCAAATACTAGCAAACAGAACTTGAGGAAGATTTGCAGTCAAAAAAAAAAGGAATGTGGTAGTGCTTTTACGCTGTAATATTAATTTGTTTCGGTTAGTATGAGTTTTTAGTATATAAATCTGCATATTAAAAAAGTGGAAAGGCTGGGGTTTACATGTTTTTTCCTTAACAAATCC